>JAOXNO010000001.1:125809282-125851002 GCA_028565335.1 Limnodromus scolopaceus
GAGCTGCAACAGGGTAGGTTTAGACAGGACATTTGGAAAAAATTCTTCACAGAAGAAGTGGCCAGACACTGGAATACGCTGCCCAGGGAGGTGGTTGAGTCATCATCGCTGAATGTGTTTAAGTGTCGTTTAGATGTGGTGTTGGGGGGATATGGTGTACGGGAGAACTTTGTAGAGTGGGATTGATGGTTGGACTCGATGATCCCAAGGGTCTTTTCCAACCCGGATGATTCTATGGCTCTGTGATTCTAAATTGAATCATGCTTCCTTGTTGTCATGTCAGGTATGAGAAAATAACTAATTCTAGTGTCAGAAGAGTATGTTTGAAATGACTTATTGTGAATCTCTGACCTTTGTGAGAGCTGAGTCATTAAAATGTAGTTAATAGCTAGGGTGAAATGCATTTATTTCTGTTTAAAATTACATTGAAGGACAAATTTTTAAGTTGCAAATTCAGCACAATGCTTAAAGAATCTGCTATAAGCGTCTTTCAGACTATCCCTTTCCATCAACAGTCCATTGCTCACCTTATACCCTTCCAGTCTTCCAGCTTTCACTAAAAACACTCCCAGAGGGGGCTAAATTCCTCCCTGCTATTTAAAAAAACAGAACACATCCTCTTGCTCTCATGCTTCTCATGCTATTTGCTTTATTTCTCTCTCACTGTTGTCTTCCGGGATAATTGTCTTGATTCCAGTGATTTTCTGGCACTAATGGCACTCATCAGAGATACTTGCTTTTGCCCGTCCAGCTGGTCTCCTTCCAGACTGCCTGTGTTTCGCAGCAGGGCCCAGCACAGGAATGCAGGTCAGGGATCTGGCAGTGCAGAGCAGCACAGCACTTGGCTGCACTTGGCTGCCAGGACAAAAGGCAGACCAATGCTGTTTACATGGCACTGTGCTTGAAGCAGAGCTTCTTTCATGGACTCACATCCCTGTGAACACAAGGAAGCTGTTGGGGAGCAGGGCTGGCAGTCCTGTCACCTGGGGTTGGTGACTCCTGCGCCTCCCCGGATCTCCCAACCATAGCTGGATTCCTTCAGTTCTTGCCAGTTTAGCACTGATAATCAGAGTTAGAAAGCACATATTACCCATGGGGATCATAAAGTGCATATGGTTAGAAGTGAGGAACACAACTGACTTAGGCTGTGTCCTACGTCTCCAGCACAGTGAGTGCAGTGAGTGCAGCGAGTGTGTGCTTTCTAAGAGACTGGAGCAAAAATACAACAATTTCTGGAATATCCAGTTTAAAACCGGTTTGTTGGTTGGTATTAGCAGCTGAAGGGTCCTTTCACACTCTCCCTCTCAAGTTCTCTCTTCTAGTCTTAAGATCCTTGTAATACTGAAGGCTCATGATTACAGGCGTTGACATAGCCCTAGCCTCTAATCATCACCTAAAATGCTACATGGTTCAAGAGGTGCAGGGTCAGTAGACATTGTCCTAGCTGAAAGAAAGCAATGATATAGAACAGATTGCTTTTATTATACCTTTTATTAACTTGACTCAACCACCTCCAGCTACTTTTCCTAGACAAAATATCCTATAGTTACAGGTTTCTCAAGTAATGTCAAACTGATGGCAAATTGTGTAAATATATGCTGGTGACTGAATCCTGCAGAAAATGGTCCTTAATAAGAAGATTTTATATTGTAGGAAATAAGAAAAAAATCCATGCAAAGAATTCATATAATCAGAATCTAATTATTAGTTTCCTTCACTGAGTTTGTAGTTGATGAAGTGAATATCACATATACACCACATCTTTGGTCTGAGTGCTAAAGAAATGTGCAATGCAGGCTTTCTCTCTGCTCAGTAATTTTAATCACTTTAATGTTTAACGCTGTGTTTTTGAGGATCGTGTGTGCTATGCAGTCAGCTTCAATGATAAGGAATGGAGCCGAAGAAAGTAACTTTCTTGCTAAATATCAAAAAGGACTACACTAAAAGATCAAAATGGGGAAAAAAGGGGCTCATAACTCTGAATAATGTTAAAGGAGTAACAGGCTTTTTCTTTTTTCTAACCTCAGTGTGTGTGTGTTCGTGCATACCTACTAAAAGACTCGTAAGGAAGGCACTGCCACTTTTGAGACCATGGGACAAATTCAGTGACAGAGGAGGCAGAGAGCTAGATACTTAGAAAAAACTACATTAAAACTATCATATTCCGCCTACCCAAGAGGACTAGGACAGATGCCGGAACAGACATATGTGACCTGTGGGAGGAGGGATAAATATTGAAGAAAAGTAGAATAATGTCAAAAATGGTTAGCGTCAAATTAATTTGACAAAGTTTCAGTAGCACGAGGGAGTTATTCCACGCTTCTCAAGTCAATAAAAAAGTGATGGAAGAGCAGAGGGAGAAGACAAGAGGATTTAGGAATCATTCAATCTAATGAGATTTTCTCAGATGACTCTGCTTACTGTTTTGTTGATCTTGTAGGGCTTTTCTTCAGAAAGTCTCTGACTTCTTTTCTGTTCCAAGCTCAGGCAAAGTTTCCCAAGAGCAAGTTCTTCGCAGTGGACAACATGCACAAGGGCTGTGCATACATGACAATGCATGTCTTGTAGGGGCCTGTGCTGTACACAGTCCTCCTACTGAGGTGTGCCTTTTGAACACAGATGTGCAGGACACATCACCTTGTTGCACAGGGTAGTTGTCCTTTCCTAGCGGCTCCATCACCAGTGAGTATGGAGGCAACTCACTACCCAAAGAATAAACAAGTCAGGCTAAGAAGGAGAAAGAGCAAATGCTAACCTACCTTTCAGAAGCCCTGCATGTTTATTGTCACCTTCAGTTTTATTAATGAGTGTAACTAGCTGTATTCAAACACAATGCTGTAAAATTTAATTGGGCAAACATAGTGAGTGTTAGCTGGAGCTGTTTCCAGTCATGTATAATTACATGAAGCTCATACTTCAATAATTAGCAAGGCAAAATGAAATCATTTTACAATTAGAGAAGCTCTCATTTCACCTTTCCTGTCATAGATCCTCATTTAATTTGGACTTTTATTTACTGACAGTCCCACTCCATTAGATATAGAAGACATTGCCTCACCCACCAGGATATTTTAAAATGAAGCAATATATCTAAGAAGACCTAAGAAAACGAATATGTCCCAAAATGTTTCTGGCTGTCCTGGGAATTCTGCCTCCAATTTTTTTAACCAGTAGAAGAGCCAACTGGCAGAAGCTCCTGCCATGGTTGAAAGAAAAATCCTTCTAAGGTTAGCCAAAGTTCCTCAGTCCTCCCTGGCATTCACCACGCTCCCATCAGAGCCTCTTGCCTCTTTCTCACAGCACAACCAGGAGCCACTTCATCTTTTTTTCCAGAGTCTGGGCTATGGGTGAAGACCTAGGGTCGTAATTAACACTTCTTCAGACACCAGGAACAGATACTTGCTATACAGTATTAAAAGGCATGAAAAACTTGTTCTTCTCTGCAGCTATACTGAGATTCACCCATACACTGGCCATTGGCTCCTTCTGGCTGAACAGGAGGTCAAGTTGACTGTGCCAGATAGGTTAACCCAGTTAACATCATGGTTTCTTCCTCATCCCAGTTCTCGTGAACATCTTCATCCCTAGGGATGTCCCAGCCACTGCCAAAATGCCACACAGCTCAGTCATATGTTCGTGCCCTCCTTGCAGTGTCACTGCTCCTCTGCCAGCCTAGGCACTTCTTACCCAACTCTCTCTGACCTTTCCAACCAGCACATATTTCCCTAAACCATCTCCACAAAGTAACACAAGATAAATAGCTGTTATCTTTCATGAGAGCTAACATTTGCCATTCTTCTTTCTTTCTCCAAGACATTAAATGTAGAATTAGCAAGTCCAAATAGCATTTGAAATATTCCCCAAACAAGAGAAGAATTAAAACTTTGGAAGTGGGATAAGGTTATGTTCAGAAATTCTGAGAAAATAAAGATACTTGAAATCACAGAAACACTAAATTTATTGCTGCTCCACAGCTTAAAACCATTCTAGAAGCAGAGAAGGACAGTAGGTTAATTTTTATTTTAACTTTTCAAGGATAAATCCTTCAGAGGACAAGCATCTGTCTTTCCCTGTTCTTCCTAACATACACCATGCCCTCAATAAGAATATTTCATTTTGTAAGACTCATTTAGTGTATCTTCAATTATTCTGAGAATATTTCACTGTGAAGGTCTATATCTTAACATCTTCTTAATGCAGCTTAGATGACTTCAGCTGTCTATAAGTAAAATGTCCCCTCCAAATGCACCACTCAAACTGTGGAAGTCAACAACAGAGAATGTAACACTTCTTCATTTTCCAGCTCATTTCTAGAACTAAATTAACAATACTTTTGATAGTGGGTGAGCCAAATTAGAGACATTTAATATCATAATACTCAATCTTTATTGTTAAGAGGAATTATAAAGCATGTGGACGTTTGTGGTGGTTTTTGATTAATAAGACAGTTAATATCATAATTACATACATAAGCCCCTTAGATCAGATAGACATGAATTTGTTGTTTCACCCCCTCATTATGACCTGGTAATCTTCGAGAATACGAATTGTTTGAAATGAGAGGGATTATCCTCTGCATTGGAGACACCTGCAACAGGAGATTTAGGGAAACAGTCCCACAAGCTTTGGCAAAGGCATTTTGCTGAAGGAGAGCATCGTGCAGCAAGAGCTATTTCATCACCCCTAATGCATTTATATTAGATGTAGTCTCAATGGATAATATGTGATTAATCGGTATTATTCCCTTATTTCAGACAGAAATATAGTATTTCATGGGTAGTGACCGCGCATCAGTAGGTGCGCATAAACCATGATTATGGGCAGTCTATTGACCCAGTAGGCACTAGCAACTGATAAACCACTAATTGAAGGGTCTATTTATTATTCATTTGTACAGTACTTACAAATGAAACCTCGAAATAAAATGTGACTATCTTCCATCACAGGATGTTAATCACCATCAGAGTTAAAATCCAGCAGACTTCTTCATGGCTGATAGTGTTTTGGTATTTGTATCTGCAGAAAGCCTTGAGTTTAATTTTAGTCCTGTCATAGAAAAGATACTACCAGCCACTGTTGCATGTTCATGGTGAATAAATCATACTATGCTTGACAGAAATTCTGTAATTTCTTAGTCATGGAGTTTAATACTGAATATAAAACACAGTTCTGTTGAGCTATCAAGTATGACTTAATAAAGTGTTACTGCCTTTATTGAAAATTATTTCTTCTGCTAATTGCTTTTCATTACTTTTTTATTATTGGTAAGGGGATATTACATTTTTCTAATAAAACTAAAGAAATCTTATTTTCCTGGCTTGCTTTTTACTACCATTTGGATCAACTCAGACAAGTGCTGTTTTCCTCTGAGAAAGATGAAGTTGCATCTCCAAAACAAGTTGTGTAATGAACCAATGAGTAAACTGATGCAAGTCATGAGCAGATCAATGTGCTTCTGATTCACTGTAAATGCCAAAGTAAAATCAGGAGGAGATTTTTTAACAGAAAAAGCTTCCCTGGTATGACGCATGAGTTCATTGTGGCGCTTCTGAAGTCAGAAAGCAATTGGTAGTCAACAGGCCAAGAAGAGATCTTAAAAATTGCTGTGCTCCAGAAAAAATACTTCATTTCCTTCTACTATTGGTCAGGACTGTGTTGCTTGTTAAAGTAGAAGCCACTGCCCTGAACATTCACACACCATTCAAGGAGTTGCAAGGAGTCTCACGCCACGCGAGTCCTTAACTGCTTGGATCAGGGTCCCTTCACAGTGGGCAACTCTCATGAGCTGATGGATGCCCCTTCCAACTTCTCACACGCTCCTCACACATGCTCTCAGGCACATCTCCTCCTTCTTCAGGCTCAACCCTAGATTTCCTGCAGCAGAGTATCAGATGTCAGATTATATAAAAATAAATAATTTAATTGAAAGGTACAGCAACAGACTCAGCTAGCTGGGGAAATATACCCTTGTGATCTATGCATTTACCCTCATGCGTTCTTCATGCTTGCCATCTGGTCCAAGGGCAATGTATGGTTTGGGATCTTCTTGTTCCTTACTGGTTTCCTTGTCTCCAGGCAGGCCATTAACTGCTCTTATCTTGGGAATCTGCATTCTCCCAGTAGTAGACTCCTTATCTCCTGGTTTCTACCAGTCTCAGGGCCTTCTTTTATGTAACTATGTAGAAGTTCAAAACAAGTTCAACACCTTGCAGCCTAAGGCTTCAGCAGCTTTAACTACTAATGCTGAGTTTTAGATAAGTAGTACATCAATGCAGCCTAGAACTAAATGATTAACTCTAAGTGATTAATTTTATTTAAACTGAACCACTAATATTCCCTGTTCCTTTACATTGCTGATATGACAAGACAGATTTTTTTTATTTCAGTACTTCATACAGTAAAGCACTTGGTGCTTTGCTACACCAAAGGGTACTGATTAGATAACTAACTGGCATCATTAGAGAGTAGGTCTAGCAGGAAGTGTTTAGACTTAAATTACATTTGCAATGTGTCTGGTGTCCCATTCAGTCTTCAGGATTGCATACATTATTGTGAGAAAGTGACAGGCTACAGAAACTAGTATCCAGACATCAGGATTTAAGGTGTTTGCTGCTACTAACCAAAGTATCTTAGCAACAGTAAGTAGAGGAATAGGGGAATTCAGGGCAGGAGTCCTACTTAGGTGTTCCATATCATCCTCAGGAAAACTCTGCCCTTCCCCACTGGCTCCTTTTGGAATCCATTTAACCTAACTAGGTATGTAAGTTAAATGTCAAAAATTATCAGTCAATATCTCCATTCTCCCTTCAACATATTGTGGTACAGCAGACGTCAGACAAGTGAATATGGCTGAAGTTTGTAGCTTCATACATTTCAGACACCTTGTCCCCCAAAAGGGAACACCTATATTTCCTAGGAAGTCAGTGATGGAGACAGACTCCTCTGAAGATCTCTGGAAAGAGATCTGGAACCAAGAGATTCTCCAGGCAGCTGTTTCTCCGTGATGTCTATGAGGGGAACCAACAGACAACACTGGACACCAGCCTCAGTCTCTGGGAATCCAACTGCTTCATCATCTTCTGGGAATTAGAAACCTAGTGGAACAAGACTAGCCTTTTTTTTAAAAAAAATACAAATAAAAAAGGCAACAAAGGCAGCGATATACTGCCTGCATTTATTTCATCCTTCGGTGATTAGAATACTTATGTAGGAAGTAAGGGTCATGGGTTTTAGTCTTCCTCAACTACAGAGGAAGGAGGAGAGGCAACACTCTAATACCTCTACAGAAGACATGCCATTGCCAAGAAGGCAAGTGACGGCTGGAAGTCCTGGACAGAGGTAAGCAAAAGTGATTCTCACTTTTATCAAGAACTGAGAAGGACTGGGATTTTCAGTCTTGCTGCCTGAAGTGTGTAGGATTTTTACATAACACCAGCTGTGGGAAATACACAGCCAGCGGTCTCTGGGACCAGACCAGGTGTCCTTCCTCCCTGAGGCAATAGACAGCCTCCTTTAATTTTTGATTCTCTCATTTTCAGCTTATGCAAAGAAAGCCCATTTCCAGTTGCTAGATGCAGGGGTGGCTTTTACTCTTACTGCTCTTAAGGTGGGTATTTGGGGTGTTTGCATATATTTTGGCAGCACTGTATTCCAGTTCACTTGTCCACAGAAGGCAGAAATGTCCACTGGCACCATTTCTGCCTGCTGAGCTTCAGTTGCAAAACATGTCCATGTGTCAGGTATGCTCTCCCCCCAGCATGGGCGATTCTTATTATGCATTGGCAAACCGTGATCGCCAACCGCATAGTTTTCAAGAGAAGCTTTCTGTGCCTTGTAGACAGGCCAGATTTCTCTGGGAACTTAGGTGTGTTTTAAACCTGTAAATCCCAATCTAATAGGCTGAAATCTTACAGCAAGTACAAGTGATCGTATTACTGCCTATGCTTTTTCTCTGAAACTAAGCGTGCAGTTTGTGACTCATACCAAAGCTGAAGTCTTTGAATTCCTCGGACTTAGCTCCAAGCCAGCCTTCATTAATTAAGCAGCTGATGTGGTTGTGCTACATGCTACGGTAGACAAGAAAAGAGGTGTGTTGTAACAATTACACCTGTCCGCTCTTCAAAGAGAATTATCTCTGAAGGGGATTTACCACTGAATTTGATTGCTTTCCATGTAAAATCAATAACCACAGTCTAGTCCCTAATAGGCTTTCTGAAGTCTCCATTTCTCCCCTTTTTGAGGATACAAGCATGTTATTTTTTCCTTTGTAATTGCACTTTATTAGCTTGTTAGCTTTATAACTCAGTTACTTTTTGTAATTTCTAATTCATTTGACTCAAGTAGAAGGGACTGGTGATGGAGATGTTATTAAGGTTGAGTGAAGGTTTCTTAAGAATTAGACAAACAATTACAGTCTGCAGAATAATTTATGAGAAAAGTAAAGAAATTGAGTTCTGAGAAAAAGAGTGTTTATTTACTTTCTATTCACATTAACAATTGAGAGTTTGCGAGTGATTAATGTTCCAGGAGACTAGTCAAAGCTCAGCAGTGTTCAGCAACCTGTGGGTAAGTGCATTTTGATTTTTTTCCTATGGTGAAAAAAGTATATGTGAGAACATTAGGCAGCTTCTTGTCCATTTATGCACTTAGTACAATTCACACCAATTGTGCTCATAACTCCTGTTCTCTTTATGGTTCCTTTTTTAACTTTTCCTCTTTTATGATCTTTTAAATGTAGTTGCTCAGATGCATAAATATCTTAAAAATAAATAGTAAAAATATGCCCTAATATGTAATATATAACAATTGCATTGAACTGTCACTGTAATTACATTTTAAAGTGCTTTACACCTGTGGCTTTTTAACAACAAACTTAGTTGAATACATTATCAATGAAAAGTCTGCTAGTACATTTTAAACTGTTCTCTTTTATGATTTCTATTATAGCTCAGTGTACTCTAACTACTCTTGCCATTCAGGTGGATGCTGCAAGTCTGAATGTGAATTTTCCTAATATATCATAATTATAGAAGTGCTAAATAATGTTTTGATCACCCATAGTGGAAGTAATATACAGTATTCCTGATTTCTTGTTTCTTACACATTAAATCACAATATATAATTAGCTTGAACAAAATAGAGGCGCAACCTTTTTTGTTTGTTATATTTTAACTGAAAACTTCTGGCAGCAGTATGTTTGAACACTGCATGCAATGGCGTATCTGCAGTAGGGTAACTTTTTGTAATGACAGTGCTAGTAAGATGTTCTTAAACCATAACCAGTATTAAGAGCTGGGGAAAGACAGATGGATCAAATGGTCTTGAACATTTTTTTCTTTGTTTTAGCAGTATCCCAATTTCCAAGTTTTTCAGTTGCTCAATATCCTGCTTCAGAACCTTTTTCTTAGGTGAGTGGCCCCTGAATAAAAACATATTATTTTTTAAAACTACTTTCCCCAATAATATATCTCACAGGGCTAATATTACTAACAGGTAGTAATTCTAGCTAAGTTTCCTACAGGGTTCCATTTCAGAAAACAATTTATGCATGTGATTAATTTTAAGCAAAATGTGCTCTGTTGAGGGCTCATTCTAAGATTTGAATCAATCTCCAAGGTGAATGAGTTTAATATTATTTATCACAAAAGGCCTGATACAATCTCTTTTGTAACTTCTAAAAAATTCTTTAGAGCAGGTTTGAATTAATCTCTTTTTTTAAATACTGTAACTCCAGGTGTCTTGAATGTCACATACAGCTGCCTCAAGTTGATTCATTTATCCAATTGGTTCTGTCCCTTTTCCTACATCGCCACGACAGACCATACCTATAAGTGGATGTAGAACAGTGTCTTTTTAGAAGTAAATGACAGTGTTTACTTGAGTTGATGTCACTTTCACTGACATATCTATCTTTATCCTTGCTTGGCAACCTTAAGAAAATGTTTCCATTCAAGTTTTAAGTATCCAAGTGTGAATGTAACAAATTCACCTTTTCTCAGAACTTTTTAAATGGAAGAAACAACCGTGTTTGGTCAGACTCATTTTCTCCATATTTCACACAGGCTTTGTTCATTACAAAGAATTCCAAAGTCCTGTGCTGCACAAGATAGACAATTAAGCAGATTTTGTATGTTTCTTGTCTTCCATTTTAAACACTTACTTTCTTACCTAATCTGCCCTTCTTCCTCACAGAAAATGTCCTTATTGGAAAAAAAAATCCATTAACAAACTTGCACAGTTTTTTGAATTCTTTTTCTTTTTAGGCAGAGGTATATGTATACACACTTATACATATGTAAGTATACATGTGTGTGTATATACACACACATATAAAACTGTATGTATATATATATGTATGCGTATATATACATATACATATGGTGAGTGGTAATGTTGTGTGATGAATTTGCCTATTATCCCATTTATCTGAAATCATGTTGGGCTGAGGAACTAACATCCTTTTGGCATAGGCACAGGTTCTCTGAAGAGATCACAAAGCCTCTAGTACTTCAATTGAGACCCATGTAAAGATGCTTCAACTGAAGTATCTGAAGTCAAGTTTTAAAGGCAGCTGAGCAGCCAGAGATACAAGTCTGCAGTTTTTAAAATCTTTTTTGCCGCTCCTGATCACTCTTTTAGAGGAATATATATATGTATGTATAAATACATGTGAGTCTCTTACTGACAAATACCATTTCTTCATTACCTTGAAGACACAAACTTTTCAAGAAGTGGGTTTGCTTCACCTACACTTGTCATAAGAGAGATTTGACTAGCAGACTGTCAAACAGAAAAACAGGCAGAGACCTGTTTGGAGCTGATTCAAAATATATACAATGAAATGGAAATCAAGTAAGCTTGAAGAGAAGTAGAGGTGGGTAGCACCTGACCCTGAGAATTGAGAAAAAGTAGCAAATAAGACAGCACTGGTGTTCAAAAGAAGCAAAGTCAGCAGATAAAATACATATAACAAAACTTTTGGTCTGATGTTTATGAAGCAATAAGGGCTAAGAACTTTCCCTTTTTTGTGCACGAAAAGAGCTGTCCTCTTTGTTTTCATTCAGCTGACTTTTTCTAAGAGTTGGATCTGCAAATATTCAAACTGAATCAAAGAAAGAATACATGGATATAGATATATATGATGATATAGATACAGACGGTGTTATATAGAGATGCATATATACAGTTATTTATAGATACAGAAAAAATCCTAATAACAAAATAAAATGACATATCATCCGGGGGGAAGAAAAAAAAAAAAGTGAAAAAAACCCAACTGAATATTTTACATCATTGATTTTCTTAAGTGAAACCAAACAAATGGACAGTTCTTGACGCACAGATACTTTATTTTCTCTGGTAAAGGAAAACAAAGGACAGAAATCCTAAGAAACCATTAAGTATCTAGGTCTGAATTCAAGTAGCTGAGATACTTCCACAGTGTTAGATGGCAAGAACTCACAGATTTCTAAGTAGGATAACACCTCTTTTTGATAGATTCTGCTTTAATGCTCCAATTTAATTCATGTTCTGAAAAAGAAAGCAAATTGAGATTCTTTCCTCCTGTATGGGCTTTATAATCAATGAATTAGCTTTTCCGTAAACTATGTAGTACAACAGAGCCCAGACTATGACAGAATTTAGACCCCAGCTGTAATCACAGGAGGGAATAAGGTATTATATTTGCAGGATTAATGAGCACCTAACATTAAATAAAGTAAAATTCAATACAGAATTTAGCTCATATAATTTTTAAAAATCATCCTTAAAAACATTATGAGACACAGATTTACAACCACTGCCTGAATTCCTGTGCCCAGCATTTGGAATCATAGAATCATTTAGACTGGAAAAGACCTTTGAGATCATCAGATCCAACCATTAACCTGGCACTACCAAGTCCACCACTAAACCATGTCCCTCAGCACCACATAGAATCATAGAATGGTTTGGGTTGCAAGGGTCCTCAAAGATCACCTAGCTCCAATTCCCCTGCCACAGGCAGGGACATCTCTCACTAGACCAGATTGCTTAAAGCCCTATCCAGCCTGGCCTTGAACACCTCCAGGGATGGGGCAGCCACAACTTCTCTGGGAAACCCATTCCAGTGTCTCACCACCCTCACAGGAAAGAATTTCTTCCTAATATCAAACCTAAATCTCCCCTCTTGCAATTTAAAACCACTACCCCTCGTCCTATCACTACACTCTCTCATAAAGAGTTCCTCCCCATCTCTCCTGTAGGCCCCTTTAAGTACTGGAAGGCCGCTATAAGGTCTCCCTAGAGCCTTCTCTTCTCCAGGCAGAACAACCCCAACTCTCTCAGCCTGGCTTCATAGGAGAGATGCTCCAGCCCTCTGATCAACTTTGTGACTCTCCTCTGGACCCATTCCAAGAGGTCCATGTCGTTCCTGTGCTAAGGGCTCCAGAGCTGGATGTAGTACTGCAGGTAGAGTCTCACAAAAGTGGAGTAGAGGGGCAGAATCACCTCCATCAACCTGATGGCTATGCTTCTTTTAATGCAGCCCAGAATATGATTGGATTTCTGGGTTGCAAGCACTCATTGCCAGCTCATGTTGAGCTTCTTATCAACCAACAGCCCCAAGGCCTACTCTTTCACCTCAGAGCTGCTCCAAAGCCATTCTCCACCCAACCCGTAATTGTGCCTGGAATTGCTGTTGACCAAGGTGCAGGACCTTGCACTTGGCCTGGTTGAACTTCATGAGGTTCACACAGGCCCAACTCTCAAGCCTGTCAAGGTCCCTCTGGATGGCATCCCTTCCCTCCAGCATCTTGACTGCACCACACAGCATGGTTTCATCAGGAAACTCCTGAGGGTGCACTCAGTCCCACTGTCCATGTTGCCAACAAAGGTGTTAAACAGCAATGATCCAGTACTGACCCCCAAGGAACACCATTCATCACAGGTTTCCACTTCACATCAAGCCATTGACCACAACACTTTGAGTGCGGCCATCCAGCCAGTTCCTTAACCACAGAGAAGTCCATCCATCAGATCCATGCCTTTCCAATTTAGAGACCAGGATGTCACGCTGGACAGTTTCAAACACTTTGCATAAATCCAGGTAGATGACATCTGTTGCTCTCCCCTTATCTGCCTGTGCTGTAGCACTGTCATAGAAGGCCACCAAATTTTTCAGGCATGACTGCCCTTGGTAAAGCCATGTTGGCTGTCACCAATCACCTCCTTATATTCCATATGCCTTAGCAGAGGTTCCAAGACGATCTGCTCCATGATCTTGCCGGGCACAAATGTGAGACTGACCAGCCTGTAGTTCCCCAGGTCTCCCTATTTTCCCTTTTTGAAACTGGGAGCTATGTTTCCCCTTTTCCAGTCAGTGGGAAATTCACTTCATATTGCCATGACTTTTCAGATATAATGGAAAGCGGCTTAGTAACTTCATCCGTCAGTTCCCTCAGGGCCTGGGGATGGATTTCACCAGATCCCATGGACTTACGTACCCTCGGGTCCCTCAGATGGTCTCTAACCTGATCTTCTCCTACAGAGAGATTCTTCATCCTCATAGCCCCCGGTTTTGCCCTCTGCAACTTGGGCAGTGTGGTTAGAGCCCTTGCCGGTGAAGACTGAGGCGAAAAAGTCATTCAGTACCTCAGCCTTCTCCATATCCTGGATGACCAGGTATCTTGTTTCCTTCCACAGAGGGACCACATCATCCCTAGTCTTCCTTTTACCTCTGACACACTTATAGAAGTTTTTCAGTTGTCCTTGATGTCCCGGGCCAGATTTAATTCTGCCTGGGCTTTAGCTTGCCTAATCAAGTTCCTGGCCACTTGGACAATTTCTCTGTATTCCTCCCAGTTTACCCGTGCTTGCTTTCACCCTCTGTAGGCTTCCTTTTTGTTTATTAACTTGTCCAGGAGCTCCTTGTTCATCCATGCAGACCTTCTGGCATTTTTGCCTGGCTTCTTCTTTCCTGGGATACACAGCTCCTGAGTTTGGAGGAGGTGAGCCTTGAATACTAACCAGATTTCTTGGGCCCCTCTTCCCTCCAGCACTTTTTCCCATGTTACGCTGTCAAGCAGGTCCCTGAAGAGTCCAAAGCCTGCTCTTCTTAAATCCAGATTACTGAACTTGCTTGCAGCTTCATTGCGCTTCTTTGGACACCCTGCAGCACCTCAATGTCTTTCTTGTAGTGACAAGATAAACTGAACACAGTATTCAAGGTGTGGCCCCGTCATGGCTGAGTACAGGGGGATAATCATTTCCCTCGTCCCGCTGGCCTCACTGATTCTGATACAAGCCAGGATGCAATTGGCCTTCTTGGACACTTTGGCACACTGCTGGCTCATATTCAGCTGACTGTCAACCAGCACCCGAGGTCCTTTTCCACTGGACAGCTTTCCAGACATTCTTCCCCAAGCCTGTAGCATTGCATGGGGGTGTTGTGATCCGGCACTTGGCCTTGTTGAGCTTCATACCTCAGCCCATCAATCCAGCCTGTCCAGATCCCTCTGTCGAGCTTTCCTACCCTCAGGCAGATCACCATTCCTCCCCAACTTGCTGTCATCTGCAAACTTACTGAGGGTGCACTCAAATCCCCTTTTCCTGATTATTGATAAAGATATTAACCAGAACCAGGCCCAATAGTGAATCCTGGGGAGCAGGGCCACTTGTGACCGGCCATCCACTGGATTTAATTCCATTGACCACAACTTTTTGGGCCTGACCATCCAGCCAGTTTTTTTACCCAGAGACGCATACACTCATCCAAGCCATGAGCAGCCAGGAGAATGCTGTGGGAAATGGTGTCAAAGGCTTTACTAAGTCTAGGTAGACAACATCTACAGCCTTTCCTTCATCCACCAAGCAGGTCACTTTGTCATAACAGGATATCAGGTTTGTCAAGCATAAACCAATGCTGACTGAGCCTTATCACCTAGTTGTCCCGTACGTGCCACATGATGGCTCTCAAGATGATCTGATCCATTGCCTTCCCTGGCACCAAGGTCAGACTGACAGGCCTGTAGTTCCCCAGATCCTCCTTCCAGCCCTTCTTATAGGTAGGTGTCACATTTGCTAACCTCCAGTCAACTACAACCTCCTCAGTTAGCCAGGACTGCTGATAAATGATGGAAAGTGACTTGGTGAGCACTTCCACCAGCTCCCCCATACCCTTGGGTGGATCCTATTCCACCCCATAGACTTATATGCATTTAAGTGGCACAGCAGGTCGCTAACCATTTCCCCTTGGATTATGGGAGCTTCATTCTGCTTCCTATCCCTGTCTTCCAGCTCAGGCGTTTGGGTACCCAGAGAACAACTTGTTTTACTGTTAAAGACTGAGGCAAACAGGGCATTAGGTACCTTTTAGGCCTTTTCCTCATCCTTTATCACTGTGTTTCCCCCCACAGCCAATAAAGGACAGAGATTCTCCTTAGCCTTCTTTTTGTTGCTATTACCTGGGCTGTCAAGAGGCAGTCAATAAGAGAGTTGGATTAATTTTAGGCTCATGTTGGTTTCGTAGGTGATCGCAGAGGGTTACACACTTACAGCTCAGGCCCAAGATAGTAGGTGATTGATTTCTGTTACTGGGTAATAACTGTCTTATTTCTCCTCTGGCCTTTCAGTGCTCCCTGAAACTGATCCCTCCATCCATTCACTTTTCCATTTCGAAGCACTGCCTTTTAGGTGTCAAGTGTATTATTTTTGACCCTCCATTATTTCATAAAAACATTCCGATCATAAATCCCCAGAGAATCAGAAACAGTGGTGGGACAGCAATTTCTTCTGCCACTTGAGAAAATTGTGAAAAAACAGATAATATTTTGAAAGGGGCAGAAGTCTGTGGCCTCATCCAAGACCTACTGTAAGTCATGAGGAGATCCTCAGAGTAGAAAAAGTCAAGACGTAAAACAAGGAGATTTGAGGGCGAGATAATTGAAATGAGAGAGAGCCTGACAGAGATATTTTATGGACTATGAAAAGCATAAGCTGATTATATATATCTGTATGCATACTCTTCACCTCTTCCACTCACTCAAAACTCCCAACTTAGTACATAGCCATAGAGACCCAAAGGTATGTAATGGTAGAAGGAACATTCTTTAAAGCAGAGACTATCTTGGACAACTTCCTGTTGTGTGATTGATTTGGTGGGGTTAATTTGCTCTGTGTTAATGAATAGCTACATTAATCAATGAGAAAGAATGGGCTAGGTTTTTAATATTAATCAATAAGCCTATTTTTAATACATTAGGTGCTTGTTAGGCACTTTTACACATATCTAAGTCACCACAGCACTTCACCAAGAATCATTTTCATGGTATACACACATATGCATAGTGTTTTATCTATGTATATATATGTGTGTACATGCACATATCTGTGTATAGAAAGTACATGACACTGTGATGTATAACAATTGTGTTGGTGTGAGAAAGCTTATTCACAAATCGTCAATTATATAGACCTTCCCAAGTGAGTATCCACAAACTCCTTTCCTGTATCTCTTCAGTTACTTTAGTCCAAATCCAGAAAAAAGGGACTAAACTAAGACCAATATTAACAAAAAATAAAATCCACAATCAGGCTGCTCTATTTTAAATTGTCACTGATGGATGAATAGAAGCTTTCTCATCTTCTTGCACTGGCTGCTGTGTTCAGTCATTCACAACTCGGTTTTTACATACTACTTCTCTGTAAAAGTTAGGAAAATAGACTCGATTATCCCTGCACTACTGCAGACCAAAGACAAACTCAACCACTGAAGCGAGGGCCCTGGGATGAGAGATGCCTTTTACATGACAGCATTATTCCTTTCCTGCCATAGACAAAAATATGTGGACACCAAATGCATGGACCACAACAGTAAAGATAGAAGGAAAAAGTGTGGAGTTAAGCAATAGCTGCTCTCCACAGCATGCTGCATTGGTCAACTCAGACAGGTATCTCCTGACATGCTGGTGCTGCTGCACAGTCACAAGACAAGTTACCTAATGGCAACATTCGTCCCAAGGAGCGTTAAGACCAAGAGAGAGAAGCCCACTAAGGTGCTACACAAAAGTGTAAGACTGAGTGATTTTATCCTTCCACCATGGGAAAGGCCAAATGCTACTTCCTTGATAAAACTGTTCCCAGGTTAAGATTATAGCTCAAACCATGAGCCTTCTCCTGACTTTTACTTGAAGGGAAAATTTGAAAACTGTTTCATTATTTACTGAATTGCAGTGAATTATTTTCTTTTTCCCTGCTTTGTGAAAGATTCTCATCAGAGATGAACCAAGGAGATCCATTTATTTTGAACTGTCAATAAACGGTGGCACCATCTTTTGTGCAATTAATGTGTGAATGAAAGAAAAAAAAAAAAAAAGAGGAAAAAGAATTGGAAGAAAGTCAGGTATAGACTGCCCTCTTTTGGGCAAAAGGGGGCAAGGATGTTAAAGAAGCCAAAGACATGTTTTTAAATATTACAGTCACAATTTCACAGAACCCTGAAGAAAAATTTATGCTTTATTCATATAAAAGCTAAAATGCTGACTGGAACACTCCTGTTAGTTGGAGATCAGTCATTCACCAAATATCACTTTGTGGATTCAAACACAGTCATACTACAATTCAGGAGGGGAATTATAAAACCAAAGAGCTGAGTAAGGACTGCAAAAATGAGAGGAAAGGAAGGTGAGCAAAGGCAGCAATAAAGCAACTGCCCTCAGCAAAGATCAGAGTAGCACCTACAGTGTCCTAGAGGTGTTAAGAATTTTGTAATTAATATATGACATTATGCCATGTAAACATTTTTCCAAATATTTTAGACTTCAAGATTACCAATTAGTTCGAGCTTTCCAAAATCTTGTCAAGCCTGAAGATAGGAGTCATATTTCATTGGTTGTGAAGACCACTGAAGAAAGATTAAGCACTATGATCAAGACATTTGTCAAGGCAGCTGTCACATGTCCAATCTTTCTGCTGTCAGGATTAATTGAGAAAAGGCAGTTGCTCCTCCCCATGGAGAGCTGAGTTGTGGAGACTCACAGCTGTCATGAGCCTATTTCCATGCTCTCTGTTCCTGGTCAGTGGCTTGTGAGATAAGAAAAAGTTTAATATTCTTGGTACCCACATGGGTCTGTCCCAGCATCCACGTGCTCCAGCAGATCCCTTCAGCACACAGCAGGATGGGCTTTAAATAGTTGTTTCTAGTGGCATGGGTTCAGAGAGGGATATATGTTCCTGAAATACAGGTCTAGCACTACCGAAATGTACAGTCATCAGACATTTGCTGTGCTTGAAAGATGTTCTTGGCATTGAGTTCTTAGCATGAATGGTGAATGAGGAAAGAAAATAGAACATTGGATAAATATAATGCATAATGAATATTAGAGGAAAATATATCATGTTGGATCTAGCACCCTGACAGATGCAAGCCTGCTGCCACTCCATGTCCCACGGTCCTATTGGTAGCGAGGCTGAAAATGTATTCCCAGGAGGGACATGCACACAGAGCACACACATACACCACATAGATATACATACACAAGTACATACATATTTACATAGATGCATATATATACACTGCCAGCCACATGGTTCACAGACAGACACTCAGAGTACCTGTATGAACATAGACAACACCAAAGGCCTCATGCCGCTCCCCTCTCTGGCTAAGCAGGATAGAAGCCCACTAGTGAGACTATATATATATACATATCTGTGTGTATGCAGCATGGATCACCCCAGCAGCTGGCCTTAGACAGTCTGCTAAGTAGCTGCCCCTTGATCCCAGCTTCCCCACTTACTGGCACCTGGACATGCAAAACCCCGAGGCTGCAACCCTCCAGCTGCTAGTGCAAACCATCATGCACACACACACACACGCAAACGGCTGGCACTTCCTGGGTCCCAATAACCAGTGCCCTGTGGCCTAAGCCCCAGCCCTTAGAGATATGCACGCACTCTTGCAGCCAGGGCTGGCCCTCAGAGACCCACTCACCTCCTCGCTCCCTCTGCTCACCAGCTTGGTCTTCACTTGTGATCACACACCCACACTCGTGGCAGTCACTGGCACCAGACACACACATGCTCTGACTCACAGTCTGACTCCAGTTACTGCATTCACACCTCCATCCACACATACCCACAGAATAAAGTGTCACTGACCCAGGAAAGAGATAGAAAGGAATTTGATAAGAAGACATGACAGATTGTGCTGATCAGGCACAGGACATGGCCAGATGTGCACACTGACCAGCCCACTATTTACAGACAGCTAGCTCTTTTGACATATTTACCCCTTTATTTTCCAACTCTTGTTCCTCCCCAAATCACCCGAACATCTCCCTTTTCCCACCTTTGGTTCCTCCCTGAAGTCCTGTGAGATACTAAACTGCCTTTCCCCTGCAATCCATAATGTGTCCCACCCTCTTAGTCCAAAAGGTGATCCAGAGAGCTGCTCCCAATGACTCATGGTGACGGGTTTCACACCCGGACACCAGCGCTGTGGGTCTGCTGGGGCAGCCCTAGGAGAGGCCCAGACAGGGTGGTGGAGGAAGAGTCCTCAATTCAGGTTCACCCCTACCTGCCATTCTGCCCCTGTACTCCTCTGGGCTTGTGCAGATGGGCCTTAGATGGGCTGATGGTTGCTGGGATCAGCCTGGGGTTATGGGAATATCAGGACAGGGTATTATTTGGGCTCCCCCTCCTTCACTGTCTCTCTAAGCTTTTATCCCATCCCTAACAGTATACAGATACACTACTCTTCAGAAACTGCAGTTGCTGTTTTAGACAGCACTAGCATTGAAGTCAGTGATGTCTAACTATTTGAGTGTGGCCAGTTCCTCACCTGAGGCAAGACAGGGACTCAAAATGTCCTCTTACTGCTCCCAGACTCAGAATTGGACTAGTGGCAGTAAAAGCCAGTGCACTAAGGCAGCAGCAGAGACTTCTCTAAGTCCTTCCTATACCCTCTGAAATCTCTTCCTATGTCCTTTCCTCTACAGCTCTGTGTCCTTCCCCCATCCTTCCATAGAGCTGTCATCCAGTATTGATACAGTCTACAATGTCACCAGTTTGTCAGGAGGCTGGAACATGCTGGTTTGCCAGCACCCAGTATGGAGCACCAGCACCTCTCCACAGATTTCAGAGCACCATGCTGAAGTAACTGCAGTTTTGCCCCAGTGCAATGGGCAAATGCTAATGGCTGCATAGCCTGATCTAGCTTTCACTTAGCAGGATCCGTGTCTTGATTTATATACATCAGATATATAGGATCAAATGAGAGAATGTGTCTGGCAAAAAAGGCGCTGTTTCTCTTGCTCGTCTCTGGTTGACAGCCTGAGCATTTCTCATTCAAAAAGATGGAATTCAAACACTAAAATGCCACTTACAGTGTAACAAATGTATTTATGCAATATCCTCTTCTCAGGCAAGTAGGCTTGTGCGGACTTCCATACACACCTAGCCAGCTCCTTTGGCCTCTAAAATGATAAGGAGTTGCTTGGCCTTAAACACTCATTCATGGTAATGACTGTTCTCCATACTAATATACTGAAGGGAAAAAAAATCACTTAAGGGGCTTTTTGTAGCTTTCTAATGTTATTTACTAACAAAACAGTCATATTTTCTATAACAACTGCCACTTCATTGGGTGCATATGTTCTTGACTCAAAACTACGAAGCAGATTTAACTCAACACCATATGGTGTGATGTGAACTTATGTGCTTTTCTACTGTTTTAAAACAGAAATTATATTACAGCAAGTGGGTTTTATTCTCTGACGTATGTTAGTTCTCAAGAGTATTTCACCCAACACTTTTGAACCCCCTTCCTCCTCTTACATTTATTTCCAAATATCAACTTACTCCTTTGTTCTGTCGGGCAGATCCTGTCAGAGGAATATTTGGAGGAGGAAAGGAAGGTATGGTTACCACAAAAGCTGGTATGTATAGAACTATAGCAGTTGGTTTTGCAGTCATTCCTTTCCTAGTTTGTGCCTGCAGCAAAATGACAGCTGTACAAATGAACTAAACAGTCCCTATTTTCAGGATGTGCTGAACTCATAATTCAGTCCTAATGAATATGTCATAGGAATCTAGCAGCCTATTTAGATTGCTGCTTCTGCTATTACAGAGGGATTGAATTCAGAAATGATAATGCTTTAATTTTCAATGAATAAATACCATGTTAAGGGCATGGAAATGGAAATGGGTTGGGGACCAGGGAGTGAAAGCATGGATTTTCTGTGTTCTCTGAGAGATCTGAAAACACAGATATAAATATCCCTTCTTCATTTGTCATACAGTTTATAGTTAGTGTTGGCAAAACATTAAAACATATTTTTAACATTTTCAGTTAATACTAAACTAGATTAGTCTTGACTATAGTGAAATATGCCTGAAAACTTGCTGCTTTTGAAAGGATAAAGATTAAGCCAAGCAAACTAGAATGTCCAGAATGAAAATTAGTTGGGTTTGGGAATCAGTACGTGCAGTCTTCATTCACATTGTCTGCAGTAATGACTGAACGCATTGCTCTTCAATCTGGGAATGAGGAGCTGGCCATTTTTTGCTCTCTTCATTTTTTGTAGACAGTCATGCACCCTTTATGCTTCAAATTCTAAATGTTATTGAAAACACAGTTTAATAACTCCAGGAAACAATTTCCACAGCTTTGCAGTCCACTAGTCACCCTCAGGCCACACTTTGGAAAAAGCCTTATTTAAACCAGTTATGATTAATTAAATAATAAAGTGGAAAATAAGACAAATCTCTGGAACTCTGTGAGTTAGGCACAGGAGTGTCAATTTAAATACACATAAATATGGGGCAAAAGTACTTATAAAAAGGTTCCTTTTCAGCTAGCACAAGGGCAAAAGAACACAGAAGAACTGATAGTGAATCAGGAATAGTTTTTTGGTCACTACTTCTGTTATGCCCAGTCAAAGCACATACTGGTCATAATTAAATTGTTATAATACAGTCTATGTTACTTTTAATATGAGTTTGAAAGGCTGAGATATAAAACAAAAGCAAGGTCTAATGGTAAAAAAATAAATTAACTTCTTGACTCTAGATGGGATTAAATTACATATTGAAATGTCACAAAATTATGGCACTAAAGTCACTCAGAACACAAAGATGTCATCCATAAGAACAACAACATGAGACATTTAAGATGCTTTATTTTTACTCCACTGCCCAAGCGTCAAATCCAGGATTTGTTCAGTCATTTCTAATAGGAATTCTACAGAATCTTATACCTTTAAACAAGGATTACCAATAAATAAACTATTTATGCAAAACTCAATGTTTTTTATTTTGAAAAGGTGTCCTAACAAATTTTGTTCTAACTTAAATTTCTGTAAAGTCATATATGAAAGATTAGTTTCATGGGCATTTTGCTGCAGAAGCAAAATATAAGTACAACACAGGCATCTGTCATTCAGACAGGGGTTACTTTCAGCTTGCCTCTGATCTAACCTCACATTGTTTTTAATGTTCAACTGTCACATCATAAAGGACTTGTATATAAGAGAGGGATTAGACAGAAAGGGCAAGTAGGACACAGGTAATTGACCAGATGTGAGAAGTTTGTCTGCTGAATTTAAAGAACTGAGCATAAACCGTCACTGCTCTGCAGTGGAAGAGGAAAGCAATAGAGAGTGGTTTGAACAAAAACAGCAGCTTCCCAATGAAAGACACAAGGCTACTTTTTACTACTAGTCATTAGGGGGATTTTCTAAGATAATAGGCTGCAGCACTGTGCCTTTCTGTGTTTAAGAAGGAAAAAATACAGGTACTCAAAATCAAGTGAGTTAAACAAGGTATATATATATATATTGTTAGTTATGTGGTTGCAGTTGTAGCAGTAGTGGTAGTAATAATAGTAGTAGTAGTGATATGACAAAAACTGGCTGAAATTTATGAACAATTTGGCCTATTAGGGAATGAAAAAATAGCATTCCCAGGTATTCTGAATTCCTTTGAAACAACTACTTAACATTTTTCTCTTTGCTTTAAGATTTTTTTACTGGTTGGTCATTTTGGGGATTTGGTGGCAATACTTGGATAAGTTCCTGTTCAATACCTGCCTCCCACATACAACTACAGCTGAATTTGACGGAAGCTCTATATGAAGAAAATTAGTATAAGCAAGCATGAAAGCTTCCCTTGAGGGCCACTAAGTCTTATTCCTTGCTGGTTTTAGTTCCATCGTCTCTACACTGACTCCTAACTCAGGTAGAAAATAGGTCTTGAATTCACTGACTGAATTTTATCTGCTTTTTGCAGGTTCCAAAGTCTTTCACATTTTGAGAGACAAGGTCCTACTTGACATATAGAATCGTAGCTCACAGGTAAGGCTGTAATTATCTCAGAGACAGAGAGATTCTTCAGTAACAAGGGACAGATCTGCAGAGATGCTATGCTTTTATTTCTGAAATGTCATTCTGTGGGTGGTTGACTGAGTGGGGAGGCCTTGATTTAGACGTGAATTTTAAAATGTCAGTCAAATAGGCACTCGGCCTTTATGAAATGCCATGCCACAACTACTGAGAAGAAGACCTAGTTCTATTTGCCATGCTGTGTGAGTAGAAAAGGAATAAACAAGCAGAAGACATGTCCCCACTTCAAGGGACAAACGCACTCATAGTCCTGTACAGTTGCACTTGTTCTGGCATGAAAATAACTGTATTGTTGCCAAGACCTATGCCAACAATCTATCTATAAAATCAGGTCCCTGCATATAGAGACCTTTAAAGCTACATGTAAATACAAGACCAGGCATTAATAAGTCAAACAGGAAATTGCAACTATTGTGACTAGAAAGGAAAAGTGTCCTGTTTCCACTACACCTCTGTTACAGCAAGAGAAATTATAGAAGTTTGTTCCAATTTCTTTTGCCCCAGTACCATATCTGGACAGCCGAATGAAACCACAGAAGGAAATTAGAGCAAAATTCACATCCTGAGCATAGATTGCTAATGACATTGGAGATGTTCTAGGGTACTGTGGCTGGCCTTCAGCTTCTACACCAGCAGAACATCTCCTTTGTTGTGTAATATCTGTCAGCCCCATTCAGGTGTCAGGGATGCCCTGTGGCATCTCAAATGAAAGTAAATGCCAATGTCTAGGCAACTCAGCTGAGCCCTCCAGATTAAAATTTGGCAACCATGATGTGTTTCAGAAGATCACATATCTCCTCAAGAAAGAGAAACAAGAATCAGCCAACATAAATACTTAACCGCCAAGAGGAGCAGCTGGCACTAAAAATAGTATATCCTAAAGCTTAGCACTAATCCAGCTCCCTTATAATGAAATGAAACAGATTTTTAATGGTCCTATCCACTTCTGCAAATCCCATGTTATATATTCAAAACACTTCACACAGGAAGCTTTACACCAGTAAGCTGAAGAGCCATACCAACCCCAAATAAGTTTGATCCAATCAGCCATGAACAGAAATCATGTGATCACTTTTTGTCTACGAAAACTCCAGCACTGCTCAGAACAGCAGATATCCTGGAGTCAGATTCATTTCAATGTCCAGTAATGCCTTCTTTTCACCACAGACCATAAAGGGATTCAAGATTATTATCTCAGTTCCATACATTTAAATCATAGGCGTGTGAAGCTAGGTGAAATGAATTCAGCATTTGATGTGCAAGTTATACCACTACCAAATCAACCAAGAGGTTCTATGTTGTAAAAACAACTGCAGAAATGCCTGTAGTCTGCCATTTCCATTTTCCAGAGCAATTTTAGTCTTTGATACATATATTTCCATGCACAGTCACTTTTTTGTGAAAAATTTTAAAAGACCCATGCAAAGTAACAGCAGCATAGCCACAGACAATTGCAACAAATCCAGAGGATATCTACTTTCTTAGGCTTTCAGGCTCTAAATGCACATAATAAGCATTCCAGATCCTGAATTCAAACAGAAAGACTGAGACACAGGAGCAAAATTTCCATTTTTAGCTGATGTCAAATGATATATATGTGCCTGAATGCGAACTTCAGAGATTAAGAAGTTCCTAACTCTGCCTTTAGCAGAGGACCTAATTAGGACATTTAGGCAGTACCATTATCCAAAGATTAAATGCATTTAACATAAAGAACCTGGTGAAGAAAGGTCCTTCTCAGCCAGTTTTAACTACCAGTGTCTGGAAACATTCTGTTCTCTGAATTGAACTGATTCTGAGTCTGACATGTATGGAAAGAAGTCCAAGTAACTTCTTGAGAATACTGTGGCAATGAATGCAGTTGCCCTCCTAAGTGGGAAAAAGAAAACATCAAATTGCAGTTCACTCCTACAGAACTGAAATCATATGTCATTCCTAAGATCAGTTTGGTCAAATTGTTGTAACTCTGCCTGTCTTTGATGCTTCAACATTTATAAAATAGAGCAAACGACCAGTGAGTTTTAGCATTGTTGACTTCTAACAGTTTGGCTTCATGCCAATGCAACTATTGTCTGATGTCATAACTTACGAAGATTGGTAGAGTGAAGCCTAGCTGGACCGTGATCTCAGGTATGTACTTTGCATATATGAACCAATGATCCTAAGCTTTATTTGAAGAAACAAAATGGCTGCTCCTTTACTAGGAATATTCATGTTTGTTTGTTCAGTATGGTCTTATCTGAAATCACTCAAAAACAGAAATGTAAAGAAAAATATCATCAGCTGAGTTAAAGTCATGCTGCCTTCAATAATAATTTTCAGAGGTGGGTTTTAACGGTAGTAAAAATGGAAACAAGGGATTGGTGCCATAAAACCTGTCAAATAAATATAAAAAGGACATAAACCCCCAAAATAGCTTTCACGTAAAATCTCACCACAAGATAAAATACAGCTTTTGGGCAAAAAGAGAGTCATATCTCCAGCAACTTCCATAAATAATTCACTGCTAGCTTGTAAACAACAGAGAAGCACAGTATGAATGCCAAAGAGGGTCTTTATATGTCATAAAGCCACTCAAAAGTGCACTTGCTGCAGCAAGTCTGACTGTGAGCTTTGATGTGCTGGAAAAGAAACTGCTATGCTGAGGTCATCAGTTAGTAGAAAACAATTTCCCTCATACAGAGAAGCAGACTTACTGCTGGGCTTCTGACACAGACAGATTGGATTTAAAAAAACAAGACTGCATAATACAGGCTTGCAGGGGGAAAGAAAGCTTCTACACACCTTCTAAATTACCAAAGCCGAAAGAAAATATATCATCTTCCTTTAATAGCTATCAAAAGTTGACATGATAGTGTGGCAGGGTTCACACACTGGTGCAGTCATATTTTAAATATGCAACCGGTCTGATTTGCATCCTCTTTCTTAATTAAACTGCTTCCATGGAGAACTTAAGCTGCTGTATTTGTTAAGTGTCAGGCTAAATAATTCAAGTGGCACAGATCTGGAGTTCATTTCATATTACGGGTATGTTTTAAAAGGTAACTCCATCTGTCATTTGAAAAATCTCAACACAAGAGGAAAGCCAAGGCTGTTGCAATAATGTCCCTTTCATTTCTAGACTGATACAGCAAGTGAATGAAAAAAAGCCAATAACCTGATAAGAAGCTATATAAGTATTGAATGTGTGTACTGACACTTTTAAGATATCAGCCCTCTGAAGTGGTCAGCACAGCTGACACCATAACAATTACAGTAAAAAAAAAAACAGAGTAGAGAGGATGGGCACTAGGTGGAGAGAGAAATGTAAGCTTTGAAATTCCAGTGAAGACGACAACGTGAGGATATATGGCCCTGGGCATGTGATTCAAGAAGCGCAATCAATTTGACAGAAAAGGAATTGGTAAAAGATTATTTCTATGTTACAACTCTTGACTTCTTTCAGAAGTCCTCTACAATGCTTTGAATGTCATCTGTAATTGCTCTGACCTACTCCACCTCTCAAAAACTAGTGATTCATACTTTCTTGATACCGAAAGCTTTTCCAAAGTGGTGGGTTTTTTTTTCCTTTTGCAACTTTTAAATGTATTCAGAGGGCCAGTTCAGATTTTCAGTTGTCCACATATGAGAAACACATTCTCTGGCAAAGGAATTGCCTTTTCAAAGGGAAGGAAGAAAGAAACATCCCCATGTCTAGCAGAGAAGGCAAAAGTGTGGACATCACAGGAAGAAACACAGAAACTGTCATTTGCATAGTGCCATTTGGATTAATCACCTTGTTGATGTTTTAATGGAATCATTGCAGGAAAAGCTTGAAACTTATGGATGTTTTAAAACAATATCTTACATTACAGTTTAATAATGAGCATCCTTCTGACAGACCTCAAGAGCTTGTTTAAGTCATATATCATAACCCAGAAAAAATATGAGAGCAAGTTTGTAATGCTGTCAGAGGAACTAGAGGACTGACTGTGACTAAGATCTCAGTCCAGGACAGCACCATTTTCTCAGAAGAATCATCATTTTGAATTCAAATCAAACTACACCTGAATCTTTCTTGGACTTTGGAAAACATACCACAAACTTTTCTGTTGTCAGCTTACATATCTTATTTCTGACAGGAGGGGTAATTAAGACATAAAGAAAATGTCAAAAGAACAACAACAAAGTTTTATCTTTTCTTACCTGAGCAAGCAAAATGTGAGTGTCCACCATTAAAACATAGCCAGTACTAATCTGCCCACACATAATTAACCTACCTTGTATTTATAGCTTGTAGATCCCTCACTAAGCTGAAAACATACATTTGATCACAGCCATCCTCCCAAACTATGATAATAGCTTCTCTTGGAAAATATTTCATGTCCATTTGCAATGGAAAGACTCTTTGTTGCAGCCAAGACATACACAGAACAGCTCAGCAAACTGGCTGGCTGCTGTCAGTTCCTCTCAAGCCCCTGAGCTAGACGGATCTTCCCTTCCCAGCTCAGCCCTTGCCATAGTCTCTGCTGCTGCAAGGGAAAAGGAAAGCATATACCTATCAACAGGAGAGTGTTTGCTCAGCTGTGATGTCCACAGGAGCCCATATCACAGAAATAAACAAGGAAAAATGTAACTTTGAAAGGTTAAGAGGACCCACTTTCAGCCAGCTACTGGGAAGTCTCATACCCTCTGCACACGTCTGCGTTTGTAGGTCTGAGATCAAGCAATGATGCTGGATGTGAACTGCTCAGCACTGGAGAAGAGCCTCAGGCCGGTTTTCTTCCAGACTCTGCTGATAACCAGTTGGTGTGTGTTCAGTCTCACTTTTGCCCTTCCCTAAACAGAATGAGAAAGCCAAAAATGTCAGAGTTTTTGTGGACACAAGGAAGAGCTTATGCATTTTGTTCTGGAGTCTCTGCTCCAGGCAGTGATATGTCATCTACAAGGGACTCTTCACACATGATTTCCAGAACATCTCCAACTTGCTGCTTCTCACAATCCCCCTCGAAAAATCACATGCCTAAAAGGTGGTAAACATCATCAAAAAAACCACTGTTCACTGTGTTCATTGCTTGTTGTCTCTGAAGGAGCCTGTGCTATGAGACATTTGATGGCAAGATGGCCTCCTGAGTGTCCTCAAATGCGAAAGGTAGGCTTTAGCTACCTCTGCCAATGTGACATCCATGTTCCACTTCTCCTTTACAGATATCCTCCAGGCTATCTATATCTACAGATACCCAGCTCCATCTACAGGGCAGATCCAAACCCATCCCTGTGAGATTAATGCCTGTAAGATACTGCAGCCTTCTCCGGGATAAAGTGAAGTCACTTGGCCTTCTCTGTGCCAGTGTGAATAAACCTCCAGCTCAATAGAACTTTAAAATCAGTCCTGCTAGAAAAAAGTTTATAATTCGCATAGTCTAGTTAAGCTTGGCTCCTGGCATTTATTCATTGGGATGCTACCTTCCTCTCAGAGTTCAACTAGGAGAGAGCAGAGGCTCATTAAAGCTTGAAAAAGACTCATAGACTATCCTCTTGCTTGGTGAAATACAAGAGAAAAATAGGTCACAAGCCACAGTTCTAACAGCATTCCCTCTAATTTATTCAGTTCAGTCCCAATTTAAAGGGAGTCCTGCCTCACTGCATTATCTACTCATACCTACCATGTCTCATTTCCGCATTCCCATGTGTAGAGCCCAAAAACAGCTGGTTCAGCAAAAGCTAACAGCCTTCAGGAGCAGACCTGGCTTTACCCCGCAGTGCAAGGGCGGAAGCCAAAACACAACTAGTAGCAAACTGGAAATCAATTATTTCAAGTGTGAAGGGTCAATTAAGGAAAGTGGTTGAGTTTGCATTTCTTGGAGAAAGTGTCTCTTCTTTAGCATGCAGCATACATAAAACCATGAACTCTCTCTCTTGCACCTTCTCTGTCTACCCTCCACTCATTTTTTTTTTCCTCTGTGACTTAAAGTAAGGCAATATACAGTCAGTCCAAAGGGCAAAGTTCCAGATTTTGGTCTTCCTCACAGAGATCAGCCAGTTAGTTTTAATCAGTGTAAGCTTTGCTGCCAGGCATTATCTGCACCTAGCACCAAAAAGAAAAAAAGTCAAAACAGCCAAATTAACACTTTATTAAAACTAGACACTTAAAAATTTATTACTTCCTCAATGTTGCTATTTTACCAGCATTTGCATTTGCTGATTTAAGCAGTTGTAAATGGACTACTGTAACACAGGCAAGAAAAAAGACAAATCTGATCCCCTGATGGGTTCAGGTGAAATATTTCAGTAACAGGGAAACATTAGGGCTCTGTACAAGGCACTGCCTTTGCTTCATTTGCAATGCTTTGAACATCAGTGTTCAAAGAAGATGAACACAGGCTACAAAGGACTAACATAAGGGTTGCAAAGTTACCTGGGGGAAAGAAAAGGCTACTTTATTTGATGAGAATTTAAAGAAATGTGGTTTTTTATAAAGTTTACAAGTTTGGGAGTAGATTTGGTTTGCACTTTGTAAGTACATGATTTGTGATAAATTAAGAGAAGTGAAACTCTTTAATTTAAAAGTCTCTGTAGGTGCATGAATTAATGAGTATAAACTGAGCATTAATATTTATCCAACAGCTCCATGAAGAGAAGACTCTATTCTTCAGCAAAATGAGACTGTGGAATACCTTCTTGAAGAATAATGTGCTCCAGCAAAACTAGAGAGTTTTAACCTAAGGAATGATGAGGTGGAAAAAAAGATGGTATATAGCATGGCTATCTGAAGTAACAGAGTCCTGAACACTGTGACACAGGAGGCCATTTCCCTCCTTAACTCTCTTTTTCTCAGGAAGATCAACACTGCCAAGATAGTAACAGGCATTGAGGGTAAACTTATAGGAGTGTCAACAGGGCACCGTGAATAGGAATATCAGAGAAGCTGTTTATTACTGATGGCTTCATAAAAAACGTGAGTAATTTTCAATTTTAACTTGGAGAAAAGCAATATGCTATTATTTTGCTTGACAAATATCTCTTTAACACACCTATATATTCTCATTCAGAGCCAAAGATGCCAGTATAAACAGGCACATACATATCTTTATCCTAAAATGAATGCTTTATGTGACCTGGTTCTAGGAAATATAAATCAAAAGCTTATACTGATATACGGTGAACACTGTAGGCCTTACTTTATATAAATTCAAATGTGTAGAACAAAATGTCACTTTGTGAAAATTTCTGTTGGCATTGGGGAATAATATAGTTTAGAGCCAAGATACAATGGTTTAATATCTGAAACAGACCTATATAAGCAAGCTTCATAATAAGGATTTATTTTTACATTTATTCATCAGACAGATAATAAGTGCATCCTTTTTTCGCCTGTCAAGTGTACTCAGCACAGAAAAGGACAAGGCATTATAGTAGATTACTTTACATTCATTTTAATAATGTGGTTTAAATAAAGACGTAAAACTCTTTATACAACAGTGGCAGCATGCAGTCATCCTCAAAGGTTAACCCATGTAGTGTAATAATTTCAAGGACAAGCTCCTGCAACACCTTGAAAATTTCCACTGTAGTATTTCTGATGAAGTTTTATCCTTGTTGCATGTCTAGTCTGTGCCCTGTCACCAAAGTTGCTTTCTTCTGGGGATGAATGCCTTCTCTAACAGGGAGGGACAGGAGAAAGCGGGAAGGAGGAGGAACACAGCCATAGATATCCTGAAGCCGGTGAGATTGCCATCTGAGAAGGCTCCACCATTTCTGCTTCCTTGATCACTGAAACGCCTCCTTAGTAGCACCATCAGAAGCAAATGTTTCAGGATAAGGACCTGTTGTGGGCAAAACAGTTTCATCTTGGGGAATTGCACTTAATGTAATTTATTGCCAATTAACATCAATTTTTAATTACCGATTCAAGTATTAAGAAACACAGGAAGACAAACAATTAAACAAACACTGACGGAAACACCTCTCCTCCTCCTTCCCCACACTCAGTTTCAGCCCAGTGCCTCTCCTCCCACCTTCCCTTGCTGTCACAGCCCATCCTGCCCACAGCCACCCTGCCGCTTGTGGAGGGCCACCAAGGAGGGTGCTGTCCCCACGCAGAGATTTCCTGCTGCTCCTCCTTTCTCCTTGCTCTCCATCCTTCTCTGTCCTGGCTTCTTACTGCTCTTCTGCTCCACCACGCAGTGTCTGATGGGGTGCCCTTGCCCTGGTCTGGGTCGCCCGCAACCCCAGTCCCTTGGGGTGGCCCAGCCCCAAGGTGGGTACCTCACAGGAGCCTCCTCATTCCAGCAGTGGACCATGACCTCTGGCCATGTCCCCAGCACCATCTCTTCCACCCATATGCCCCATTTCTCCTCCTCCCATGGCTGCTGCTTGTCCCAGCAGTGCCTGCCCAGCCCCCTGCACTCCCTGATGGCTGACAGCTTACCCTGCAGGTCTCAGAGCTGGTTGGAACCAGCTGGAACCAGCACAGGGCAGCTCAGGCCTCATCCCACCTGGGGGCCCTACAGCTCCTTGCTGCCACAGGCAAGACCCAAAAAAGGGAAATTGGAAAAGAACATCAGCAATTCCCCCACCAAAAGATGAAGCCCCCTGGCCACCATTTCCAAAAAAAGGAAGGCTGCAGGACAGGTCTCTGAGAGGCACTGCTCCTTCCCAGGGCCCAACAACAGGCTGATGCCCTTGGTACCTCCGATGGTCTCCTCTGCAGGCCACAAAAAAGAGCAGGTGAAGTGTCTTTGTCTTGCCTGCCATATTTTCTGGGAATTTCCTTTTTCACCTGTAGGCTTTTCACTTAATTTTCAAGCCTCAACTTCTTTTCCGCAGAGGCTTTCAAAGGTTTATCATTTCCCTCACCTCTCTGCAGAGCAGAAAACTCAGTCCTACACTGCATGTCAGTCGTGTCTGCACAAAGTTGCACTAAGGTAAAGAAGTTCTCAATAGCTCCTCACATTTTTCTTTCAGAAATAAATAAGTTCCTGCACTACAATATAGCAGGAAGCAGTGAGAAGGACATGCAGAGGAGGATTTAATTAATTTCTAATTTGGTTCCTTGTGTAGGTACACTAGCTGGCCTCTCCAGACTTGAGAAATGATCACATCAAAATTTTAAGAATCCCGACAAATAAGAGACAAGAATGGAGCAAATTGCATGCAAAAATATGATTTATGCCAGGAAAATGACATAATGTTTATATATATGTATATTAAAAATAACATAAAAATATAAAAAAGTTTAATAACACGATTCATGACATAATATTATATTAAAGCAATCAAAAAAATATAAACTATTGCATTTAGATGCATGTTTCAAATTTATGTGGCTCAGAACTCCCGTATCAAATCTTGATTTCACATTGTTTTAATTATTATTAACAATAATTCCAAGTGAAAAGAGGCGTATGTGCTAAAAGTGTAATGCTTAAAATAAATTGTGGCTGCACCGAAGGCAATGGAAAAGCTCCCATTACCTAGAAATGGAGCAGCATTTCACCCATCATATCCATTCAGTGTCATAAGCCCGAACCACTATTTAGCTGCACAAGGCATTGACTGAGCAGAACTGTATTACGGGAATACTCTCCCTTTCCTGTGCAGTTTTGCCCTTCAGTACATTCTTAAACAAGTGAAGAGCTATGTTGCTGAATTGGGATTGGTGAAAAGTAGAGTATCCCTATTTACAGTTTGACTTACAGTGAAGAGGATCTCTGACTCCTTTTCTATTATATTAAAAGACAAAAGTTTGATCATCTACAACTTCAGTAGACGTACTTAGAGCTGTGAAAATTAACTATCACTGGGCAGTTTGCAGGCATCAGTCTAAGAACCAAATCTGAGATTAATTACAGAACCGTTTCCAAAGCTTTCTTTGCCTTATCTTTCTCAAAACTGCCACCTTGTCAACCAAGTCTGAGCAAGGAGGTTGTCCTTGGAGCTCACAAAGCCAGATTGTGCTGGTGGGCTGCCAGCAGAGCTGCTCCAAATCATGGCAGAGCCCTTAAGAAACAATGTGAGCTGGGAGAGGTCTGCAGGAGGCAAGGCAAAGCTCAAAAGCGACATTAGTAAAAAACATGTGAATAACAAAGGATGTGAGATAACTGTTTCAGAGAGCACAAGTCACCTCTGGAGCTTGGGAATTGTCACAACCCTTTATTGTCCATTGACTTAATATGGGTTGGATTATAAACAGTGTTCTAGCTCTTTTGTCATAATTTTTGATTCAGTCTTTGGCTACTCTCCTATATTTCTTAACACATTCTAATATACACTTCTCTCAGTTTTCCATAACTAGTCATGGGTGTGTAAAATGCCATCTTCCGACTACTATTTTACATCTGTACCATCATACTAGTTGCTGTCTGCTGACTTTTCAACTTGATTACTGTAACGTATCACAGTTACAAATAAAAACTCGACTCTAAGTTATAGCTGATTCAAAACACGGTAGTGCTTTTCTGAACATGAGAATAGACAAGCTTGGCATTCCTATTGAATCTTGAACCAGGACCAAGGCTTGCGTCCATTCTTCATGAGGGCTACTCAGTGCAACAAAGGCATCTCTCACAGTGTGACCTCTTACAATATGAATGTGTCAAGGCAAAAGAAGAGTCAACTCCTGAGATCCGAACCTGGTGTGCAGTCCATAGTCATGAAGTTTTTCCTCAGTAAGACCAGAATATTCCTGCATCTGGGTAGCTTCACACAAAACATTGTAGCATTACACCCTCAAAAAGCTTACTAAAGACATTAAACTCTCATACACACCTCCATAACCTCACCAAGGGGGCCTGGAAAGATAAAGAACCTCTTGTGTTTACTTTAAGAAAAAAACATGCATGGTGATCAAGTACTGGTAACATAGAAAAAGCTCTTTTCACACCATAAGCATGATAAATACAAGTACTGAGCCAAGACTCAGAAGTTGTAGTTTCTCCTTCCAGCTCTGCTGTTAGTTCACTGAGTAATTTAGCAAGTAATCACTTTTCTCATTATTCTTCTTAGTTTTTCTGAAATGGAAGATGGGTGTAATAATACATATCTGAAAGAGTTTTGTTAACATCAGTGTCAAAGAGCTAGAGCACCTCAAGACAGAAAAGCAATCAGAAGCCACGACACTCAGACAAGACATTCTGACTCTTTTTCCCTTTAAGCTTGTAGCTATTCAATTTACTTTATTATTCTGCTTCCTTCCATTAGAGTAGCAGACAAGCCTTCTATTGAGCATGGATCAAAGACAATAGGAGTACTACTGTGTCTCATAAAATCACTGGCTCTTTTCCCCTCTAATCCTTGGAATACCTGTTTGCATGCAAAGTTATGGTTTTCTTTCTTCATATTATAAGATACTTTGGAAGATTTGGTTAGGGATTTATATTTAGAGAGAAGTGAGTTTGGAGTGTTGACCTTGCTATAGTAAAACGGCTTTATAAAAAGGAAAGTCTCACAGGCTTTTCTAACAGTGGTCCGAATCAAGACTTCCTAAGTCTCAGAAAGTTTGTAGGACTTAGTATGATTTAGTACCAAATTTCAGTACTCCTTCACTTTTGAAAGGCTGTGTTGGTCTTTCTTTACCTGCTTAATTTGCTGTATTCTGCACACAGCATCATGCAAGTCTGTTGACTGCATGCAAAATAACATAACTCACACATGATATTCTTACCTTTGATTTTCTATCCTAATACACATAAGTCATGAGGCTTGAGATACGAGCAGGCATTTTCATAACACGTATTCTGTATTTTTGCTGCTGACAGGGGCTTAGATTTTACAAGAGATACTTCAGTAACCAAAGGAAGGAATACATGATTTGGGATTGGAATGACTATGAGTGTCTTTACCATGCAGCTCTTCCCTCATAATCATTTGGAGGAGGGAACCATTTGACTTCAATACCTGCCTCAGGAGTTTTTTCAACACACTGTTGACCTGCAACATTAATTGTACCAGAACTGTATGTCATATCATAGACACTGATTATTTAATGAAATAGTATACATTGCTATCTGCTCCCTTCAGCCAAGTTCTCCTGGTCTGTTTTGGGTCTCCGAGGTTTATGGGGTAAGGTACTATGTAACGTTCTTGCACTGTTCAAAGGCAATAAAGATGAGAGGAGAGAAAAAAGACACTGGCAGCTTGGAGGGCCTGAACACTCTGCTCCTATAGCACCAGGACAAAGGTGAAAATAATAGGAGACAGCTGGGATCAGAAAGAACCTCACAGTGGGTGTGCTACAAAAAAAAGGAAAAAGGCAGTAAAGAAATAAAAAAAAAATTAAGTTAGACTGGTTGTGACAATGGCATATTCAAGGAAAGGGGCTAGAAAAGAGAAAAAGGAAGGGAAAGGGTTTTATGTTGTTCCTATTAAATGAAACGTCTTAAGGAAATTCCAAGAATATAACACTATCCCAAAAAACCTTAGGAACAGTAGAAAATAAAAGTTAAAGTGAAAATTCAAACAATTTGTTTGTTTGTTTGTTTGTTTATTTAGGAAACTGTACGACACTAAAGAATTCCAACCATGCTGTGCTAACGAGTAGAAAAAAAAAAAAAAAACAACCAAAAATGAAAGAAAAAAAAGAGACTGAAGATACATTTTTAGCAGCACAACATGCCTGTTGAATGATTTAAAATGCTGATACTCATGAAATAATTTCTCTGAGTCGAAGTGTCATCAAACACATTACATAGATGAAACGCCGGGGAAATGGCTAATCCTGCTTTTCAATTTGGGACTAGATTGTGCACAGCAGAAACTGGAAAGAATTGCCATGCCTGTTGTGTCTATTCTGGGACATGTGCCTGTCCCAACAGCATCAGGACTCTATTCCCACTAATGGACACTTGTGAGTTTTCCAATATCCCCACCCTCAGACAGCCTATGAAAAGCCTCAGTTCATTCCTCTGCATTTTCCTCTGTTAAGGTGACAGTGCTTTCCATTTCATTTAATTAATAATCAATGTCTAATTTGATTAAAAGCTGAAGGATTCAATTATGTGTATTAAATAATCCTTTATTTTGATCAGTTTTGTTGTCATTAATGAGGTAATACTCTATAATTAAATCACTGGATACCGAAAGTTGCTGTATAATTAATAAACCCATGGTCCTAAATGACTTAGAATAATGAACACAAGCAAGGCCCAGATAATTAAAAATTGGTGACGTATCTCCTAACCACTTTTGGAGTGCAAGAGTGATCTTACCAACAACACATTGCAAAATGTTCTCTGTGTGATCTTGGACAAGGTATATAATCTTGCTGTGGCAAACTTCCTTACATGTAAAATAGTAAACCTTTGTTTTAACAAGGTCTTCAAGTAAGCAATTCATGACAAGTAGAGACACTTACCCTGTGCATGTTTAGGAATTCCTTCTAGGAAGAAGGAATTTTCTTGGTATTATTCAAATATAACTAATAATAGTTAGGGAATGAAACATAGCTGTAGCAGGTAAGAAGGAAGGTACAGCTTTCCCAGTATCCCCTCAAGGACAGCTGCAACTGGCAGATGGTTACAGAAATATTAAAAGGTCAGGCAAGGACTGTGTGGTGTCTCTGCCTCTGTCTCACTCCAACAAAGTGCAGTTGACGGAATTCATGAGATGCATCGTGGTGTTTAATAGCTCACACTCTCAGAGGGTTTGGAACCCCATTCTACATCTGGTCACTATAACATGACCCCATAAGGAGTGCTGCAATTCAATTGCACGTGGTGTAAACATGCATTTCCTTTTGTTTATTTTCCTGTATCTATCTGTTATTTTTACTTACTGTCCTTTATATAATGTGTTATGAAGACAAAGGAATAAAGTTTTTCCATACATCTTTTCCATGACATTTATTATTTTATATTTATATATATATATATATATATTTATCTCATATCACCCTGATTCATCTCTTTTCCAACCTGTTTATGGTTTTCCTGGAAAGAAGATATTTCACCTCTGTGATTATATTCCCTTGATCTTTTTCTTTCATTTTCCCCTTTCCAAGAAACATAAAGAAGAACTATAAACACTGTTCAAGATGTGGTACACCACATGATTATAAAGTGGAATAATGATATTTTGTATTTTGTTATCATTTCATTTCCTAACTGTTCTTATGATACTTCTTCCTTTTCTGACCACTGTTGACCATTTTACTAATGTTTTAATACCATCAGCAACAATAATTTCAAGATCTCCCTCCTGAGAGGTAATAGCTAATTTAGGACCCATCATTCTGTATGTACAATTAAGGATGTGTTTCTCCATGTGCATCTCTTTGCATATATTGACCTTGAATTTCATCTGCCATTTTACTGTCCATTCATTCAGTATCATGAAATCCTCCTGTAACTCTTTGCAGTCAATTTGCGAGTTGAATACATTGAATACTATCTCATCAGCAGTAAATTTTGTTACCCTGTATCTACTTTCTCTTCTAGGTCATTTATGAATATATTGAATAGCGAGACTTCCTGAACAGCAGCATCCATTGTAATGCCTCTCCTTATTTGTACCTTTTGTCTCCTTTCACATAATCACATTTTCCCATCTTTGCATTTTTTATCATATTTGCTTTTATTAAGCCACAAGAGGAATTTATCTTTTATCTCAAGATAGCTTAGTTTTCTTAAAACTTTTTGATGAGGGATCACGTCAAAAGCTGTTTGTAAAACCAAATAGATCAAATTGTTAATTATATTCAAAGATCACTGACTCCTTCAAAGAATCGTAGAATGATAGGATCATAGAATGTTTTGGGTCAGAAGGGACCTTGTTGCAACTTCCCTGACATGGGCAGGGACACCTCCCACTAGACCAGGTTGTTCAAAGCCCTATCCAGCCTGGCCTCGAACACCTCCAGGGATGGGGCAGCCACAACTTCTCTGGGAAACCTCTTCCAGTGTCTCATCACCCGCACAGGAAAGAATTTCTTCCTAGTATCTAATCTAAATCTCCCCTCTTTCAGTTTAAAATCATTACCCCTTGTCCTATTGCTACACTCCCTGATAGTCCCATCTCTCCTGTAGACCACCTTTAAGTACTGGAAGGCCACTGTAAGGTCTACCCGGACCCTTCTCTTCTCCAGGCAGAACAACCCCAACTCTCTCAGACTGGCTTCACAGGTCAGGTGCTCCAGCCCTCTGATCGTCTTTGTGGCCCTCCTCTGGAACCATCCCAACAGGTTCATGTCCTTCTTATATTCAAGGACCCAGAGCTGGACACAGTACTCCAAGTGGGGTCTCACAAGAGTGGAGTAGAGGGGCAGAGTCGCTTCCATCGATCTGCTGGCCACATTTATTTTGATGCAGCCCAGGATACGGTCGGATTTCTGGGCTGCCAGCGCACATTGCCAGCTCATGTTGAGCTTCTTGTCAACCAACTGCCTCAAAGCCTACTCCTTCATCTCAGATCTGCTCTCAATCCATTCTCCGCTCAGCCTGTATTTGTGCCTGGGATTGCCATGACCAAAGTGCAGGACCTTGCACTTGGCCTGGTTGAACTTGATGGGGTTCGCATGGGCCCAACTCTCAAGCCTGTCAAGGTCCCTCTGGATGGCATCCCTTCCCTCCAGCATGTCAACCGCGCCACACAGCTTGGTGTCGTCAGCAAGCTTGCTGAAGGTACACTCAGTCCCACTGTCCATGTTGCCAACAAAGGTGTTAAACACCAATGGTCCCAGTACTGACCCCTGAGGAATGCCATTCATCACAGGTTTCACTTCGACATCAAGCCATTGTCCACAGCACTGTGAGTGCAGCCATCCAGCCAGTTCCTTAACCACAGAGAAGTCCATCCATCAAATCCATGCCTTTCCAATTTAGAGACCAGTATGTCATGCCGGACAGTGTCAAATGCTTTGCATAAAGAGAGTAGATGACGTCTGTCAATCCAAAAGCCTTTTTGATAGACAGAATACAGTTGGTATCTCTGACAGTGTCTTTTAGCAGTCACTACACCAGCTACAAGTATTTTATTCTTTTCCCTGTAGCTTTTTATCTCCTTTTAACAGGCTTCTTCCATTTTCAGCAACCATCATTACTATATAAATTGTAATTCCTCGTAGTCCTCAGCTAGTGTTCAAAATTGAGAAATTATTGTGAGTGTTTTATTTTGACTTGCTGAATCTGGAAGAGACCTGACCGTTCCAGAGGGGATGGGAAGGAGTATCCCAGTCATATGGTTAGGCCTGTTCTAAACAGAAGTTACTGGCTGGGTTATAATGCAAGACATCTGGAAGGACATGGCAGGTATGATCCAGTACTTACAGGAGACCAGTGCTTTTCTAATGGAGGAGCTGGAGGCCAGGCAAGATATATCAGCACATCTAAAGTGGTACCTCTGTTTAAGCACCTAAATCACTCAACCTAGAATTCATCTCTTTGGCTTAACAAAATGGAAATTAGTTGGCAGTTTGAAAGATATACACGCCTAAGAGAAATTTGCCAATAGCTGGTTCTTCCATCTAGCTGGCAATGATACAACAAGATACAATACCCGGAAATTAAAAATATCAATATGCTATGACAAAAATTCTGAGCTGTACTCAGAAATATATACGTAACCAGTCAGTGTTCTCTGTCTACTGTTGCAGTGAATGTGTCAGCATTGGACAATTTTAAATCTAGATGGGATGTATTCCTACATGATATCGCCTTCAACCTTGCAGCCCATTTCAAACAGGGACCTACCATGAGTGTGCATTGCCTGCCTGAGGGGCACCTGTGTCTCAGCCATCCTAGACTTTCAATGAGCTGCTACTTACGCCATGGAGACTCTCCCTGAGCACTGGGTCAAGTCAGAAAAGTTCCTGGCTTTCTGGGATAGTCCATTCAGCATGCAGTGCATCCCAAATTGCCCACAAATGAGGGCAATGAGCTGGGAATATCACTGGGCTGAGCACAACCACACCAGGTGCAAGGGAGATTCCTCCGTTCAGAGAAATTCTGGGGCAGCATGATGTGCTGCAGGTGATTGTGGATCGTCTCTTAAGTCTTGATAGTTGCTGAGTCTACGAATATTATATATCATAACTATTACAGTGGACAATTCTTTTTAAATTATCTCTTTAATAGTCTGCAAACCCATCTTCCTAATATTTTGTTACATAGATCACTAAGGAAATAACTACTATCAAGCTGATTATAATTAAAGCAATAAAATTACTGATGGGACAAAGAAACAGTGGTAGTTATTTTTACACAGTCTATAAAAATATCAGCTGCTACAGAATTTTCTGCAGTGCTGGCAAACTGATTCTTACCTTCTGCAGTCTGTGAGCATCAGCACATTTTATTTCTATTCTTGAGGTCATTCTTCCTTCCAAAGGAGCTACTATTTATTGGCAGCAGTTATTCACAACCTTTTTCTTGCTCCATTAATGTTGAAGTTTTATTTTCATGTAGCTTTCTTGATGCCTAGGATCCGTTATATAATGCCATGGAGTGATATATTCTGACTAGTCACAGGCTACAAGCTTCTTCAAAAATTTCTCATGGCTCTAGTTGAATGAGTGGTTATTTTTGTAAAATAGTTTCTGATGCTTGAACAAAACTCACTGAAACTCCTTTGTCCACCCCAATCGAAGCACTTTTAGAGAATGATTTTTTGAGGAAAAAAGAAATCCTAAGAAAGGGGGGTGGAGGTTTTTTGGAAAATGAGACTTTGGGCCACTTAATAGAAGAAAAAATTATGCACAAGTACTGGGTTGAAGACAAAAATACTCTGAGACTTAGAAGGTGGAATTTCAGATTACAAAAATCCATTTTTACAGAGTCTCAGTAACAGCCTGAGAGTTTGCTGTTTATGTCATGCTAGATTAGAACATTTTAAAGGAAAACTATATCAAATTGAATTATCAATTATTCTGTCACTGCAGCCTAGGTGAATCACCTTGCTTCTTGAAAGAATATAGTCAAGCCAATTACAATGACTTAACTGGTGAAGCAATGCAATGTCCACTAAAAGATTTTAGACCCTTTTATCCACAAATTTGGAGACAGCTTTTTTGTCATTCATTAGCAGAAATAGGATTGAGTGACTGATTCTCATGTGCACATGATGCATCCTGGATACATTCCCTCTTTATCTTTTTGCAAAGGAATACCATGATTTGAGAAATCCCTGATCAAGCTATTTTCTGTTGTTCTATCTTTGATCAGCAATGTTGACAATATAGTTATTTGGTCGTTTTACCTTATGATAAGATTCTTGGAAACAGTGCAGTTTGAAGCCCACACGTACAGTATTTCCTAAGGTGTAATTCCTTTGCTCTAACACTTCTATATTTCACTGACTTTCACTGAATTTTTAGAGTTGGAAGGGACCATAGAGATCATCTAGTCCAACTCCCCTGCCAAAGCAGGATTGCCC
>JAOXNO010000001.1:125851102-125868194 GCA_028565335.1 Limnodromus scolopaceus
TTACTCAGGACGGCATCCAGGCGGGTCTTGAAAATCTCCAAAGAAGGGGACTCCACAACCTCTCTGGGCAGCCTGTTATCTTTCTTGGACTACGACCACAAACAGTGACATTAACTGAGTATGCTGGGGATATATGACTGTTTCAATCTCACCTCTGTCGGGTGGATCTGCATGAAAAAATCTAGAGATAAAAGATAAATGGACAAACCACTGCATGAGCTTTCAACGTCAGCATTTTGGAGCTCAGTTGCACTGCAGGACTGAGGGCATGCCAGACGGTGGGCTTGTTCTGCGCATTACAGAGACTCTTAGTACTTTGAGGAGGGGAAAGTTATTTTGCCTCTTAACAAAAACAAAATTAAGACACATTTCTGAAAACTGTTGTCCTTACAGAGGAGGTACGTGTTTTGAAGTGTCATACTTTTGCATAGTCTTGATAATCAGTAATGAAGAGAGAGTGCAGAAGATTACAAAACAACATAATCAAGTGATAATAATGAATATTTCAACAGGCAGACATTTCAAAGTTTTAATTAAAATTAGTAGTGCTATTGATATTGTAATGTCTTCAGGTAACATACAGGCAAGTAATCACAGACCTCCCAAATGGACTGCATTACACATGCAATTAATTATGGAAGATGTTGCTACTCAAACCATCCTGGGATCTCTGAGATTTAAAGCAAGTGCTCAAGCATTTCACTACAGAAGGCAGCTCCACTAACACAGCCAGCAGATTAACTGTTATACTTAATCCAGATGATGCATTGTTGCGATGTGGCTAAAATCTGTTCTGCTAGCAACAATCTTTACTCATCTTCTTTAATAACACAAATGTTTCTCCTTTTGCCTAAAGTAAAAGCTGATATTTTTAAACATATACTGTGAGAGCTCGAGGGACAAAAAAAAATCCCACCTACAGAGATGTTCTTTTCACAAGATGCCCTCCACACTGCAGGGGAAGAAAAGTTTAATCAAAGTACCAATGCTCATTCTTACTTTTCTTTCTCTTTGACACTGCCTCCACCCAGTGTTCTCACTCTGATGTTCTTTCAGGATTCTTGGGGTTTTTTGAAGTTAATTTTGTCACTAGGGAGCAGGTCTGAAGGCTCCTTACCATAAGATGAGGAATCGTAATAGGACCTCCAATTCACAACATAATGGCTTCATTTGGACTATGGAGGGGTTGTTTAGAAACTGCCCTGAGTGTACTTTGACCTATTGTTATCTGTGGGCCTGAACACACATTTTAAAAGATCTTCCGTGCCACTCGGCGAAACCAAAGCATTATTTTGAGAACTGAATTTTATATTGAGCTCTCTGTCAGTTCAATCCACCTAAGTCTCAAAGCTTACTGTCAAGAAAGGTAAGAGTCTAAGAGCATTCTTGTTTATGGATTTGAGGCCTTATGCACAGCGGCATCAAATATATTTAAAATAAAGGGGGCGGGGGGGATTGTAGCTTTTATGTAACCTTTCCAAACTCTTTCCCAGCAAGGCAAATGCTCCACTCTTTGCTTAACAGGTGTCTTTCTCCAAAAGGACCCCTAAACACTTCACAGATTGCTTGCTGGATCAAAAGCTACTGAGCCCACTACTGTTGATAGGAGTTGTGTTACAGGAGGGAAGGGGAGGATAAGGCCTATCCCCTTCTTCCAGACTCAAAATGTTGATATTGATTTAGACTGTTTAACAGATTTGACAGTGCTAGAAGGTTGTCATTTACTCAGCACCTTAAGGAAGGGGATGGGTATAGGTGTCACTTCACAAAATAAGTCAATATCCTATAAGCCTATCCAGGCTAATTTTCTGCTACACAATTGTGTCTGGCCACCCCTGATCTCAGCACTGGTTCTGCATGACAAGGCAACTTGGCTAGGAGTGTCAAGAAGGAAAAAGGGACTAGTGGTTTGGAACAGTTATCAAGGCTGTTAAGGTAAGTAAATCACACCCATTAAATTGAAAAATAACATCATTGAACATGGCTTTGTAACTTTTAAGCTTTTTATATAGCTTAATTCAGAGGCTGTTGCAGTCTGTACCCCAACCTCCAGGCCTTTTTTCAACCCTTTCAAGGAAACTTGAAAGTTCCTTGAAAGCGTACCCTCATTTGTGTCAGGCTTTGAAATGATAGTGTGAGGGAATATGAGGACTGACTACTCAAAAAAGGAGGAAAATACTTGGTTGCAGCCTTCCTCTCTCCAAATGCTGGAAAGTGACATGCGGGTTGTGACATGGAGATTTCACCCAGACCAACCATGTTCATCCTGTGGAAAGGTGTTAAAGACCCATATGGTGTGGGAGAGAGCTCTATGCTACAATAAAACAGGTGTCAGGATCTGGTTCTCATTAACAAGTTCTTTAGGCAGACCAAAACACTCAGACCAGTCCTGAGTTTTACTGAGGAAATTCCAGCCATATTTTCTGAGAGGAGAAATTACAGATAAATAGATTTGCTTTGAAGAAATAATGGCGATTCAACATTTTTTTTACCAGTCTGTAGGTGTATTAGTTGCTATTGGTATCCTTGCAGAAATTAAATGCTTGAGTTATTGTTAGGAAAATACATAGACTATCCTTGTTATCCCTTGTATTGCTGTTCTAATATTAAGCAAGAGTTAATGTGGCACTCAAACATTGCATTATTCTGCATAAGCTGCTGAAAACTACTTTTCATTTTTATTTGTTTTCTTTCTTTAAAACATGACTTCCCTCTTATGGAGACCTTTAGAATGATTATTGGAACAAAATCTACTCATTTCAGCAGAGCCATTAGTTCCTTTATCATCAGTTCTCTCCACTGAAGCATGATACTTGACACAGATGTGTCAGTGATCCCCAGGCCCATTAAGCCAATCTGCACCCTGACAGAACACCTCCAAATAGTTCCAAAGGCGCCATGAGAGAGGTTTTGTGGATGATTTCCAAGATACCCATAGTACTACATTCTGCCCACATTGTATTTTCATACTTAGTTGGAGCTCTTCCTACATGAATCATCATATGTCAGACTTTATGATGTATTTTTTGTGCATTTGAAAAGCTGAGGTACTGAAATTACCTTTGTAGTAAATATTAAAACAGAAACAGAATTGCATGACATTTTAAACTGCTTCTTCACTGACAAGTCTGCGCTCGTAGCTGTTGCCAATAATGGGAGAAAAATCCAAAGAGACAATCTAGTAAAAGATATGTGACCCACCAAACAATATTGTTCTGACTCTTTGCCAGTTTGAGAAATGCACTGAACTTCAACTGAAACACTGTAAGACATACAGCATATCAGCACTTTTTAATCTGTGCAGTAATGTGGGGTAAGATGCTACAATTACGCTTTGTAGCAAATCTGAGTGTTCAGTTCATGTCAGGCACCACTGCCTTTCAAAATTGCAAGATAACTCTGAGCGACACTGAGAGGAAAATTCTTCAGAGTTTGAACCCTAAATTGTATGCCCAGATCTTCTTCCCTCTGAGCCCCAAGAATACATGAGTCAGCATGTTAGCATCCACAGGAATATGCGTCTAACTCATGCTATTGTGACTCAGAGTGCTTGTGAATTATGGGTTGCTTAAGCAAACATCATAGAAGGAAATGGCAGAGCGTTACAGCAACTGAACTTCTCCTGTCTGTAGCAGAGAAACTGTCCATGCTTCTAATTGCATGTTGAAGGCCATAGTTGTTCAGACAGAGCTGCATGAACCATGGGACACACTTTTCAAAAATAACTTCAGCTCCTAAGTGCACATTTATTTTCCTAAATAAGCAAATTGATTATTTCAGAAAGGCTTTTTATTTCTCAGGAACTGCTACCATTGTGAGTGACTCCACGCTTGTGAAAATCAGGTGTTTCAATTTGTTTTGTGTTTCTCACTCCCCCTTTACGTTCAGACTTTCTTCCTACAATTAATACAGGTACAGAAACCTCAGTATCAGCAGCCATTTGCAGTTTCAGAGCCTATAGTTCTTACACACGCTTACAGTTTTTGCAGCTCATTGAACCATCTCTTTACTATCCCGGTTTCAAAAGACAAGGATAAGACTCCCACTATAGGTTATGAAGACCGTATAGGAAAATGGATTTTCAGCTTATTGGTCAAAATCACAACTGTAATACTGTTTATTAATTTTTCCATAATTAATACTACTACACCATGTATTAATGAACAAACATATACAGTACACAATTAGCCTTCATCTCATTGAATAATTTCAAATTTAAATGGAAAATAGGCTGTCTACGAATGGCAAAGAAAGACAATATCTGGGCAATATCTGTCTTACCTGCTCCCTCTTACACAAATTGGACTGGGAGTTCAATGAAGATGAAGCTGACACCAACGTAGAGACCAAATTCCATGCATGAATTTGTTACTGAACAGATTTTGAGATAACTAAGTACAAAGACAGGAGAACGGTCAGGGATGATAAGAAGTTTAAGCAGAAAAACTATATAATCTAATTCTCATGTGAGCTCTGTTATTCACTGAGGACAAATACTTTTACAGGTTTCAACATGGAGGAAACATCCTTGGAGTATTTATGAGGAATATCTCAGAAGGAACATTGTTAACATCTCCTTTTCATTGTCCTCCTTAAAGGGCAACACAGACATAGCAATATTCTTTCACTCATATTAACTTTTGAAACTCCTGGGAGCCATTTTAGTGGTGACTTGTGATAGATTAGGCTGAGATAATTAGTTACAAGGCATAATTTAAGTGAGATTGTCTGTGCAATACAAGTGTTTCAGCTTCAGACAGAGAGTTCAATGGAAAGAATTCAGATGAAAGCATGAAAAAGTAAAGGGACAAATAATTTAGGCCACTTCAGAGTGCTTACCATAAGCACTTTTCAAAAGCCGATGGTCCTTAGTGATATTTGCATTACAATATTTCTGCTCAAGTGAGAGTTTGTCACACTCATTTAACACAGGATATCTCAATGCTGAGTGCACTATTACTAGAATGAGCACAAGGTAAACTGTGGGATTCGCTTAAATAAAAGATGCTGTTATTAAAGGTCAAGCTTTTCATTTTTGAAAACCTGAACAACTGTACTCCTAGCAGATGCAAAATATTTTCCCTACTGAAATGGAAAATTATCATTTTTCCCATAGTTTTCTTAGAAGGGTAGACACCTGACATTTATTGTTAAAAGCAAACTAGGTAGCAGTGCATCAAGGAATAAGCACGACTTGTGTCATTCTACATCTCATCTTCTTTTTATCTCCTTGATGCTGTAAGAAAAATCTGTTCAGAGTAGAACACAAAAGGAGGGTGATTCACACTGAAAACAAGAAATTTAACCATGCATGCTTGTTCATCAGCCAAAAAAAAATAACAAACAAACAAACAAAAAAAAACCAACCCTTGGGTTTATTTTTGCAACACATAGATCACCAAAACTCTCAACATGTTTTGTGTGTATTTATTTCATGCAGAAATAATCCTTGTGGTCTGTCATCATCAATGTTGGTACCACAGAGCTCATAAAAAGTGGCTTGCAGAGTTAGCAAAAATGCTGTTATATATCACCTCTTTCCATATTTTAAAAAGTCCATAGGCAACCTTAACATATGGATTTTCTTACTGTTTTGAATACCTAATTTCACAGCTCCATTAGATTCTGTATTACTTTTACTCAATTCTGGTAACATTCCTTGTTCAGTGCTGAAAAAAAAGCAATTCCCTCCACCTCTCTTTGTCCTTGTGATATGGCAGCCGTTAGTGGTGATGTTGTGCCTGTAGGTCAAGACATATCAGAAACTGGACACCTTAATAAGTTTCTGGAACACACTCAGAAAGCAAAAGGGAAAAAACTGGTATTATGAATAGATGGCATGGCTCTGAAGTCTTCTGTGGATGACAGAGAGAGCGAAGTGTTTGACAGGACCCAGCATGTGAATCCACTGCAGTCCTGAATTCTCAAATTAAGTGGAAAACATAGGGATATTAATGGCAGGAAACTTTTCCACTGAACAGAATGGATTTGCCAATCTCTTTTCAGAAGGGGAAAAATCCTCACATACACACTTATTTTTGTGTCAAAAACCTTAGATTAGGCCAGATTTTAGAAGTTTAACTAAATAATATTAATTGCAAATTACAGGAGGTTCACAACTTCAACTGCTTCAGCATCCCCTCACTGCATGCGCTTGCCTTTTCTATTAGTATAATATGTACATGAAGCTACTTTACATGCATTTTGTTGCTAATTCTTGGCAGTCCTTCCTGCATTTAGTATCAATAATGTGGAAGACACTAATACCCCTGTGAGGCCAGACTTTATGATATTCTTTGTTCTGCAAAATGTTTACTTTCTTCCCCCTCCATTTATCTTTTAATGATGGACAATGGCAAAAGCAGGCACCCTAGGGTCATGTTTTCAAAACCATTCAGTGTTTACAAGTGCCTTCTGTCAAGATCACTGCTTCAGAGCTTAGCTGAAACTGCCAGGAGAGCACCCTGAGGTCGTTCATCCTGAAGCAAGTATTTCACTGTTGCTACACCCTCTTTATCCAGGTAAGGGCATCTTTTTCTTTTTCTGCAAACAAATTACTATGCCAAACAGATGTCCGTGTCCAGCTACTTTTGCTGTAAACTGCTCCCACAAAAACCACAGAGCATTTCAGAAAGATGAATTTCCTAAAGACAAAAGCTACAGACACAAAGCACTAACTCAACCCATTAAAGCAAAGACTAGCTGACAGTCTAATTCCTTTGCTTTCAAGAGAGCAGGATATGTGAAAGCTACTCAATAACAAAAACAGAAACAAAGAGAGAAAAAAAGCCCAGAAATTACAGAGCATCTTTCTTTTTCTAATCTAGTGGAGACAATTCTAAATGCCGGTAAAGTTGGACCATCATGTTCACAAGCCTGAGACATTGTCAAACCTGAGCAATGAAGGATCTAGAAATGGCAAGGTGAATGCACAGCAGAAATAGGACATATGGAGCCTGACTCTCTTCATGCTTCACCAGCTCAGATCCAGTGTGATTGGTCCTGCTAACGTGCATTGATTTACTCCTGATTTATGGCAGAGTAAATGGAAGCTGAATCAACCGCAAACCGGGGCTCACCACAGAAAAAGTTACTGATCTAATATTCTGCACCACTCACACCGACAAAAGATGCAGGCTTTAGATAGACCGAAGAAAGATGTTGACAGGTGAAATATATGGGGGGACCACAGGAGTGAGAAGAAGCAGAAATTACTCTTTGTTTAATCAGTAGTACAGTTATGTCCAGATGTCCCAAATAAATTGCTAAGGCATCAGTAATTCCTGCTTTATGAAAGCTAGCAGTTTTGAGAAGGAGAGGAGGAAGGGCAACAAGCTTTTCTGTGAATGCTGAACCTTCCAACTCTACGTTTGGAGGCAACTGCCTTGCTTCTGAATCAGCTCACCTTCCCAATGTCTCATTTTAATGCCTCGTATAATGTTTATGTACCGTAATCAAGCAGCAAACTGACTAAAAATGAAATCTGTCATAGTCAAAAACACACAGACCCTCTTTTTGTCTGCAACATTTTAGATGACTTTCCCTTCCTTCTGTGACCTAGGGTGAAGATCTAACAAGGCAGGTCTTTCTGGAAGCAAACACCAATTGTACCTCAAAGTCTCTAATTCAGTCAGAACTGTCGAGAGCTACATTTGCTAGCAGAAACACCAATGTCTTTAAGGTGTATCTACTGTTGTTCTATCCACAGTCTCCATGGACACTGACTTTCTAAGATGAAACTCATCTTGTGGTTCATTTTCAGGAACATTCCAAATCAGCTTGTTACCTTATGTCCTCTGCTGTTTACACCATCTCAAAGAGAATGGTTTGACCCTGCTAAATGTGTCCGCCAGGGATGGATCTCTCCAAAGAGTACTGTGGTCAAAAGGAAATATGGCTCTGCAGTGATGCTGATGCATATGCTGATCACCTGCACCACTGGTACTGACAAATCTGATTCAAAAAAATGAATACTTCATAACATGAAATAACCCAGGGACCTTTTTAAATCTCAGGCTTCTTTACAGCTATTATGTGGCTTCACTCACTCTCACAAAGCACACACACAGAATGGCAATGTGACTACTGTGCTAGAAGTAAGGCTAACAGTATCCATGGGGATTTTTTAACAGCTGCATTCAAGGGAATAGTGTATAAATTCACATCTGAGATTTTCCCTATTTTTTATGTAACTCCTACCAGTCAAACTTGGACTGAAAATAACACGACAAACCTAATCAGTGCAAATCTGTCCCAGCTGAAGAGATGTTTTCTCCTTCAGCAGGTCAGAAGATATGGACGAGGTTTAAAATTTTGCCCTGCAAAATAAATCCAACCCATCACTTGGTTTGTTTCTTTGAAAAAACAGTAACCTGAGGAACTGGTATTTAGCAGAGATATTCTAACAGGAAGACCTTGTTATTACACGAGTGGTTGATCTGAAGTTAATATGAATCACTAGCAGCACAAAAGCATTGAAGATCTGGCTGTAGAAGAGCAGCTGTGGTTAATGACAGGAAGAAACCTTTACCATTCACAGGACAACATGAACACTTGAATCTGACTTTTTTTTAATAGCAAGCCTGATTAACTGGAAAAAAAATAGTGCAAAAATACCACAGCAGAAAACCTTAAGGAATTGCTTTTATCTGTTTTTATCTACAGTGGCAACTCACATTTTATAGGAGTATTTTAGTGCTGTGCTTTTTCCCCCACTTATACTGAATTTAAATGGTCCCCCTAAATTGGGTGATCATTGTATTCATTACCTTGTGTGATAAATTAGGGTCTACCTACCTAGGAATTTACAGTCCAGAAGTCTCATTCAGCTTCAAGAGAAAGACATGACTCAATAAATTCTGCAGAATAAATGCCTAATGGATTTAGGAGTCTGCATCTAAATATGGAAGCCTCTTAGGCATTTTGACATTAACGTCTAGTAATAGCATCTACACGTACTCAAGTAAGTAAAAGGTATAAGTATTCCTCAACAGATACAACTGCAAGAGGGGGGAAACCAGGATATGAAAGCAAACATTAGCTCTGGTAGCCCAGACACTTTGTCTCCATGGGCAGACAACTCCTCACTCCAACTCCAGAATTCCAGTAAGATAGCTGGGGATACCGATGTAAATAAATGCACAAAAATAGCAATACTCAGGTCAGGCCAGCGCATTGCACCAGGTGATTACATCTTTATTTATAGGTGCCTCTGAACAGTTTATTCAACATTTTACAAGAGAAATTTTACAGGGGGGAGGGAGATTCTGTTCTCATCTCAAGCAGCTGGCAGTATAAATCAATGGATTTTACACACCATTGACAGACATTCAAGAAGCATCTTCATTCTTCTTCAGTTATCTCCTCTGCTTGTTTGATTCCCACCTCCCAATTCTAGCTCTGTGATAGGCAACCACTGAAGCTAAGATATGGAACCAAATATTTTAAGAAAAAGAAATCAGAACTGCTCTCAATGTGACTGACTTTTTCAAAATTTTTTCTCTTAATAAAAGACACTGATTTATTTAGGTAGTTCTTTCCCTAGGATATATAGTGAGATAGTTTATCTGGGTAAAAAACATATACTTTGTGGAAGATTACCACATATAAAGGAAAGTTGGATATCCAACTCCCACCCATTTCTAAAGGAATGCCTGCACCACTGTTCTCTTGCATACCGATCAGAAACACTTGTTTTGTGTTCTTGGCTCTTAGTGCCAGACAATTTGCCTAGGTTCTTGCAAGCTCTAAAACATACAAGCCCAGAAGGCTTTGTTCTTTATGTACAGGAATAAAAGAAATATATCAGATTTTTAAATGAAGTAGAGCTGCAAAAATTGCTTCTGTCACCTCTGAAAAACAGTGATGGGTGCTATGCACTGTAAGTCATAGCTGCGGAAAGATGCAGTGAGACCTGCATTCACTGCATTCAGGACACCCAGCAAGGAGTGCATGTCCTGGGTTCTTCCTCCTACTCAAAAGCTTTGTCGCTAGACAGTCACAGGACTAAAAAACAGGAGGAATGGCTTGAGCAGACCGGTTGCCAGCGTCCTACCCCCTCTGTGATTTAGCTCATCTGGCCTGCCTGGATGATGCACTGATGCCACATTTGGACTATACACTGAAAAATTAAAGAGGAATTCATTGGTGTCAGTAGTCTTACCTAACATTGAATAATAACTTTATTAAAGTTTAATATATTGAAAATTCAAGGAAAAATATGACATGCAATGCTCCCCTGTATTGAAATATGAAACATAACCGGGCATTGTTGTGCTCATTTCAGTGTAATTGCTGAAGAATTGTCCCATTAGTCTCTGGCAATTTGTGAACAGCTAAAAAGAGCCATATGAAGTGAACTGAAAATAACATCATCAAATAACCTACAAAGGAAAATAGAAGAAGAAAAATGGTGTGAATACAAGGTCAGCACTGGACAATAAACATCTAATGTGTGTGGCTGCAATATGATTGCTCACATTTAAATATTTATTCATTTTAGGGATAATTCAGTCCAACAAAATTATAACTCTTCTGCAGTCATTCTTATTTGAGCCATCCTTTATTCCTGTGTGTATGTTAATCCAAGAGGATGAATAACATTGATAAACAGCCTCTAAATCAGCTCAAATTCTCTGTGAACACAGACTTTCCTTGGGACTTCATGGATTTCATGGATCATAAAGCTGAGTCCGGTAACCACTTTCAGAGGAAACTGCTCACACTGGTGGGAAGCTACTCCCCTGTACTCCCCCTGTTCACAGGGCAGTGTAAGGGGGCTGTGAAAGATATTGTAAAGGTTATTCCTTTTGCAGTGTATTAAAAAATACGAACTTTAACAACTCTTTGGAAACTAGTTCCTGGTCTACTCTTGTAACAGCCCCTGAAACCTCTGACAATCCTAAGAGGAGATCACACGTAGGGTTGCATTTTGCCACAATTTCAGGGCACTTTATGAAGTGTCATATCTCTTGCCACTCCAGTTCAAGCAAACACTGCAGGGTAGTGTTTTACTCCAGTAACACCAACGCCTATATCAGGTTTGTAAGATGGGAGAAGGGGAAGAGAAATAACAGAGAGGACTGGGAACAGGAAGGGAGTGTTACGTACTCCTGTGGGTTTGAGACCATTTAAATTGTTCACCGAGGCCTGAAACGGTAGAACGATATTCATGGCTATTGCATCTCTAGTAATTACTTCCAGACTGAAAGAGCTCATTGTTCCTAAAATGCCATCCTTGATCAACTGTAAATTTCAGACCCATTTTGCAAGGGTCATGGTAACATTCAGCAGCATTTTAAACCCAGTGGCTTTCTGGAAGTCCTGCACTGCGCTACTTGTAATGGCACAGTCAGACACTGTTTGTTTGCCACTACTCTGCTGTGCAGAACTTCTCTGGCTCTCTTTGTCTCCATGGGCATGTCATTGCTGAGTGGTGTGACAGTCTCAAGCATCTGAGAGCAAGATGGCCTTTTTTTAAGTTTTGTTGTGAACCTTCAACCTTTTGGCAGTGGAAAAGGCTGATGCTGACGCTGACAGGAATTGTGTTTCTCTGAAGAGCACTTGGTCCAAGTGCTGTAGTTTTGGCAGCTCTGGCTTAAGCAGTTCTGAATCTTGATGCCATGTGACATCCTAGGTGCTTACATTCCCCCCATGCACTCAGTGCATATTTGCATCTGTTAAAAAGTGTTTCTTTCTAGCTCTTGTACTGAGGAGAAGTCATTGTTAACCCTCGGTGAAGAGCATTAATCATTTGCACTGATTGTATTTACTATTTGCCTTTTGTCATGTTGTGAATGTACAATATTTTGCTGTGTTTGTCATTGCAAAAAAAAAAAAACACCTGAAAGCAGCCAAACGTTGTTTTCTTTCACACCAGTGTGACATTAGTTATCTAAACAATGACAACAGCAACATAGCCCATTAAAAAGTCATCATATTCCTGCTGCAAGTGCTACTTATACAAAGAAAAGGAAAGGGAAATGTAGGTCTCCCTTTGCATTCAACAGAACCACATTTCTAATCAATGAAATGCAGTGTCCTAAAGCATTTAAGCTTTATCACTTATCCAGTCCTTCAGGATGAGCAATGTTAAATGTACTTTCCCAGTAGTTCAAGCCAGTGACTTTAAAAAAAGACACTCTGCTATTTCTCATCTGTGGAAAAGGGTGAATGCTACAAACACTGCTCTCAGAATGGGAGGAAATCAACTCCTGAAGGAAGAGTAAGGAAGGAAGGCTGTATGTAAATGGTAAAATCATGAAGAAATCAATAATCAAACTGCAGAGAATTTAAAAAAAAAAAACCACCTCCACAAATTTGTTGTATGAACTAAAAAAAATTAAAATTACAAAAAAAAAAAGGAATACTAGGAAAGAAGAGAACCCAACCTACTCTAGGGAAATACCAGTTTATGGCAACAATGAATAGCTAATAAGGATGGCTGTGCAGCAGTAAGGGCATCACCTCAGTGTTGTGTAACCAAAGCTTTCCTAAGAATTTGTAACCTAAATTCCTAAGATTAGTCATGCTGAATTCAGCAGATGCTGCAGGTGCTCTAAAGCAGGTCACTTATACTGATGTGTCTGCGTATGTGTTTAGTTACTGTTCTGCTGGCGCTCTGATTTGCTTAGCTTTTAAAAAGTCTTATATCTTAGTATCCTTTGAACTGATGCCAAAATGGGGATAAATGGTAGCAAATTTAATGAGATGGCCATCATGGCCATATGTACACCTACATGTAGGGGCCAGAAGATTCAGCACCTCTTAGATAAGTATTACATAGGTAGACAGCCCCCCCCCAGTTAATACTGTACATATTAGACATCAGTGCTCCAGAGCACATTAAGTATCAGCAATTGGGAATCACAGCAGTTTTTCAAACTAAAGCTATAGGAATCCAGGCATTCAGAATCTTCTTGGCCCTCCTTGCTGTGATCTGAGCAGATGCTTAACAATTAAGGAGCTGAACTTAATTCTTCTGAAGAATTAATTAATTTATCCCACTCTCAAACCACTCAAGTCATCAAGTTTATGCCAAGTTTTTACAAGCTATCTGTTCCAATGCCAATTAATTTCGATATATATTAAGCTGTGTGAACCTGCAAGTAGAAGCAGTGTGTGCATGCTGGACTCATAAACACCACCTTGCTCAAGTAAGCAAATGAAGATGCACTTGAAACATCATTCAGATGTGCTGTTGAGAGTCACAGCTCAATGGGAGTTTCAAAACTGCCTTTATTCCTCTTGCCCAATGTTAAGATATCCCAGAGGTACCTCCACACAGCATTGGATCCAGAACCCACCCCTGTCTTTTTCTTAGCTGGCTGAAACTGTGTTGCCTTTAAAATGAACCATCAGCTTTTAGAAGTGATAATGAGACAAACTTTCAGGGAAGTCAGGATGTAATTTCGGCAACCTGGAACATTCAAAAAGCATGCGTCGAGATCAAAAATACATAAAATATTCTTTTTGCTTATAATTGTGCAAGTGGAGAAGCAATAGAAGGATTTTTCAAATTTTTTTCCCCCTTTCATTCCATTTGGTCCTTTAGTGTTTGAGGTTTTGTGCTCAGTCACAGAGACCATAAATTCCCTTTTCTTTTTTCTTTTAAATTATTGTTACTCTTGCTGATGATTTTGTTTTGGTAAAAGCTAGGCATCTCACAAAATCAAATTAATCCTCTGACTGAAGCTTAAAGAAACCTCCAGGGTAATAAGGTCTGTTGGGGGAGCTGGAAACAATGGGAAGCTCATACAGAGAGGTGAAAATGAGATTAAAACCATTTCATTTGAAAGTTTTAATTAATGTGTGACATGGAGATCTCTTTTTTTTTTCCCCTCAATTAGAAATAGAGGGAATCCAGACCTTGTAGTAAAAATGTTTAGAGGCACAGAGGCACCTGAAGTCACTAGTGACCTGAGTGACTGGTTTAGAGAGGGATGGCTGTGCTACTAAGCAGATCCCTTGCTTCTACTTGCTACTTCCTGTAGTAGAAAAGCAAGAAGCAATGAGTCAAAAATGGACAAAAAGATACATTTCTTATATAACACATTATTACTCTACAGATGACAAGAGCTACAGAGGCCTCCTGTCGAATATAAGCATATATATATTAGTAATATAGATTTATATTTCTTATTACTGGAAAAAGCATGTCACTGCTGGAGAATTCAACAGGGTTTAAGAGGGAGAGATGACAGAAAAAGGACCAGATGACACAGAGCATCATGTCAGGATAATAATTCAGAAGCATTCCTGTTACTCAGAATAAACAATTCCTGGAATAAGACATATTATTTACTGCAGCTATATTGCCCTTTAGACTCAAAGTGTCTTCTGAACTGAGATCACTACCTCATACATAAGGAGATTCATTGCATTTCCAAGCAAATATCAAGTAACAATGGGTGACCTATATTTACAAAATGTATATGTCATAATCTTATGTGCAGCAAAACCCGCTTAATATTTTGCCCAAAACTGCAAGAAGAGGCATTTATCCCAGACTTTCCAAAATAGCCACTGTTTGTTTAAACATGTTGCCTCCTTCTTTTCTGTCTGTGTTTATTAACCCCACAGCACATTAGTCGCGTAACACAGGAGACAGGGAAGCTGCTTAGGTGAATGAGAAGCAGGTTTCCAGCTGCCGGTTAATATTCGTCGTATGCACAGTGAAAATCAGCATTGATAAAACAGAGCAAAGGCACCAGTGAAATCCTAGCTGAAAACGAGGGGCTGAAGGGCACAACTGCATACTGATGACCTCCAGGAGGACCTGACAAATATTTGTGATGTCACACAAGCATGAAACACTGTTTTCTTTATTGGACAGACAAGAGGATTTATTGAGCCCTTTATCCACCACAGGTGTAGCCGACCCACAAAACACAAATATTTATCTTTCTACCTACACAATGCCTCTCTGACACCAGGGGAAAGAAGCTGCTCGGAAGGCATTAATCCTTTCTTTTCTTTTTTTTTTTTTCCTTTTCCTTCCCTGGCCTCCCCACCCCCTCGTCCTCGGCTCCGGGAGCGGGGCTGCCGCCCAGACAGCCCGCAGCCGCCGCCGCTACCGAGCGGCGATGCTGACACCCGCCGGCTGCGGCGGGGACGGCGGGACGGCTCCGGGCCGGGACCTGCAGCCCGGCTCGCCAGCCGCCCCGCTCGCCCGCGGCAATGTTCTCCCTCCCCGTGCACGAAACCGAACACCGCGACCGTATTCCATTCGATAATAATAATAATAACAACAACAATAATAATAATAATAATTTTTTTCCACCTGTATTTTTTTTCTAGTCGCTGCATTGTGATTACATCAAAGGGAGGCAGGGAAAGGGTCTGTTTGGTCTTGGAGAACCCAGTTTTTTCCCTCTGTTCTGCTGGAAGAGAGTGTTCCCAGGCTTTCTCTAGCACTGTTCAATATCTCAGTGTCCTGGTTTGAGGTAAAATAGAAACATTTTTCTTTTCAGTAATCTTACTTTTCAACTAAGCCTCTTCTAACTAATTGAACTCTCTGAAACTAACAGCATATTGTTCAGAAAGTATCTGCTTCCAGAGTGAAAAGACCTGTGTTTATAGATTATGCCAAAGAAGGGTATGCAGAGAGGATCTTGCTTATACTAACTGCTGTAACAACCAAGGTCAGCTAACTGTCATTTGCCCTGCTAAAGGGTCAGAAGCAAAAAAGTTTAGAGGGGTTGCACCTGTAGGGAGGAGCAGACAGGACAGGTGACCCAAAACTGACCAACAGGGTATTCCCTCCCACCTACATCATGCTCACTATAAAAGCTGGGGGATAAAGGGGTTAGGACTGTTCCTTCAATGGCCGGTGTCTGAGGAGGACTCTGTCTGTTCTTCTGCCTCTGATCTCAACCTGTGTGCTCCTGAATCCAGATCCTGAGTTTATCTCCCATCTGTTGCCGAGTCCAGTCTGGGACTTTCACAGTGCCTGTGGTGTCATGATTGTCATCCTAGAAGGTCACTAGGGGGTTGTATATATTTAATTTATTTCATATTAATATATTATTATTTCTTTTTATTATTTTATTACTAATATTTCATTAAAGTAGTCTAGTGTCTTGTCAACTCATAAGTCTCTCTCTCATCCTTCTCTTCCTGAAGGGAGAGACTGGGGAGAGCATCTGTTGTTCATTTTAGTGGCCAGCCCAGTGCCATGACACTTGTATCTCTCGGGCAACTGGCAAGGTCACTTCTGGTGCAGATAAAACCCTCTCTTGGTTGCAGGCATCCAGGTTTTGGCAGTGGTGGAGCCTCAGGTTTAGCCTGCGTGAGAAGAGGCCAGGGGCTGCCCTGTGTTGGACAGACCCTGTTCCAGCCAGCTCCACAGTGGACCCGCTACAGGTCAAAGCTGAACCCAGCATCCAAGCTGGTGGCACCTCTGGGAAAACACATTTGAGGTTTGATAGAGCAAAATGCTGCATGGCAGAGTGAGGAAAGAAGTATGGGAAAGAGCCCTGAGACCACCAAGGTAAGAGGTGGAGAAGGAGGGTAAGAGGCGCTCCGGGCACCAGAGGAGACATTCTCCTGAAGCCCCTGTGCACGACCCAAGAGGAGCAGGCATTTCCCTGCAGCCCTCTGAGAGAAGCATGCTAGACCAGATACCCACACTGCACTCCATGGAGGAGCCCACCCTGGAGCGTGTGCATATTTCCTGAAGAAACCGTGGCCTGTGCAGAGCCCATGTGGCAACAGCTTTATGCTGAAGGACTGTGGCCCTTGGGAGCGACTGTATGCTGGGACAGGGCAAAAGTGTGAGGGAGACAGAGCAACAGAGAGCAGCTGGTATGGGCTGTGCACAGCCCGCAACCCCCATCCTCCTGCATCCCTCTGAAAAGTGGACAGAGGACTGAGGAACAGAGAATTGAAGTTGCCCCTGGGAGAAAAGAGTGGTGGAGGGAGACGTGTTTTCAGTTTTGTCTGGTATTAGTTCTTGTTAAATTTCATGCCACTGATGATTGCCCAGGGCTCCAATCTATTGAGATCCCTCTGCAAGACCCCTCGTCCCTCAGGAGAGTCAAAAGCACCTCCCACTTTAGTATCATCAGTGAACTTGCTAATGCTGCTTCAACTC
>JAOXNO010000001.1:125868421-125884381 GCA_028565335.1 Limnodromus scolopaceus
TCTAGCTCTGGGCAATCCTGCTTCAGCAGGGGAGTTGGACTAGATGATCTCTATGGTCCCTTCCAACTCTAAAAATTGAGTGAAATTCAGTGAAATTCTTCCAGCCTCTGTCTCTAAGGGCAATATTTGCAGAGCAGGGGACCAGCAGACACTGAATATGAAGAAAATAAATCAAAAAATGCAAAACATCTTTTATATATATATTTAAGAATTAATTAATCTACAATATATTTATGCTATATGCATGCAAATTGACAGAGATCAAAATGGTAAAGAGTATGTATTTATAATTTATCATGTAAATGGGATCCTGGAACCAAATAAATAAACGCATTTCTTGCTTCCTATATAAACAGATCCTGTAATTTTACAACAGTCATGTCTTACCCAGAATATTAATTTGCAGTCAGAGTACTCAGGTGTCTAAAGAGTTTTCTGTTTTGGTATTCCGAATGCTGCCTCAATAGTAAATATTTAATATTTAATGTAAGTAATCAAGAAACTATTTTCTTAAGCAGTTGTGCAGGGATCCAGTCCACCTGAAACTGAAGGATCTTCAGTGGACAGGATCACACACTGGAGACCGCCAGGGGCCCCTGCCTGCTGCCAGCACCGGCCCTAGCCCCAGCTCCAGCAGGAGGAGGGGGATCCTGGGGTGGAGGAACGGGCTGCACTGGGGAGGCTGGAACCCCCTGCTGCTTGCTTGCTATTTAGATAATTTGTTTGTGTAAGCAATGTTTTAACCTAAAAACCGTCTCAGAAGGGAACACGATGCAGAGGCAGAACATTAAGGATTACGAACTTTGATGGGTGCTTAGTGTATTCACATCTGATACAGAACTTCATGATTTTGAGTGTGTGATTTCTAAAAAATGTGTGATTAGTACTCATGCATGAATATCAATTTAATAAATAGAAAAAAACTTTTTCTTTCCACAGGGATGTTGCAGCATAGTCTGTTTTAAGCTTACCAATGCACACCATATAATGCCATTATCTTAAGACCATTTTGCTTTAGTTATCAAAGACTATTTCCACAGGCACATATTTCAAGTAATAGTATGTGTCTCTTTTTAAATCAATTTTGCAGAGAGGAAATGTGAATAAAGTTATTATACAATGGAAAAGGGAGACTTTGAAGAAGTACAGCAAAAATTACTTGTAATATTTAATTAGTAGTCAAAACTTTTGCCTTTGTTCTATCAAAAAAAGTACATATTTATTTTGGACAAAAGTTATTAATACTAGAACTGCAATGTTCTGAAGGTTTGGGGAAAACAGTTCTTATCTCTAAAACGTAGATTTGTAACTCATGAGTTATGGCCTTCTCCAAAGAGTCATAGCGAGCCCAGAAAGATGTAAATCTACACATGCAGTGCAGTCTTCTTATATGTCTTTGCTTATTTCCTACATTTTGAGTAATACTACTGTAGATTTACAGAAGGATATTTAAAACACTTTTCAGAGAAAGAAAATAAGAGTTCCATATTCTGTTTGCTCACTGAAGGAGAAACAAACTGATTTTTGTTCTGCTTTGCAGTAAGCTAGATGCCACAGACTATTTACACTGCCACAGACTCTTCCATTGTATTTCTTTGACTCTCCCTTATTCAAACTAGCTTCCAGCTCTGCATGAATATACATACACACAAATATATATGGATTTATTTTATCTTAAACTTAACAGATGCCTTTTAGTTCCCAAGAAAAAAAAATGCTCTCCTAACTACAAATAAACATAAAAAAATAGATTTGTCATGCCTGATATATTTGAGAAAGCCAATATTTTTTGCCTGTGATCACAAGAGCAGTAAGAAACCAAGGAAAAGAAACCCATGAAAGAGTTTGACCTTGTACTTGGGCACCTATTTATTTTGTTTATTATGCAACATACCCGAGTAATGTGCAGTGAATTCTCTGCCTATTACGACCAGAGGTAGCCAAAAATTTTTTTCCTCCAAGATTTTGTCAAAAAATAACAGTTTATTGATATCCAAGTACTTCAAGCATTAAGCATTCTGGATTTAAAGCAAATATTACTAAGTCTGAGTGAACCCTGTGACAACTCTGGCTCAACTACCTCAGAGTAAGGAGTCTAATGCTTCCTGGCTCCAGATTTTGAGGCCAGTGCAAGGCCCCCCCCACCCAGCTAGGCCCAGGTAATTAGAGCTAGCATAATCCCTTAGGCTGCACTACAGAGGAAAACCCAGCTAGGCAGGGAGCCCAGCTGGATGCTCCAGCCTGGGGTCTGGGTAGGAGACCACAAGTAGACAGCATGGGCAGTTAGGACACTTTATGCCTGCCCAGGACTTGGTTTATGGTTTCGTAGCAGGAAGCTTGGAAATACTCAGAACCTGCCTCCAGGGGAGATGCTTAATCCTTCCCACTGGAAGAACAATCACAAGCCAGATCGACTTCGCAGCTCAGCAGTGAGCCTCTCACCTGGACTCAAGTCACGAGGCTAGCAAATCTTTCCCAGGATCTGCTGGCATATTTTATCAAGTGGTTACTGTGTGTACTGTAATGCCAAGTGCTACCCCAAGCAAGAATCAGCAGGAAACAGCCCAGCCTGTTCCCTCTCTCTCAGGCCCAATCCTTCCAGTGTCACAGATTCACCCATGGTGATGAGATGGCACTGTGGATCCTGCAGGAACTTAAGTGGCTTGGGAAATAAGACCCAGGTGTCTACTGATGTAGGGATGAGGGAGAGAGGGTCCTCCTAAGAATTGGGAATAGTTTATTCTTATGTCTCAAGACACTGTCAGAGGAAATTACTGAACCCTCCAATCTCTTAACTGACACTGGTTATACCACTGTATAGGTTACCTGTGTTCATCTGATGCCTCCATCTGAGCAGATTCAAACACCAAGCGCCAGAAAGTACCCTGCTCACTATTACTTTAGAAGGTTTCCAGAAGGAAGATTCTCATTCCTTTATCTAAAAAAAATCCTCCATATATCAATATTGATTCCTTCAGAGAAAGAGGCTGAGTGGGCCTCTAGTCCTGAGATCCTGGCACTTGCTGAGGCAGGAGGAGAGCTGCATTATTCTCTGGTGAGATCTGGTGAAATCACTCTCCAGATTTTCTATGGAGCAGGTAGGTGTCCATCCCCATTCCCACAACAGTGCTAGGTAGTAATGTTCTTTTTCATACCCAAGGCCTGACTCTGTGAGTGTACTCAAAATCAGGGGCAAAAAAGGGAATAGCTTCAACAGGGTGGACTGACCTACCACCCCACCTCTGGAAAGAACCATCACACTGCTGCAAAATCAGTGCTTGAGAGACGGGCAACGTAACCACAAATACAGAGAGAGAGGAAGCCATCCATGCCTTCCGTGGCTGCCCCCTGGTCTTGGCTACTGCATGATGCCTTGGGAAACGCGGGAGCATGCAGCAGAATGGAAAATACTCATTCCTTCCCTGTGTTTCATGGATAACTGATGAGAATTGGGAAAAAACAAGGAAACGTGAGGGTTGAAATATAAACAGATTTAATAGAATAATACTAAATAATTAACATTAATAATACTGAGGAACCAATATTGTTCCCAATATCAATAGAAAATATACGAGGATTATACTCAGCCAATTCTATCAGCAGGAAGCTGTGCACTCCCAACAGTGGACAGCAAATTTCAGACACTGCGAGTGCTGAAGCTCTGTGGGGAAGGGAAGGCCTGAGGGATCTCGCACCCAGGCACGAATTTCTTGCAGCCATCATGGAAGAGGAAAAACTCCTCAGCAAACTTTCTAATTTACACTGAATGTGATGTTCATGGTATGAAATAATTCTGTTGGCCAGCCTGAGTCGAGTGCCCAGGTCTCACTCCTCCTCGTCCTTGCACCTGGCAAGGCTCAGAAACACTGAGACCTTGAAATATGCATACCATAGCTGGTGATAAATATTTTCACAAATTCAGACACTAGAGTCTTCTAAAAGTGCAGGTTTCCCTAGCGCTTGAAGAGACCATACTGAAATGTAAAATTACTGGAAGATAAGTTTCTGTTTTGCTCAAACCAGGACAGTAAGTAAGCATTTATAAAATCAGATGCTACTTATAGAACTACCTATTGTTCCTTTTGTACAATGCAAACATGCAAGGGAGGAGCCTTCTGGGTATTAAAAGCATTAGAAAGTAATATAAGGTATTCGTTTTCCTTTATTAGAATTAAAAAATACTTCTACCTCATATTGAGTAATTGGTTTTTACTGGAGGGAAAAAAAAAACAACCCACCCAAAACAAAGTTACTGGTTCAAAAGCAAAACAGTTCATCAAAAAACTTTTCAAAGTTCCTCTGGTAACAGTCAAATAGCCAGTGAGGAAAAAAGAAATTCAAATAATGTCTCATATTTTTTCCCTATATAATCACCCTTCTTCCACAGTCTCCCAATGCTAGTCATGAACCTTAATTAATTTTAATTACTGGCACTTTGAAGGATAGTTTAACACTCTGTATACCTTATTTTCTCATCGTGTTATTATTTCTTCCAATCATTCTTTAATTTCCAGGTGCCCTCAGGACTACTTAATAATTAAAAAGATTTAACAGATACAAACATTAAGTGCTCTTTTACAGCTAGACAAAACCAATTTAAAAGTTTGAGACTTTCTTTTATATGTAACTTTCCTGCTTTTTCCCAAGAGGTTGGATGGAAGACTGTGAGGGGAAGGCCTGTCACTGCTGTCTGGGATCCTAGGAGTCAAGAAACCTGACTTCCCCAAACATCAGCAATTTCAGTCAAGTAGTGGAAATATCAAGAGATAGGGGAAGAAATTAATTTCTCCAACCCCAGCCCAAATCCTCATGGTCCCATATTCGTGCTGTTACACCCAATAACAGGATGAAGGAGGAATGCCAGGGATGCAAGGACAGGCAAGTCAGGTGAGCATCAAGGCAGGACTGGGGCAATGGTCTTAAGTCTCCAGAGGATGCACATGTTGTTTTCGCTAGTGCTCATTAGAAGTTATTCTCTTTTCCTATTCTTTTCACCCTCAAAAAAATTAGAGGAAGTGATTTTTCATTATCTGTAGTAGTATCTGTAGTATCTGTCTGTAGTCTTTCTTGCCTCACAAAACTAAGTCTGTGAATGTGAAACCTATCCATCCTAGAAAAAAATGTGGTCAAAGCTGAAATAATACAGACTGAAAATGCAGCTGCAATGCCTCACTGAAATTTTGACTCAAACAACTTCTCCAATTTCCTTTCTCCCCTACATGCCTGGGTTTCCAGCCAGATTGCCTCTTCTGTGATGTACAGTGTCTCCCAGGAGAGCTCCTGCTCTGCAGGAGAGATACAGTTTAACTGGGAATGTAAACGCATAGGGGAAAAAAGGTTCATGATGAAGCAAAATTAAATCCCACAAGATCCCAGGGGACTGCATCCAACAGAAATACTTCATCTTTTCATCTGAAATGTGTCAGCTTTGGGACATTTTATTTTTTAACAATAACAAATTTCGGAGCTATGCAGATGCTTTTCATTATATGTATCTTTTTGTTTAATATTTTGTTTTCCTTTACAAAATCACACTTTAATGGAAAATGTTCCAGCAGCCTTAGCCTCCATGGGGAAGCCACAGCTGCCTGAATGCTGTGTGACTGAAGGCTGTTTGGATATAGCGGGGAAATCAGGACCAAAAAGGAGTATTTTTTTTTTGCTCTGAAAGTGTCTGTGCAAACTATATGTCTTATTATAGCCATCTGCTCCTCTTGCGTATTCAGTAGTAGTATTTGTTTGCTTTAGAGGCTGAAATATATTTTTATTACCTTTACTACTTCTTGTTAGCACTGCAGAGTCCATTATGTTACAGTGGAGTGATGTGACTTTTAATCCATCTTGCACACCACAAACAGAATTACTAAGGGCCAGGTAAGCGTGTTATTGTTAGTAAACTGTGAATATGAAAGGATGCATCTTGACTTTGATCTTCTCAAGCTATGCATGTAAGGCTGGCTGATAAAAGAAAAAAACAACGTTGTTTTATTTTGGAATTGAGCAGATGAGGTTTCTCATTATTGAAAATAATCACAAAATCACCGTGAGACCATTTTTGCAGAGTCATTCTTTTAGAGTTGAACCTTAAAAGGTAAATGGCCCATGGGGATTGAGGAGTATTGTTATTAATGGAAGATCTTTTTGTTTTGAAACTGAGACACAGGGGCTCAGATGTTGAGGGGGTGTTTGTGGGAGCTTCTTGTTGCACGTGTGAGGTCTGTTCAGCACATAAGTCTCCATTATTTTCTCAAGCCATAAGTGTTCTTTCTCTTTTTTTGCCTGACCAAAACTATTTTTTTCTATTGAAAAAGTACCAGAAGTTTTTAGATAGCCTTGCTTTATGTTTTTTTCAGGAACAGAAAGACATGTGTGTGACGATAGTAGTGTTGACCACCTGGTTGGCCAGAAACTTGATAGAATAAAATGGATACTTGTTACTTTCACCAGTTGCATAACTGAACATTTATATCAAAATTAATGCAGAAAATTACATGCTTACTTGGGCAGGAATAAAAAGCTAAACCTAACATTCTTCGTTACTGCATTTTAAACAAACCTCAACTTACAATGTGTCAGCACATTTATACTTCCATCTTCCATGTGGCAGAGTAAGTTGATCAATAGGCAATAAAGGTGTCATTGCCTAGAAAAATGTAATGAATCATTCTTCAAACAAGCCCCTTTATCATTCATACAATCAAATTCACATATCCATGTAAAGCTTATGTCCCATAAGACATATAGCCTCACTGCTGCTGGTGACTTTTGCTTTGAACAGTTTGCTTTGCCTCAATTTATATTCACATTATTTCCACATTAAAAATATCACTTGGATCACACTGACTTCACAAATCCCTCACCAAAATTATTTTTGTCAGAACATCCCAACCTCTCAAACATCCATATACAAGGTTTCCCTTGTCATCTGAGTATATTTCAGTCCAAAGGATTTTTAGCCGTGTTATGCAGGTAAAATCCAAGTGCTTTCCTGCATCAAAGGCAAATCATTTCTATTTACATTTCTTTTATTTCTTTTAAAAAACTTGTCAATCATCTGGGATGTTCAAGAGCCCAAGTTCTTTCTAGGTACACACTTCCAATTACAAAATATTTGATATGGTCAGAGGTGTGGAATAGAATCCAAATTGGATTGTCATATGGGAGAATAATTATGTAAATTGTAATGAGCTGTTTTCTTACCCTTTTTTTTTCCCTTCCCTAAAGGCATTTCCTTCCTTCTAAAAGGCATTTAGAAACATCTTAGAGCCCTTGTTGTAGTCCTTTACCTGCATATAGAGCTGTTGCTGATGAGGATGGAAACTCCATATTCAGATCCAGGCTGGAAGTGTATGTCAGCGAGCGGTGCCTTCAGCTCGCCACCACCTGGTGTGGTCCTGAGGGAGGAAACAGCAGTGTTTTGAGGAACTATCAACTGTGGCCATGCAGGATTTCCTGACGTTGTAAAACAAATGTATGGACATGCTGCAAGCCTAATATACCTATTCCAGGAATGCCCACATACAAACCTAAAGCACAATTTTGATGTGCATAGGTTGTAAAAAACCTTGCTGCTTTAAGTGTTTTTAATAGTGTTTGTATTTTATGCTGAAGTCAAGGAAAGTAATGTATTTCCCCAAGAAAACTAGGATACAAATGATTCCAGCCTCAGAGGCTTGGGGTTTAGCACAGGGCACTCTGCTGTTGCTCTTATCTTCTGTTCCCCTTATGAATTCCCCCAGCCTGCAGCACCAGGACTTAAAGCACAAATTCTGCCATTTTGAGGCAGAACTACTTTGCCATGGATAAAGGCGACTAAGAGGTCTCAGAGTTTTGTTAGACCCATCATGACACTCTCAAGGACCACAAATGAATTCAAGTTTTGTCCATAGCAGAGCTGATAAAACCAAACAGTTATGTTAAAATTTGATATAAAAGGGACAGAAGACTAACCATGTAATAATTGCTGTGAAATAACAAATACTGGTTTATGGTAATTTTGGTGACTAAGCAGCAACTATGAGAAAAGGAACTATTATCATGGTAATCTACATTAGTGCTACCCCCTTCTTTCTTTAATAAGTGCACAGTTAAGTCCTAACACACTGTAATAACATTTCCCCATAAAATCAATAATAAATTCTGCTTCATTGGAAGACAACATTAAAAAATTAGAGTGATAATTATAGCATGCACATTTCCTTTAAGCACGTTTTCTGTTCTTGGATCAGTGACTCACCAAGGGGATAACAGCAAAACTGGACTGTTAATGACTAAATTGGTTTTGCTAATAAAGAGATTTCCAAGGTCTTCCAACAAAATTTCCAAAGAAAATCTATTTCTTCTTGAAGTCTATTCACTAGAGCCATCACCTGCAGTAACAGGCCCAACTATAAGTTTCCCCCCTCAGCCAAGCAGACTGAGTGTTGTTACCGTCCAGTCAAGCTCATGAACATGCCATTAGGCTCCACTAATGTATTGTGTTTCAAGATATCTCTTATTGTGTCATTTTCTTTTTTCACCAGCATTAATCACTGGTGGGAAGATAAGGTGAATGATGGGAAGGGACCATGATTAAAACAATTAAATTCTTCTGTGCTGGCCAAACCCAATATTATAGAGCAGATTTGAAGGTCCAGAAGTGAGAGACAGGAGGAGGCTGAAACAGTCTTAAAATTATAACCAAGAATAAGCTTTGATTTTAACCACCAGTTTTCAGTAAAAACTTATGTTGAATCCTACTGAACCTAACTATAATGCAAATTAGCTATTAACACTTAGTGGTCTATAGCTTAGGAATGGAGTTCAGAGTCTTGGGGGAATTGGTGTGACACTCATATTCTTCACTGAAATCACGGCCAGGCAATGTATGTCAGGAGACCTGATGCTCTTGGACAAAGTCTTGCCAGAGATTATAATACTAAGTCCTACACTCTTCTTACATTTTATACCAGTGGAATTCCCCTGGTCTCAATGCAATAAAAGAGGCTTTCTGTTCAAAAAAACTAAATTAACTTTCCCGTTTCTAAATGTGATGGTCTTCATATTTTGCATAATTTTCATTAAAACTTAGCCATAAAACAGTATTGATCACGCATTAAGAGGTGTTCTTCAATACAGTTATTTCAAATCTGTAATTTTTCCATACCATACATATTTGTGGGGTTTTTTTATTGTTTTGTTTAATGGCTGAATTACTCTTATATGAAGTTATTCTTTAATTTGTCAAAACAGGCATCTTCTTGAAACACAAACTTGAAAAGCATTTTCAATCAAAAAAAAAAATTTGATTTTTTTTTCATAGCCATTTCTGGTGAGTTTGAAATCTTTGTACTCTTTTTTTCCAAGAAATCATCTTTCCTTTCCAATGGAGTCACTATCAGGAATCAGCCACAAAAGCTGAACATTTAAACCTACAGAGCACATTTTCAATTAAATCTGCAAGTGCACAACAAGAATTCAGGACAATAAAACCCAAATGCTTTCCACGTACTCTGTGTCAGAGAGTCATACACACAGTAGTAACACTGCAAGTTTATTTCAGATGAGTAAGCAGCAAGTGTTAAAAACTCCTCCTCCCTCAACATGGTCACAGAACTCATTATCTCTCGGGCCCTCCACGACAATGCCAGCTCTGCTCAGAGAGCTGTGGTGGCTGTATGAACACACAGTGGTAGGTTTAAAATGGATGAGATTTTCAGGAACATAAAGTTCTTGGAAAAATAGGGCATGATCTTTGCAGTCATGGGGAAACATAGGCAGAACCTTGTAATAGCTTGTTAATTGCCCTGAGTAAAGTAATTTGTTTTATCTGTCTGCCACTTGGTTTCCTGCAAAGTGCAAAAAAACTATTATGGGATTTTACTGAAACTAATTACTACTATTTTATCATGAAGGCTGCTGAAGCATAATCTTCTCCTTCTCTTTCTGCGCTCCTCTCACGCACTATGCCTCCCCCTCCTTCATCCTGAATTTAAAATCTTGTGGAAAGTCAAGAAGAACTTTAATCATCCAGTATTGTAATAGATCCTGCTGATATTCAGCCTCCCACTATAATAATATGGAGCGGTAGCACACTACAGCAATGTAAACTCCAGCAAGCTGCCCACACCACTGCTTATTTGTTCATGGGGAACCTGCACCCCACAAAGTATGAGATGTGCTATAAGAGTGTCGTCTGCCTCCCTGCAGCAGCTGAGCAGTACGAGCTCCTGAATGACAAGCTGAGCAGAGGATAACTTGTTTCCCTTTTTTTCCCAACCAACTTACACATGCAGACGCTGATAAGAATTTGTTTTAAACACTGATGGTTTGGTGAATAAATAGTGAAAGTGTACTCTGGTATTAATGCAATATCTGGTTTATAATCATAATTTGTTAGAAATCCTGAAATATCTCATTTTGATCATTAGCATGAAATCCTGCTAATGTTGAGATACCTCATTAGAATGGTTGGCAACTTGTCTTTGATTGAAATTATTATTCTTTTGAAATGAATGACACTGCCTGAATGGGTTCTGTCAAATCTTGGTAGTTAATTAAATTGATTTTATCAGAGTCAACCACACAAAATGCATCCCATTAAAGAATGTATTTGACAAGAAAATAAATTGATCATCAGGCTCTCATTGATATGAAGATGAAGTACAGACACTATCAGCTTTGCTCACCCAATATAACCAGTGACAGTTAAACAAGTGTCAATAGTACTAAGGAATTATGCTGCACTTTAAAAAAACGTACCCTGCTAGAAGGTTAATTTTTCTGTACAGCTAAGTAAATGAAGATTGATTGTTACAAGGCATAGCAGCAAGAGGATCTTGAAATAGGAGACAAGGTGAAGGTTTTCTTTTTCCCAAAAGAAGCAGGAAGAAAATAATTTTTACCACTGAGTTGCTGAAAATGTACAGTCAGAACTGCTCCTAAAGGAAAGACTCTCAGTCATACAAATGCTTTATCTAAGCAAATGCATGTGCTTTCAGATATCCTGTGGAAATTACACAAAACCAACAATAAGCACTTTTTAAATTGTAGTTGTGCTATGTACTACATTTTCTTTTTCACAGTTATTGTGGGTTTCATACCCACTATGTTGGGATTTTTTAGTTCTTGTGTTCTACATTGGCATCAGACCAAACCTTGTGATGTTCTTGCTGACTGACTTTGAAGGCAATGTTATTAAAGAAGATCTGAATCAAGCCTTCAGAGTGTTAAGCATTCGAGCCCTTATTTTCTCTGACATTTCTAAGTCTGCTTATTGTAGGTGGGTGGATACTTGACAGAGCTGGCCAATGAAGCAAAAATATTCTATGAATAATCATTCACACGTATAAACAAATGCACTTTCAGTGTGTAACCAGTTATCCAGTTCCCTCTGCAATATCATGCACACCTTAGGAAGACAAAAACAGACAGGCTGAATGAAATCCTCCATACATTTGTGACAATGGCCAAACCCATCACCTTCACAGAAGGACCCAAAAGTCCCAAGTCTCAAGCTACAGCCCACTGGTATTCCCTTGGTGGAATATTTTCAAAAGGGTGCCAAAGTAGATTTTTTTAAAGTAAACTTTCAGATGCACAGATCAAGGAGAATTAAATCCTGCAGAAGACTTTTTTGTACTGCTTGTTGCAAAAGGCAACAGGAAAATATCTGCATATTTAGGCATCTAAACGCTTTCTTAAAGTTGCCTTTAAGTCGCTTTACACCTTCTCTCATCCAAATCACTGGGATTCAAAGCCTAAGTACCTCTGGGTGTCCTGATTCTGTATCCTATAGATTTAACGAGAGTGAAGCTCCTAAATCAATTGTTTGAAAGGTATTTATTATTTTAAGGGTGGTCTGTAAAATTAAACAAAACAAGCAACATTGTTACTTCTCTTTAGCCACAGAAAAAAAAAAAAATTATCATAGAAATGAAGAAGAAACCTTGTGCTGTGTTCCCTTATTGCCACAACTGCTGTGAACTCTTTATGTAAGTATTGACTGCAGCTTGTTCTCCATCAGGAGCTGAACAAGTAGTGACAGACCAGAGCCAGCTTCTCACCTGATGCATACCCAGAGCTGTTACCTGCTCTATCTGGGTAGGAGTGGCTCCAAATACAGGCTTCTGCCAAGCAATTTTTCAAAAATGCTGCAGCATATGTTCAACCCTCACTTTAGTCCCACACTGGGCCTGAAAGAGGGCAGGAAAGAGCCTCCCACCAAAAAAACCAAACAAACAAACAAAAAAAAAAGAGAGAGAGAACCATACATGAGAAAACAGGTCTAATTCACGCCACAAGCAAAGACCAGTTGGAATAAATGGCTAAAGAAAGAACAATACCGTCTTCCCTTTGCTAAGCAGGCCCTTTTTATCAGCACCAATAATGAAGAATGCGATCCTAAATGAACCTAATTAGGTGAACAAATAATGACCACAAAGCAAAGCAAAGATTTTAACAGCCAAGACCAAGGAGCATTTCATAAAGTATAGTACAGGTCAATTACATGGTGTTTGAATGAATAAGATGGTCATAGAATCATAGAATTATAGAATACCAGGTTGGAAGGAACATCAAGGATCCTCTGGCCCAACCTTTCTTGGCAAAAGTATAGTCTAGACAAGATGGCCCAGCACCCTGTCTAACTGAATCTTAAAAGTGGTCAATGATGGGGAAACCACCGCTTACCAGGGGATATTATTCCAATGGCTGATTGTTCTCATTGTGAAACATTTTCTTCTTACGTCCAGTCGGAATGTCCCCAGGAATAACTTGTACCCATTACACCTCACACCTCACATTTTCCATGTGACTCCTTGTAAAAAGGGAGTCTCCATCTTCTTTGTATCCACCTTTCAAATATTGGGACATGGTGATAACGTCTCCCTAAGCCTCCTTTTGTCAAGGCCGAACAAAGCCAGTTCTCTCAGCCTTTCCTCATACAGCAGACTTCCCAGTCTTTTAATCCTCTCTGTGAAACTTCTCTGGTCCCTGTACAGCCTGTCCACATCTTTTTTGTATAGTGGGGACCAAAACTGAACACAGTAGTCCAGGTGTGGCCTGACAAGCGCTGAGTGGAATAATGACTTTATCCTTGCTGGTGATGCCCTTGTTGATGCAACCCAGCACCCTGTTGACCTCCTTTGTTGCAGCAGCACACTGTCTACTCATATTGAGTTTGTTGTCCACCAGGACCCCCAGTCCCTTCCCACAGAGCTGCTCCCCTGCTGGGTAGTTCCCACCCTATGCTGCACTCCTGGATTATGTTTCCCCAGGTGCAAGACCCTGCACTTCTCCTTGTTGAACTTCATAAGGTTCTTATTAGCCCACTCTTCCCATTTATCTAGATGGGTGTCTTTCTCTTCTGAAGTGTCTGCTTCCTCACTCAGTTTGGTATCATCAGCAGATTTCACCAGGATACCCTTGATCACATCATCCAGATTACTTATGAAGATATACAACAGCATTGGGTCCAATACTAATCCCTAGGGGACCCCACTTGTGACAGGTTCCAGTTTGAAAAGGAGCTATTTAACATCACCCTCCAGGTGTGGCCTGTCAGCCAGTTTCCCACCCACCAGGCAGACCACTTGTCTAGACTGTAATGCACCAGTGTCTCTAGGAGGAAGCTGTGGGAAACTGTATCAAAAGCCTTGGAGAAATCCAGGTAGATAATGTCCTCCACTCATCCCTCACCAAGTGAGCAGGTTACTTTGTTGTAGAAGGCAATCAGGTTTGTCAAGGACATTTTGCCCTTGATGAACCCATGGTGGCCTTTCCCAATCACACGTTTCATTTGACTTGTAATAGCCCCAAGGAGGATTTGTTCCATAACTTTCCCAGGGACTGAAGTAAGGTTAATGGGCCTATAATTTCCTGGACTCTCCTTTAGGGCCTTCTTGTAGATGTTAGTGATATTAACCTTCTTCCAGTCTTCTGGGACATCCCTCAATCTCCACAACTTCTCAAAGATTATGGAGAGCAGCCATCAGTCATTCAATTGAAAGAGGTTTCTTCATTCCCATGGCTTATGAAGAGCAGCAGAGCCCTGAAACTGAATTATGGCTTCAGTATTCACTTTGGGACCATAGGGTGATACCATTAATATGGATTAAATTATTCCTGTAGGTTTTTTAAGTAAATAAGAAACAGATGCCTACATGACATAGGACTCAGCAAGTGGGGCATCACACGCATGCACCATCCAGGGAACCATATTTTAAGCAGTTGCAGATTGTATCAGACAGCTACATCCATCACTACGGTTCCTAACTAGGAGGTAGGCACATAAACAGCAGGGGGACCCTTGAGACAGAAACACAGCTTTGATCATTAATCTTATCATCATTCTTATGGTATAGATTGAATGCAGATAATCATGGGTTTTAATTTTCCCTTGAAACAGAATGCCAAGGAAGCAGCTGGCTTTGACAGATACACTAACTACTGCTGTGCTAGAATTCACCTCTTAAGATATTTAAAGTCTCTGACTGCTATATTTTATGATTCCTTCCTTCCTGATCACATTTTGCAAGAAATTGGGATTTCTTGCACAGAGCATGTAGACTACTATATCTACCAATGTGAAAGTGCAGAAGGGGCACCATTCTTTATGTCTCTAAGGAACCCTTGTCCCACTCCAAGGTGATATTGTGAGGATATAGAGTCTTCATTTAAACCTACAGATGCAGTAACACGGGTTACTGAAGTGAAGACTATCATGTTAACAATATATTAAGAGTAAAATATCTATGTTTCTGATGGAGAAACAAAAGGATTACTCTTTGGTGATGTTAAATAAGGATTACAACTGACATGAAGCAGGAAACCTATTAAGTAACTAATGAAGAAAGAAAGAGCTTATTTCATTAGTAATGTACAGTAAGTCAGGAAAATTCATTATCTCAGTGATGTACTAGGGCAATATCACTGTGCAGGTGCATATTATAGAGGGCAGTAAACTGGATCCTATGGCTATACATTGTTTGTCACCTTAATGGATGATACATAGTCCAAACAGACTTCGAGTCAAAAGGGGAAAAGCTGTATTTCCACAGCTTGAAAGAACATAATTGCTAAAGAGTTGGTCTTCTTTTACAGCTCCCCTGCCGAGCCTCTGCAGCGTACAGCCCAAATGAGTGGCAGAGCAGGGAGTACTGGTGGGCTGGTAGGAAGACCAAAGGAAGACCTGCTTCTGCAATATCCCTGAACTATTTGTCTTCAGGCTTTTAAGCTGATCTGCTATTTCTGAGCTTCAATATGCCATCTGACAAGCCAACAACTACTAGAAACAAACAAATGTTCTTGTCTGGAATTGGCAAAAAGTTGTCACAGCTACACAAGACTTGAGTCTGATTTGCTGCACTTAGCTGTACCTACCATGGAGGCCTTACAATTGGTCCATTTGGAGTAAAATGCAGTAGTCTGCTTAAAAAGGTCACAAACAGGCTCAACCACACTGTCATTACCCTAGCTGAATTGCCATGCCTGAAACTGTAAAACAACAACTGATACTGCTGCTGGATGACTTCATTGATTAATCACTTAGAAAAAAAGTGGGGAGGGGGGACCAGATCTGAAACCATGTTGAAATCATTTGGAGGTTGAAGTCAGCCTTCAAAAGGAAAATAAATATTTCCCTCCTCCTTTCTCAGATGTGCACTCTGTATAGCTATTGCTAAAAAACTGTTGGTTTTAAATTAGAAACCTGTTTGTTTGTGTTCATCTGTCTCTGCCACTATACGCATTGCTCTAACCATAATATGAGTTGTAGCAAGGTGCTTTGGGAATTGACAGAAATAAATGTCTCCCATAATTTCACAGCAGCTCTCCCAGTTACTCCCAGATTTAAAATCATGCTTTAAAGAAGAAAAAAGCCCTGTATATTATAAAATGAGATTGCCACGCGCGGTCGGTCGGCGAGGCGGCGGCAGCAGCACCGGCAGCACCGGCGGCTCCGGCGGCCAGAACTAGGGTGAG
>JAOXNO010000001.1:125884481-125919091 GCA_028565335.1 Limnodromus scolopaceus
TTGGAACTCGATGATCTTTTGAGGTCCCTTCCAACCCTAACCATTCTATGATTCTATGATTCTATGATTCTATAAAAATATCAGTGTGCAGTCAGGTGGAAAGAAATAACTTACAGACAGCTGTGAGCAATATGCATTTTTCTCACTGCAGAATTAATGCTGAAACATAGTGAAGGCAATATATGTATAAGAAAGCCAAAGCACTGGTGACTGCAGCATGTGCTCCAAGTCAGTGATGCATTGCTAGCAGACACAAAGAGGATTGCTGGGAAATCTGGAAAATCTGACCTGATACCTTACAAAAGATTCTGGTAAAGGCTTCTGAGCAGTAGCTATATGTTTTCTCCTCTTCCTACTGACCTCCCAGCAAGAGCTCAGGAGTGATGTTCAGAATATGTCTGGGGAGAAGGGGAATACAGTGAAAAAGTCATGTTGGTACTACAATGTAACGTGCAGCACAGAGTGCCAGTCTAGAGACAAAATCACTGGTTCCTGTCCCAGAAGAAACCTAACCAATGCATGGCCAATGTACATCGTAACCACCCCTGTTTCTCAGTGTAGCCCCCCATGGCAATGTAGACAACGTACATTAAAGTAAAGAAATCAAACTTGTTTGCCTAAATTATCACCATATGCTCAATTCAGTTGGACACATACAGTGCTATGTTCATTAGTAGTACGAATGTATCAACACATTAAAATATCATCATTTTTTAAGGTCCTTTTCTTGGGAAAATTCTCATCACCTTACCTGGAAACAAAAGCTTTGTATTACCACTGTTTCCAGCTGTCGCTAATGTCTCAGCAAGCTCCTGATGAGCCATGAAATATTATCACAAGATGGAAATCATATTAATGGAACTGCTTAGGTTGCAGTGAAAAATTAGATAACCTAATTTGTACTTCAGTTTCCAAGGCACCTATTTGTTAGCCAAGTAACTTGACACCGTCTTTCATCATTTTAGTCCTTTTCCTCTCTGAAGATTTAATTAGTTTCCTTCTCTGTCTCACAAGCGATTTTCTTCAACCATTTCAGGCAGTCCCAACAACCCCCCAACAAACGTTCCTGAGAGTACAGAGGAGAAATCAATAACTTCCATGCCTGGTCAGTAAAAGAACACAGTATTTTCTGATAGCTGCAAACAAGATGGGATTTAAACCACAAATGTTTCCCAGTCAAGCATGAAAACAACACTAGTACCCTGCTGGTAAGCAGGCCTGCAGCCCGATATTGACCAGTGACAGAACACATCCAGGTTCAAGCCTTTTGAAAGTGATTTACCCTGAAGAAAGCCCATAAATAATCTAATGTGGAACAAAACTGTGCATTTCATTTCTCATAATAAGCATGCAATGTGATGTGAGAGAACAGCTCATATCAAACCACTTCCAAGATGAGCTCAGTTCAATAAGTTCCCATTTATTTTTTTGTGGTTTCTTTTTCTATTATACATTATCCAGTTTCACTAAACTCCCTTATACATATGTCTCTAAATTAACCTCAAGTCTACTCCTACTCACTTTCACAGAGGTCAGTGTAAACCTGTCATTAAATTCGGTAGGGATAGGTTTGGGTCCAGAATGAGCAACCTTTCCTTACTTCCTTGTTTGCTATCTTTATTTCACCTTGGTCTAACCTTAATTACACAGTAACTTAATATTATCCTTCCTATTCACACAACCAAGTAATTGCCCTCTTTCTGTCATCTCTGCTATTTTTAACACACCCTTTGTTGTTTTTTGAATACTAATATAAACATTGATACCAATCGCAGAGTATGCAAACAGGCTACTGGGCTTGCACTTAACAGCTACTAGAGGACAACAATAACTGAGGACTTGAGGGACAAAGTGTCATCTCCTACATCTTTACATTGTACCTAGCACACCAGGCCCCTAGTGTGATGAATAGCACTATCTTTACCTTCGGGATTTTTTTTGAAGAATCCTGTTATTTTAGTCTGTGAACATCTCAGGATCTTTTATATATCGTTTGCTACCTGTGTGAGCTAAGGAAGTTACTGCTATTCCCACTTCATATTAAAGACGTTAAATGTAAACTGTGAAATGTGGAGCTGTTTCTTTTGACTTCAGAGCAAGAACCATTTATATCTTTTCTTTCCACTGGAAGAAAATGATGGTAAACAAATTTAATGAAGAGTGGAAGTGAGTTTGATTCTGTACACCCAGCTGTGGGATAGCTTCGGATTCTGGCCCCTTCCGCTAGGACTGCTCTTCATTTATTCATTACATCATTCAAACATAGCAACGGTTACGCATGTTGCCTCTTCTGGATCTCATCCTCAGGTGCTAAACTCTCCCTTGGCAGATACAGAAATTTAGGTACATATTTTAGTTGCATCCGGTAAATTAGGAAAGACAGACCAAGTCAGTTCAATGATCCCTCAATCTCATTCTCTGATGTTTGCTGAAGTCTCATGCTTAATGAGAACAGGGCATGCATGGAGCATTACGTTTGTCATGCTCTTACTCAATATTCAGAGAATTTTGTTCTGTTTCCTGGAGCCAAGCACGTAAAAGACAGTTTTGGCATAGAGTACTAATGGGCTTAACTCTTTCATCTTGGATAGCCTTGGTTCAGATGGTAGCAAAAACTTAGAGGATTAAACTAGTACTCAGGGCACCTTGTGACCAGCACACCTGAGTTGCAGGTGCAGCCTGCAGGGGCTTGCCCAGACTCCACAAAAAGTTGGTGAGTGTTGGTCTACTGAGATTCATGCTGTCCTCCTAACCGTTAGCCTCTGATCCCCACTACAAATTAAATAAAAGTGATGGCAGCTAACGATAAATTGCAACTTGGAATCAAGCTATGGTCATTATAGCAGGCATCATGCCTGAAGTAGAACAAAGGATTTTGGTAAGGGCTGTAAAACCTTCTCCCCTGGGCATGCTCAAGCTCTGTACTGCCATCAACACGATTTATGGGATATATTAACACTCTGCTCATGAGCCTTACACTCCCCAGAAAATTTTGGGATTGGGAGGGTGGAAAGGTGCTCATAAAATAACAATATATTTGACATGCTGTTCTGTAGGATCAGAAAGCAATCTGCAGAGGTCTGACTGTTGACAAGGAATGCTGTTTAAAAAATCACAGTAACTGTCAAACTTATTCCTTCTACCGTCTGGGATACAAGGCCAATTTACAAAAAGACCTTGAAGAGTCATCAATCACCCAAAGCATCTGACAGTCACGTGAACTGTATAGATTTCAATTCCTCAGAGGCAGCTTGATGGTTCAAGCTTCAGTAACATGGGGGTAGTTAGAAAGGCTAGCAATCTGCACAAGAGAGTTAGAGGTTTTCCAACATGTCAGGTAACAGCGTTGCCTCCTGCTTTTTCCTTTTGCTCCTTTCCAGTATTCTAATACATCAGGACTCAGTTGCGACTTTGCCTCTAGTCCCAAGGAAGGTACTGCCATGGTTTAGCCCCAGCAGGCAACTAGGACCATGCAGACACTTGCTTACTTTCCCAAGTTGGGATGGGGAAGAGAATCAGAAAAGTAAAAGTGAGAAAACTCATGGATGGAGATAAAGACTATTTAATAGGTAAAAAAAAAAAAAGTAGCATTGACAGGTAAAGCAAAACAAGGAATTCATTCACTACTTCCCATCAGCAGGCAGAGGTTCAGCCATCTCCAGGAAAGCAGGGCTCCATCACATGTAACAGTTACTTGGGAAGACAAACACCATAACTCTGAATGTCCCTCCCTTTCTTCTTATTCCCCCAGCTACATATGCTGAGCATGATGTCATATGGCATGGAACATCCCTTTAGCCAGTTGGGATCAGCTGTCTCAGCTGTGACCCCTCCCAGCTTCTTGTGCACCCTTCCTCAGCCTGCTCACTGGCTGGACAGTATGAGAAGCAGAAAAGGCCTTGATTGCTTAGCAACAACCAAAACCACTGTCACACTATTACCATCCCACATCCAAAACATAGCACTATACCAGCTACTAGTAAAAAAAGTACCTCTATCCCAACTGAAACCATGACCGATACTTGTCATGTCTCCATGTAAAAGATGTGTAGAAAAGCTGTATGTGATATTAGAAAGTCCTAGGGGAGTCTTCATCCATTTCTGTTGCTCCCTGCAGAGATGTGCTACAAACATCACATTCTTTCCTTGGTCAGCCCAGAAGCTGGTGTGTTTTTGAGCTAGCCAAAAATAAAATCCTTCCACGGCTTTTACCTCAAGTTGGAGATTCCATGTCACATCCCACATTTGTTAACCTTGACAATGGCTTGCTGCTTTTCATTTTCTTTCCCAGTTAAAACCATTCTTTTTCTTTCAAATTCTAAAAACAAATTTTACCTAAGAAAATCCATTTTCCTTATATAAGACATTATATGGAAAAGGGGTAAGTCCAGGGAATATAGCAGGGAATACTCTAGATTTCCTACAGTATTCCTAAATGCATCTTACAAAGTCATGTGCATAAGGCATGTTAATAAGTTCTCTTTAAACATCTTTTGAAAGTGTCCTTATATGCAAGATAGAAGTAAATGTATCATCATATACTGGGCCCAGAAGAATTGATGCCAATGACTTGCAGATTTCATGAGAAGTCCATTTCTCTTTCCCTTTTCTTTATTATATTCCTTCTGAGAAACATGTAAAAAGCTCATTCTATTTAACTGTCTCCTTGCAGTCTTGGAAATGCTTTTTCTCACTCCCCTCACAGTTCCTGATGTATGAGCATCTGACAGGGTTCTCAACACACCTGCTCCAGCAAAGAAAAACGATTTCTTCACAGGGGGAGATTTGTTCTTAGCTATTTCAGGTTACAGCCTCAGCTAAGATCTGTATAACACTTGGAAATCAAACAATTTCTTAAAAGGTGGGGGAAAAAAGAAAGCTCTACCTCCACCCTTTGGGATATACCCTCATTTCATTCTAGGTCACATTCTGACCTGGACATACCTTTCCACCTTTCACTTCCTCTTTGCCTTACCAATGTGTACAATATATTACAGCACTGGTTTTCACCTTTCCTTTAGTTACAAAAGGTTTTCCTTTCTCTGAAAGGTCACCAGCTTTTACTAGTAGTTATCTCAAAGCAATAGCAAAGCCAGAGCAATATTTTTCTTATACCTACGGTGCAAAATTCTCATTCTACAATGCAATGCCTAAAAGCCATGTGACTTCAATATATTGTGTCCTCATGGTATTTTCCAACATAACTGTGTGGCAGGAAGGTCTATCCACTCCTGGACAGAGAAGGATATGCCCACATATATGTGTACGTATACTTGCTTTTAAATAAATTCATTATGTTTTACTTTCCTTCTAAAATATAACAGCTGCTCATGCTGGGTTGATGCTCATTGCCAGAAACTTGAAGTTAGCACAGTTCAACCCATTTTCACAAACAGAAAGGTCAAGATCTGCTTTTTGGCACACAGCAGCTACCACAGGCATTGCTGCTGAGAAGGGACGGGGCTTTGCTTGTGACACAGGCTATAGGAAAGGGCACAAATAGCAGCTTTCCAACAAGACATCATTTGTCCACAGCTGAATGGCCAGTTGTGCTTATTAAGACAACTAAATCTCCCAAGGAAAGGTATTTGAAAAAGTATATACTTCCCTGGTTTCTAATGAGGCTGGCCAGTTTTATTCCAGCACTCCAGTTTCACTCTGGCACAAGACAGTGTTTTATTCTTCCATACATGTCCAATACTGATATACTGAAGGACGTGGAGGGCAGGAGTCAATCTCATGTGAAGATGCTTAGCCATGATTTGCTTGTCTCTAATGTATAACTATATTATCATGTGAAATCTCAGAGTATCCACAGAAAACAATTCCAAAACTGTCATTTCATCAGCTCGCTTGGCAGGAACAAAGACAGGGAAGGAACCAGATGCATTCTGAGTTGTGGTTTCTACAATTGTATCCACAGTGTGTTTAATTCAGAGGGTTCTGTATGGCCTTTTGGCCTGGAACATGTAGAGGGCCTTGTTCCTTCTTTTCCTGTAGCTCTTCCGATTTGCAGAAAAATCTGAATTGCTCCTGGGGTGGTATAAAGAGTATCCAGAAAATGTTATTTGTAGCAACCACAGGTACTTAGCTGTTGAGCAAAACAGAACCTCTCTCTTGGTTTTGTCTGTATTCTGCACATGTCCCAGCTCCACCTTATTGGGCTCACATGACACTTTCTCTTTAAGGTGTCTGGGCACGACATTCTCATCTCACAGAGATCCATCAACAGGAAATTTATCATTAGCTTGGTATTGGTTTTCAGCTCATAATAGAAGAGATAAGAACATTGCTACCATTTCTCAAGAAATGTCATAAAGCCAATGGTAATTTTTACTCATGTAAGGCCTTGCACTCCTAAAACAGAGCATTTATTGAATACTGAATGCCACCAACCTCTATTTTATCAGGCAGGTGCACATGCTTAGAAGACTGCAGGACTTCTTTACACATTAATATTTTGCAAACTTAACTTCTCAAGCTTCTGCACAATTCTGTGTTTTATGAACAGTTCAGGAAATTAGAAGCCAAAAGAAAATGATCTTTGAACAAGAGTTTCTAGGTGTAAGGACCTTCAGAAAGAATGACTTACATCGTACCTTCAGAAACCAGAATGAAATTTCCATTCTTTATCTGGGTACCAGCCCAATTTCTATAGCTGTATAGTAGTGACTACTAAGAAGTATCTCAGGCAGCTTAACAGTGAATTTCCAGCCCCCCTTAAGTTCAAAGAGATAATTATTCATAACATTAGAGTTGCTTTTTGAAAGCCTCTCTCGTCAGTCTTCCTGAATTATACCCAAGAATATTAACAGGCTTGAGTTTCATGTCAGGTTCTTTTCCCAGCTCTGCATTTCAGGAGACAATTTTCTGTGAGGTAAGGTCAAATTCCTTAGCCTACACATGAAAATTTCCAATAAGAAAAGATCACAACTTTAGTGGAAACACATAAACTGCACGACCCTTTAGAAAAGAAATAGCGTTCTGGGACCAATGCAAACATAAAGGTCTGAAGTTCTGGTGCAATTTGCAAATGCAAATCAGGTTGGCAACAGAGATGCTAACTTTTTTGTAGGTACATTCTTCTCCTTTATGAATAAACATCTCTCATTGTACTGCTTCATCTTTAGTACTCAATAGGCCAAAGCATCTTTCAAGTCAAGACAAATGTGAAGTTTTCTATATCTTTTCATTAAAAATATCCAAAGTTTCACAAATAGGATGGAAAAAAAAATTTTTTTTTTTTGCATGGTGGAAATCCTGTTCTCTGTCTACCATAAAACATATCAAAAGTCTTTCATGAAAAACTGCTTTCTTCAGAAGAAAGATTTGCATCACCCCTCCATTTTTTTTTCCTCTCCCATTACTTTGCATGGGGAGAGTAAAGCTTTATTATGTTGTTAGGTAAGTAAGTGCTTGCTCAGGTAGTGGGAAAGAATTAATGGTGTTGTGGAACCTCTTGTAAAATCTTAAAAGCTTTTACAACTCTTTTTCATTTTAATTGATTCAAAATACCAAGAACTGATACTAGTGGTGTGGTTTCAGAAGAATATGACACAACAGTTTTTCCTCTGTGGTTTTGACTACAGCGCTGCAAGCAGTGTTATACTGGATCCAGTACACCTCCTTTTATTTTAGCCACAAAAGCATCAAAATGTATCCACCTCATCTGAGAGAAAAGAGGGAGAAGACGATAATTCAGCCTTCCAAAAATAAACAGCTAATTTTCTTATTCTGTGGAGTAAATTCCAATGAGATTTCCAGAGGCAAAGCTTTCAGATGTCAACGTCGGATGTCTGCCTCACTCCTCCCACTCAGGCAGCCAGGGGAAGTACAGGATACCTGCTTGGAATTCAGCCCTTCTCCAAGGAGAGGTGACCCATGGAGCAACACTGCAGGACAGAGGCAGATGACTCCCCCACATCTACTCAACACACCTTTGCACAACTCAGGCAAGAAGAGTGCTGCCTGTTCCTTAGGCCTTTCCTCAAGTTCCAAAGGTTTGATGCTGTATGGATGGCCTCCTAGAGAGGCATCCACAGTAGTCATTTACATCCAACCTCTATGAGAGCGGGATCCAGGAATGCAAGAGGTATGGGCCAGAAGGTGAGTAGACCAAATGGAGTTTGACTCTTACCTGTGATGGGCAGAAGGGAATACAGAACGCATTCCCTGAAATGTGCAGGCATTTTATAGTAGGGCAGTATCAGTTTGTTTTTTTGATTAACTGAAGGAGTTCTAGGAGAGACCAGAACCAAAGACTTTCCTTCTGCCCAGCTGAGTGTCCTAACCCCCCAAGTCAAAGACAAGTTGGCTGTTCTTCTCCAGGCCTCATCATGTTTGCTTATTTCAGTGTACAGCAGCACAATGTTAAGAGAAAGCATAATGAATGCTCTTTGCAAGGTAGTGAGGAGCTCACTGGCTAGGGCATCTCTCTGAAACATGCTGAAACACTAGCCAGCTATGAAGAGAGCTCTTACCAAATGTTATTATACAAAAAGTGGACACCCTTATTGCCAGTAGTAGTCATAGCTAAAGTGACTTCTCCAAAGGACTATCTACCCATATCTGACTGAGATAGTAGTTCATAACTGGGCACTACAGAGCATGCATAGCTGCCTCATCAGAATCATCTAGGAAACTTTCAGAACAGGAAGAAAGGCATCTTGTGAATTTATGAATCTAGACCTTTTCTCAAGACATCCAAAGGGAAGTCTGTCTGCCTCTGTCCACTGAGGAATGCTTGAGAAATACCAGATATCTGCACCAAAATCACTGCAGAAAATCTCTGCTCTCAGAGATTTAGGAAACATTTTTCCTGTATCAGTCACAATTCAGCACAATTTATGCAGACTGTCTCCTGCTGCTGGGTTTTGGGCCCTCTGAGGAGGTTGAACAAGAATGTTAGTTGAATTCTGCTGCAAATCCACTGTAATGTCTCTGCTGTTCTGTCACATTCTAGAATGATATTACCATAATTGTTAAACCATTTATAAACATCACTGAGAACATGTTAAGAATAGAATTTGAAATACAGAAAACCATGTATACATATATGCATACATGTTTTCACACATGTACAGTGACCACCAACATTTGCAAGCAACACCCAGAACACTGGCATTTCAAATGGCAGGGTAAGGTCAGCCTGGCTCTGGTCTGACATCTCGTGAAGGAGTTACTCCACTTCTAGTGTGCCCAGGAGAACAGGCTAGCAAAATAAAGACAGATGCCAGTGGATTAAATAACACTCAGTTCTAATACTGTCTTACAGCACAGATGTTACTGACTTTTTGTCTACATTTGCTTTTGTTTTTTCTAGAGCTTGATCCTGTATTCAGGGCCATCTGGCACCCACAAGCTGTTCAAGGCAAAGCAAGTGACCACCTATAGAAGCCAGAAAGAGGGAAAAACCTTTCCCCTAAGAAAAACCTCACCTAGACAAACTAGAACATAATCTTAAGGAGAAGTAGGCACAGCCAACATAGTTTCTCCAAGTTATAGACAGCTTTGGAGAGAAAAGTAGTTTCCATCATCCTCAGAACAGGATCCACAAAAGATCAGCCATTGCTCCCAACATGATGCAGTGGATGCCCTGATGTATTCATGTCTTGGTTGCATTGAGTCTGGTGGCACTGATGTCTTGGGTTAGCCTGCTCTGTCCATGTTCTTACAGCTAATTCAGTCAAAGATGGGGAATTTTTCCTCTGGCATGATGAGAGTGCTGTATGAAGATTTTTGCCCTGATCTAAAAGATGGGGGATCTCTACTTGCCAAGATCATCTAATATTTCATCAAGGTAGTTTCTGCCATTGCAAGAACCTGGGACTTTGTCCTTGACCTTTTCCTAAAGCACAGTTTATTTGTGATCATTTTTTTTATCTTAGTGCAGGACATAAGCTTGTAAAGAATTTGGGAAAAAGTTTTGTGGCCTGTTAGGGGTTGAACAGACATTTCTTGATTACATATTTTTTCATTACTCTCTAAAATTTCTTGGGACCGGATTCAACAACTAGGAAGCCCCAAAAATTTTGTTTGTGCTTTCTACTCCTTGGTGCCCTTTTGGCAGATCTCCCATACAGCAATCCCACAGCCTGCAGAGCAAGTGCTATCTATCCTCAGACTCTAAGCAACGCCTTAAATATTTTTCCCAGTTGCAGGCTACATCTCATCTCACCTCCCAGAAAAAAATCATTGTGCAGGCCTTGGAGTACTGAGGCCCTGGATAGCACACTTTCTAAAATAAATCCATCATTCTTGTCATTCTCCACCTTGATGCGCATACCTCTCAAGTGCTGTTGCAGATCGTGTTCTCACTGAAAGACATGGATCAGTGTAAAGGATCATTCCCCTCATTCAGACACTGGGTAGAGTCACAGGCAACACCCTTCGAGGTCTCCGAGTGATGAACACAATAGTTTGAGGGCTTCTGAGTAGGAAGACAAAAGAATATCTCAGCAACAACTGTATAGTATTCAGCAAAAAGCAGATTTCAATCCCGGACCACCTAAGAAAAAAAAAAAAAAAAGGAAGCAACAGATGTAGTATTGGATAATAATGATTCAGAATTATTTAATGCATTGTTTTGACAGGCTTCACGTCATAAAAGTAAAAGCAGACCTTCTTAATAATAAAATATAGATAGAGACAAAAACACAGCAGAGCAACAAAGAACATAATGGAAGATATTTGAAGCTATTTTGACAATTTTTTTTCTTTTTAAACAATAGAATTTACGTAAATTTGTAAACTAGCCTGAATATATTCATGAGATGTGGGAAAACAACAAGAAATGCGGTTAAACTAAAGGTTAAACAAACTCTTTCAACAAGAGCTTGAGCAGAAATGAACAAGGAAGGGTCAATAAAAGAACAACTTGAGCTACAGAACCAGGAGGTTCAACAGGCAGACAGGGAACAGGCAGGCAGAAATGCATACAGGTGAGGATAAAGGCAGATCTGGATAGGAAGTTACCATAATCTCATCAAATTCACATGACAGCAAGGGTGACTTCAGAAGAGAGTCTGAGGTGAGCGTCTGAGAAGACAGTAAAATGTGCAACACCCATGTCTGTGCTCCAGCTTCCACAGTTTTGTATACATGGCCCACATCAAGCAGCATTGCCTCAAACTGATGCCAGACGTTTTTTATTTTGGAGACGGGATCTGCCCAGAAAGGGCATTGATATTAACACCATACTTGCAGTTTGCAAGTTTGCGTGAACACTACACTTAGCACATTAACAGCTGTTTTCCCCAGTAGATCTGTTCTCTAACTTAGGTCATTTTACTGTTTCCAGAATTAAGATAGAGATATGTGTATTTTTGGACAGCATATGAAACAGTTTAGCAAGTTCTCTATCAGTTCAGGGATCCAAACTGACTGTAGTGTCTGTGCTACGTGGCTTGAGAGCTGAACCCAGAGCTCTGGAAGAGCCAGTGAAAGCAAAATGTAGATATCATGAAATTTCTGACCTAGCAGTAAAGGGAGAAGGGAGCAGGAAATTAAGTCAGTTTGAATTAAAAATGCAAAGTACAAGTGTCTCTCATATGAAATAAAGCACAGGAAAGGCTAACAAATGGAAGGAAAGCAAAATATAGGTGTCATAGGGACATCTTTTAAAACATTTTCTGTGGTTGCACTTCTAGGTTTAAAGCAGCCCACCCTAAGCAGCAAGACAGAGAGGACTGAAAAGTGCTGGACTGGAAAAGATTTGAGAGCTTGCATATCTTCCCATTATTTCCAGACTTTCCCACATCTCAGAAGAGGGCACTGTGGGATGGAGAGCTACTAAACATGAGAAAATTGAGCTGAGTTCTCAACAGGAATTGTTATCACCATGTAATTTGTAATTAATTACTTCTTTTGTTTTTATCCAGAGAACCGTGTGTGATTTATTTGCTCAAATGCACGAGCATTCAAATGCAGAGCTCACTCATTCTGTGATGCTAGAGGAAATTCTCTACCCTTTTGACATCTCACCATCCCCAACCACAGAGACGTTTACAACTGCTGAGGGTTTTTATTCCCAAGGGGAACACCTTTTCTTTTTTTTTTTTTTTTGCACTTTATTTCTTATTAACAACATACAAAGAAAATGGTCTTTATCCTTGCTGAGACATAATGTCTCTTTAGCAATGAAGGTGGAAGTAGGTGAACTCTCAAAACAGATGAATACCAAATATAGTACATGGACAATTAAACCCAAATTATATGAATTCTACATTTTCATGGATAGTACAAACATTGTACCTGCTTCCCTACTGCCTTGCTCTATGTAGCTATTTACACCTGTACTGCATGCATCTAAATTGCAATCTTTTTGAATTGTACATGTTTGGTTTTGTGTACGTATGTGCATTTTATACTTTCTGCCCATAAATGTAAATGAATGCACAGTAGCAAAAAGCAGTAAATCCGTCACTGGGTTTTTCCTCTGTGGTCTTTCCTCTGTGCTCAGGAGCTAGTGGGCTCCTGATTAAGCTAATTTCCATTGCTGCTAATTTGAAACAAAATATTTTGCAGAAACATGGTAATTTCCATGAGCATTTTTTTGGGTAGGGAAATATTTTGATTTTTGTTTTAAAATTGATTTTTAATTTCATTTTTATTTGTAGTGTTTTAGAATGTTTTGTTCCATCCTGTGGCATTGTAAAAATTAATAATATAAACATTCACCTGAAGCATATGAATCAACAGGATAAAAATGCTGAAAGCTGCAAAGTTCCACAGAAACATAAAATTTAGGATGTTTTTTCCATTTCAGAATGGAAGGTGAATATCAATAAGAAAATCGGGAGCAAGACATGCTGATTAAGAACTAGTCTGGTCTAATTACTAATCCACCAGATTAGGACTAGGACATACTAGGACTCCTCCAAAATACAAATTATTTGTTCCCTCTGATATTTTGGGGTCTTCAGCAGGTCTTTCACTATCTCTGTTCTGTTTCTGAAACATTACATTTCTTCTGGCTTTCTGATCTCGGGAATTCATGTTCTATTCCATTTCTGGCCTGCCAGCTTCTTTTTTTTTTTTTTTTTTCTTTCTCACTCCCTTCTAACTTTTAGTTTCTGATAAATCCAGCTTGGATTTCTTTCATTTATTTTCTATCCATTTTGAGCTGTCTGTCATCTTACTTCCATCCAAGCCCACCAAAGTAATTTTGTTTCTTTGAACACTTAAGACGCAGTTATATCCTACCTACTTAGCTGTACAGTCTTATAGAAGCACATAGCTATAGCAGTGGTGTGGGATCACTGTTCTCCCCAGGGTCTTCCTCCCTAGTCTAACCCTGTCGCTCCTCACTCTGGCCTTACCCAGATTTGCTTCCCAGTAAAAAAATGAAGAGCAACTGAGGTCCTGAGCACCTGACTCCATACCCAGCACATAACCAGTGAGATTGCAAAGATTTGTAAGTTCTTGTTGCATCCAGACAGTTAGACAAAGCCATCATTCCTAATTCCCAAAGCAAATTCCTAATATTTCAGTTCTCGACCAGAGGCCAGACCCAGGTGACAGGCACGTGTGGCAGACAGAGGAGCTGTTGACACCGTAAAATGTATTCACCAGCCCCAGTGAGCTGCGTTTTTTGGTGGTGCACTCATGCTCCTTGCTTCTTCCTTGCCCTCAGGCTTGTGAAGCGTCAGTACCAGGGTCTGATCCATGGGCCATGATGCCAGATCCATCCCCCACAGCTGACAGGCAAAAGATCATGCAGCTTCTGGATCCCAGTGAAGGAAGTGTCCAGGTGTTTGACATTGGCCTGAGAGGTGGCTTCAGAGCCTGGAGAAGTGCAGTGGTGTCTGTGAGGTAGCCTCTCAGAACAAACACTTTGGTACCCTGGGGCAAGGGCAGTAGATAAGCAAGGCATGAACTGGGAGGGGGAGAGCTCAGTTAGTTGTTTGTAAATGAGCAGCAACAGCCACAGCCCACTTTGAATCCTGCTGCCTCTCCACAGAAGCTTCCCTGAGGACGCATGTTAAAATTGCAAAAAAAACATTCTTGAGCTTTGCTAAAACCGGGAGCTTGTATGATAGCATAAGTGTGTAATGAATGCTATAATTAAGGCTGAGGACTGCTGCTGCTTTGGATAATTTACGGGAAATTCTTGCATGGAGCTGGTTTTTTGGAGCAAAATGGACAAAGCTTAATCACACTTCATATTATGGTCCCATTTATAAATGGTGAAGAAAGAATTAATAGATGATTAATGTACATTTTAGTGAATGTTTAAATAATGTTTGAACCAGTAGGTCAATAGGGGTTAGATTTACATGATGTATAAGTCCAAAACCTCAGGCTAGCTTCTATCTCAATCAGCTTTTATTTAAATTTCTCCATATGCTTGTATTTCTACCCATAAAATTCCCCCAGTGTGTGATTTCTGCCAGTAGGTATGCTGACTGTCACGTATGCCTTGACAGAACTGATCATCTCAGCATAGCTCGGGTCTGCACATGAGCAAGAGTGACAGTTTGCCAGACTTCAGCTGTAGCAGCAGCAGCTCACCTGGAAAACATCCTCAAGCTCCTTCTAAGCTTCTGTCAAAGAGAAGAGCCTGCTCCTACCTCGTAACTCAGTCAGCAAAGTACTTACTTGGGATGCAAGCAGACAGGTTGACCTCCCACCCTATGGGAAGGAAAACTAACCTGCAAACCAACCCCAAGGAACACTGGTGGAGGAAGAGCTACCCTCTCCCTCAGGAGAGGTCTGCAGAGTGCAGAGGTAACCATCCCTCTCCAGAGGACTGGGGCATCTGGGAAAGAGGGCTCAGCTCTGAGGCTCAGGGGAGGATATGGCAGTACAGAAGGAAAAGCAAGTCCAGGAGTTTGATGTGATGGCAGCATCCAGAGGAGGCATGCTGATTCGGTCCCAGCTAAATCCTATAATAGCTGCAGAAGTCATCTTGCTTAGCTCCAGCCACACAAACTGAGGCACCTTCTCAATCAGTGAAGAGCACTGGGCCTCTTAGAAAGGACATCCACCCCTTCTTAACTTACAACTTCACTGTTCTCCAGATCAAACAGTCCATATTTACTGTGAAGTAGAATACAAGCGTTGTTCCTGGCCTGATCTGTACTTGATATTTAATCATTAGGCTGTTGCACCAAGGAACATGAATCACTGAATTGCAGGCAGTGTCACTTTTTAGCCAGTGGTGCTAGGTTACACTTTGCAGAAGTAAATCATTAGTAGCCTTCATCTAATTATCTGTATCTTGCTAAGCAATCTCCACATTAAATGCCTTTGATCAGATCTTCAGATTGTTTAATTAGCAGACTTCAGGAGCCCATGACAGTTGTAAGATCTAAAATTCTGCTCTTTACTAATCATTAATAAGTATATCTTTTTTCCTTCCTCCATCGACCAATGTTGCCCTTCACTGCACAGAAGGAAATGCAGCCGAGCCATTCTAACCTACACGCATTTATTAAGCAGCGTCTTTTCTGTCGTATGTTTTTTGTCTGTGTTAGTTGGCATTAAAAATAAATATTTAACCTATGTCACGAAAAGCATCACAGACAATAAATATGATCTTCCACAATCATAAATCTACACGAAGCCTGCCTCCCTCATCTTTATACTCTTACATAGTGTGTTTTATGAGTTGAAAATGTTCCGGGCTGGTATTTTGGATCATGTTATCTGGAAGATGAGTTTTGTGTCTCTGAGTGACACCAAACAGAATGTCACTTTATCAGATGCTAGAGTTTCAACCTGAAGTTGCCCAGAAGTGGGATTTGGAGAAAGAAAGATCTGCTATATTGCTGTGGAAATGGTCGCTCCATCTAATGCAAGTACCTCATCTGTGTTTGACAGTTACAGAGGTTTAATCTCCCTCCTTCTGTAGGCTATTGAGAGAATTTAAGCTGCTGAACTTGTTCCCTTCAGGCCACATCCAAAGCATGGGACCCTGAAGCACCTCCCAGGGTGTGCTCGCAGCCAAGGCGAGCTGCATTGTGGCCACATGGCACTTCAGGAGACCCCAGAGCAAATCAATCTGCCTTCATCATTCTTCCCCTGGTTTTGCAGCAAGAGAGCTCAGGAAGGCAGCAGGGGAGCTACCATCCTCTCCTGCAGATCCCACGACCTTGACAACAGGGTATTGGACCTCTAGAGAGAGCCTGCCTCACAGGTTAAGCTGAGTCGCCCCTGAATTAAATCCCTGGCATTGTGCAACACAGATGTTTGAGAATCCCATCCTGCTTCCTGCCTATAGTTTCTTTTTATTTTAGCATTCCCCCTGGAATTGCACACTGTCACCAATATCTTTTTGTTTTGTTAAATAAGATTTAAATCAACAGGCCTATTATTTCCTTTGTGCTTCTTCATTAGATAGTGTGGGAAGTTATGGCACACTAGTGAAATCACAGTCAGAAGTAGATTTGTGTCTGCAGGTTTTATCAACATATATAAAACTGACATTCAAAAGTGTGTCTAAGTCATTATGAATATTTACTTATCTTCTCCCTCCCTCCCACATCCAACAACAACCACCAGGAAGGAGTTTTCTTAGACAAACAACATTTGACACTCCAAAGTGCAAAATGAGCTTGCAAATGATACTAATTTACCGAACAATCACTGTTCAGGCAGTTTTACTTGCCAAGGAAGTGTGACAAAGAAAATGCAATTGTTCAGGGAATTGTGCAAGCAATAAAATGTTATTTTACTGTACTTAAAGAAAATTAACAAGAGCAGGCATAGAACAGTTATATTGATGTTTTTAAAATTACCTAAGTGCAATAAGTGAACAAGGATTGAGGTCGAGAAAAGAAGGACTCTTTAAAGGTGATTACTCTGATGAGCAATTTTGTTCTTCAGCCCATTTGTTTTGGATAAAATGTCCGTATCTGCATCTCTCTGTGTTTTGCTTTCCCGTATTACACAGGTACACCAGCAATTCTCTAGACACATTTGCCAAGACACTATGTTTTGGCAGACAGAAGACATACCAAGGTCTTGCTTTTTAAAATGCATTATTTAGCTCAACAGTGCTGTACCCAGACTTGAAACATCTGAGGCCTACCACCTCACCGGAGTTTTCAGCCCCAAGGCAGACTTTTTGTTTCCTGATAAAGTGCATGCAAGGAAAAGAAAATCCAGCTGCTGAAGCAGAGCCAGACAGGACGCCAACCATGTATCGGTGAAGATGATTGCCTGCCGGGGGCTGAGTCCATGCCTGCTTCTGTTTAGTTCAACAGGCAAAGCCTCCAACACCACCTGGGCATACAGCTGAACAACTCTCTTCCATACTTCCATGCCTGTCAATGCTGTTCTGACACTACCTATTTACCACCAACCTCTCCTGATATCAGCTAACCATTAAATGTCCCAGATGCCCATGTTCTGGCATGTAAAACCTGAGATCTACTGGACCAACAGCTGAATTGCATTAATATAAGCACTTAGATTGGAAGAAATTCACCTTTAATTTAGGTAAAGGAATTTGAGACTGCACCAGGACTTGCTTTCATTATATAATTTTAATGTATTTTATCCCTTGTCTCATATTATGATATGATAATATAAATAGCAAATATCTTGAAAAGTTGGACCGATTGAGGGATAAGTTTTAAAAGGAAAATTTACTTGCCCACCTTGTCTTCTTTTCCTTCAATGGACATATCCTTAAATCACTTCAGGCGGTGCAGATCAGTGGGTTTATGCTAAGTACTACTGAACTTTCTATTTCAAAGGCAAAGCAATTCTTCAGCATGTAATAACCAGCCTTTTGTGTAGAAAGCAGCCAGGAGCCATTTTGGTGGGTGAAAAAAATGAAGTGCTTTTGTAACTAAGAGCAAAAATAAAGACATGACCTCTACACTCTGATTTTCCTAAACCTGAAAGGTTGCCTGCTGATTCCAGGTAGCAGCCAGATCTCACAGCCTGGACAAATACATTCTCTTTCAATTCATTGTCTCTGAGAAAGAACAAAATGCTCCAACTCTTTAACAACACATATATATATAAAGATAACCCCCTGATGGAGGAGAACTGTCAGCTATTATTTTGCAGGTACCAGCACCTCATATATGGCAGAATGCTGGGCACTTCCTCTCTTTCAGACAAGACAAAGCAGTTAATCTACTATTCGCAGGAGTGTTTTTACCTCTGCACTCTCTTTGTAGGCCCTCTGATATTGTAGATCTTGCTATAGTCATCTAAAACACACAGCTACAACCACACACTATATTGCTGACATTTCCCAGATGCTGAATTCTATTTTGCCTCATGAATTGCAATCAGCATTCAAGGATTTGCTACTGAGAACACGGAGTTCTTTGGGCTTTGTATTGATGGCACAAGTGCTTCCCTCTCTCAGGGACTTTCCCATCTTTCAAAGCCTTCAATTTCTCCCCAAGAAAGAGATGCACCTAAAGGTATAATTCAGTTCCTCGGTTCCATTCCCATTACTGTTCATATTGGGAGCCTTTCCTCACCTGAAACCACACTGGAAATCATCTCTACCCCCCAGCTCCAGTAACAGCTTGGCTTCTTTGGAGCTGCATCAGAATATATCCTCTCCTTCTCATTGTAGTATTTCTTTTCAACCTTTCCTTTGGGAGTTGCACTGGGTCTGGCTGTGATGAAGTTCCAGGAGCTCCACAGCCATGGATGAAAGCACTGCACTGGCAATCTCCCCAGGAGGCATGGGTTTGCAACCTACTCCTGAAGGCCATGTCTCTCCTGACTCCTTTTCCCATGTTTGCAGGGTGCCAGGCTGTCAGATGTCACACAGTGCCAGGTGCCAGTGGGCACCAGTGTCAGGGCACCCGAACGCCATATGGTTATGGGGGGCAGAGTGTTGTACTGGACATGCTAGGACTCTAACATGAACTAGAGTCAGAGGAAATCTCAGTCCTTTTGGCAGCAGCATGCAGATCACAGTTTGGTCTTACATGGAGGGGTGTCCAACATGCCTGGAATAGCCTATCATTTGTCACAGAGCAATACAGACTGCACTGGAACAGGGTGATGCCCCTGAACACGTGCAATACATCAATGACGTCACTGTGTGGGGCAACACAGCAGAGGAATTGTTTGAGAAAGCAAAAAGGATAATCCAGATCTTGGATTTTGCCATAAAATACAGCAAAAGACCTGCACAAGAGATCTGGTTGTTGGAAAAAAAACGACAAGGGGCACATCACCACACCCCTATTAATGTGAACCATAAGATATCAACTATGTGCCCACTAGCTTATATCAAAAACACACAACCCTCTCTAGGCATTTTAGGTTTCTGGAAAATACGTCTTATGGGTTACAGTCAGCTTATGACCCCCCTCTGTCAAGCAACCCCAAAGAACTATTTTGAGCAGCACTAAGCCTTTGAACACGTCAAACAGGAGATAGCCCCTGCAGTAACTCTTGGGCCTGAACTAACTTTGAAACAAGTGCTCTACTTGTAGTAGCCGTGGAATGTGGTTTCCCCTGGAGCCTCTGACAGAAGACACCACAAGAAACACAAAGTGAACCTCTAGGGTTCTGAAGCCAGGAGTATTCAGGATCTGAGGCCCACTATATTCAAAATGAAAAAAACCCAAAAGTGGTAGTAGCAGCATATGAGGGTGTTCAAGTAGCATTAGAAGTTCTTGAAGCACAGCTCTTCTTGGCATGTTGACTGCTATGTTGCATTGGATGTTCAAAAAGAGGGTTCCCTCTGCACGTCATGTGACCAATGCTACATGAAATACATGGGTAACATAGATCACACAAGGGTTTTAAATGAGGAATCCCAACAGGCCAGGAATTCTGGAAGAGATCGTGGACTGGACAGAAAGCAGAGATTTTGGAACATTGCTGAAGAAGATGACTCACACCAAAGAGGCATCACTATACAATGGATTATCTGAAGCTGAAAGGCACTGTGCTCTGTTCACCAACAGATCCTGTCATGTTATAGGAAACCACTGGAAGTGGAAAGATGCTGTGTGGAGTCCCACACGACAAGTCATCAAAACTGTCAAAGGAGAAGGTGAGTCAAGTCAGTTTGCAGAATTGAAAGCCATCCAGCTGGGCTTAGAGAAAAGTGGCCAGTACTCTACCCCTACACCAACTGCATGGGCAAACATCTTGTGGGAGTGGCAATGGAAATAGAACAACTGGCAGCACAAAGGTAAACCCATCTAGGCTAGTGGCAAGACATCAGTGCCTGGTTAGAAAACATCGCTGTGAAAATACATCATGTGGATGTTTACAAGCCCAAGGACCACATCATCAAAGAACATCAAAACAATGAGCAGATAGACCAGGCTTCCAGAGTTGAAGTGGCTCCAGTGGACCTGGAGCTGGGAACATAAGGGATAGCTATTCATAGCTCAGTGAGCCCATGAAACATTGGGACATCTAGGGAAAGATACAACATACTCATGATCAAGTTGTGGACCTGACCTTTGAGGCCAACACACAGGTCACCCATGAATGCAAAACACGTGCTGCAATCAAGTGAGCCATATGAGGAAAGTCTCCCTGGAATAGAGGGTTGTGGCTGGATTATCAGCATGACAAGGCATGGTAGGCTGACTACACTGTATCACTACCACAAAACCACTATGTGCTCACCATGGTGGACACAATTACTGATTGGCTGGAAACATATCCTATAAACATGCCACTGCCCAAAACACCATCTCGGGCTGTAGAAAGCATGGTTCTGTGGCAACACAGTCCCCTAGAAAGACCTGAGTCAAACATCAGCACTTATTTCCAGACTAACCTCATAGACTCCTGGGCTGAGAAACACAGCATTTATTGGGTATATCACACCCCCTATCACCTACAACCCTCCAGAAAGATTGAATGACATAATGAACTGTTAAAGACTATGCCCGAAGTATTGGGCACCAGGAAATGAAAGCATTCGGATGCAAATTTAGCAGAAGCCACTTTGCTGGTTAACAACAGAGGATCTGCTAACCATCCTGATCCTGCCCAAATGAAGTCCCTACATACTGTGTGAGGAGATAAGGTCACCACAGAGCACATAGGGAAAGGGCTGGGAAAGGCAGTGTGTGTTGCTCCTCCCTTACAAAAAGGAAAACCCATTCATGGGATTGTCCTCTTGCAAAAGATGTGAAAATCCAGTGTGTACCTCAAGGAGATTCAACCTTGGGGAAAATAATACATGACTTGAACTGCATAGGAAGTACTACAGCAGGAACCACTTGAACTGACAGAGAATTAACCTCACAAGGAATCAGAAAAGTGCAGCAGTGACCCAACTCAAGCTAGTCCTATAGCCTAACAGTCCAACACGCTGCCTCTCCTGTCCTGGGAGGCCACATTGACAGATGGAGCCCAAGTCATTAACTGTTATTATGGACATTTGAGGAGACGGGAAGATGATTTGGGGGAAAAATATCTGTGTTTATGACAAGGGACAGGTGATAGTGGTTAACGTGGATGTATAAACCTGACTGCTGGATGCAAAGATGGTTTAACTATACAGTATATGTTGTTAGTGTTGGTAAGAGGGAATAAGAAAGATAGAATGGAAAGGAAAAAGAAAAATATAGCATAGAAGGATGAAATATTGTAATGGGGTTTGGTTTAAGTAGGTAAGCGGAAAGATTTGAGCAGGGTATAGAAATGAAGCCATGTACGAATGGGATGGCCAGAGGATATTTGGACATATCAGATAAGGTGGGACCTAAGTATGATGTGAATGTTATGGCACAAGGGGTGGAGATTGTACTGTGACTGGCTGGGAAGGACTTAACTTTGTTCATAGCAGCTGATATGGTGCTGTGCTTGGGATTTGTGGTTACAACAGCACTGATAACACACCAATGTTTTGGCTGTTGCTAAAACAGTGCTCGCACAGTGTCAAGGCTTTCTCTCTTCTCCTCCTCCCCGAAAGTGAGTATCCTGGGAGTGGGCAAGAGGCTGGGAGAAGATACAGCCAGGACAGTTGACCTGAATTGACCAAAGGGGTATTCCATACCATATGGCGTCATTCTCAGCAATAAAAGCTCAAGAAAAGAAGGGAAAAGGGGAGGGGCATAGTTACAGTATTTGTCTTCCCAAGCAAATCATTGCATGTGCTGAGGCCCTGCTTTTCTGGAAGTGGCTGGACATCTGCCTGCCAATACAAACTAGTGAATGAATTCCCCTTTTTGCTTTGCTTGTGCACACAGCTTTTACTTTCCCTGTTAAACTGTCGTTATTTCAATTCATGAGTCTTCTCACCTTCCTTCTGTTTTCCCTCCATCCCATGGGACAGGGAATTAAGAGAGATGTTGGGTGGGTGTTTGGCTACTAGCCAGGGTAAATCCACCATAGGAACAGTAGTACAAGTATTCTAGTCTGGCCCTTTATGACCTAAGTAAATGCACACTCAGGAGAGATGCTCAAAATACAGAAGACTCATAGGGAGTATTTCATTCCAAAGAGAGGATAATAAGGCGGCTACACAGAATGGAGTTCAATGGACTGGCAGAGACAGAAAATGCACGTAAAAGGCCAAATTTATGGAATTCTTTACAGATTGCACATTAGAGCCTCAGAATGCATTGCCCATGAGAAAAGATTACCATCTGAACACAGTAAAAGCCAACAGTATTAAATGGCAGAGTAAATCCTGCCATTAGTTATAAAAAGGGATCTTTAAACAAAATAATAAAAAGAAAAAGTCTAAATGAGAAAATAAAAACCACCATAAATTCTAAGAAGTTGCCTGTAGAACCTTATCAGATGGGTCAAAAATACTTGCTAAAGAACAAAAAAAAAAAATCAAAAATACTAACTTTTCCAAAAATTCCACAATTTCTGGAAGGCTGCCAGAGAACAAGTCAGGCTGAAAAGTCCTACTTCTATCAAAGAGAAGTACTCAAGGAAGATGAATCTGGAGGAGAAAAGCTAAATTAAATATTCCCCATGGTGTTCCTCCCATAGGAGCTATAGAATGCACTGACACCAGAGCTCTTATTCATTGGGGTGAGCATGGGTGCATATTGGAGAAAAGTAAGATCCAACACGGCTTTTTAAGGGAAAGACATGCTTCAAAAGGCTATTGATGTTCTGTTAAGAGATCAGTGAGCATGTGGAAAGGAGTGGCAAGGTTTTATTTTGTACCTGAATTTCCCAAAACCTTTTGAAAAGCTTGAGCACTGAAAGCTCTTAAAGACATTAAGTTGTCATAGAAGAGGAGAGAAGGAGCCTACTAATTAATAATTGTTACTTTAAAAGCCAAGCAGTCAAAAATTGTGGCAGGTCAGTTTTTACAGTGGAGGGAAGTTATCCCACAGGGAGTAAGTTTCAGGGCTACAGCCAGCTCTGTTCACCATATATTCAAAAATGAACTGTAAAAGTCTGTTCACTACTATTAATGTAATAAATCGCTTTTATTGAGGTAGCAAATTTTCAGCTGGAAGAAAAGCATTCAGGAAAATCAAGCCTAAAACTGACCTTAGAGACTTGCAGAAAGCTCTCATGGTACTGAGTGATGTGGTAATAAATGACAGAAGAGATTCAATGTCAATAAATGCAAAGTAATGCACACAGCAAAATAACAATCCTAACTATACATATGCAATGATGGGCTCTGCATTAACAATTCATGAAAGACGTCTCAGAATAACTCTGGATAATTTCCTGAAATGTCAGCTCAATGTTCAGTAGTCGTAAAGGCAAAAAGATGGTTAGGAATAAGAGGAAGAGAATGAAAACAAGCACAAAGCATCGCTACAACATAGCACAAAACCACCATTCACCACCACTCCATCCCAAAATGAATGGGCCAGACCCAGGAGAGGCACCGAGCTGTTGGGAGGCATAGACACTGGAGACTATCAGCCACATCTTGAAGGAGAACAGGTCTCTGCTTGATGCCTGGGCCATCCCAGCTGAACTTCTTCTTTCTGCTTCCCGTGACAAAGAAACTCATCTGCCATGTTCAAGCAAGGGCAAAATAGTTAAAACTTTAAACTGCAAAGCTATCGCTCATTTTTTAGTGCCCTCAGGAGCTGTGTTGTAAAAGATAAATCATCCACACAAAATTTAAGTAATCAAGAGTCACTTTCACTTGGTGAACTTGCTATTCCCATTCTGTCCTTCATAATCTTTCATGTTGAAACTGAAGAAAAAAGAGACAAAGATAAGAGAAGTCCTAATATGAATTGCAAGTTAATGGGAGAGGAAGACAAGATAGGAATAACGTTTCTATGCTGTATGTTTCAGAAACTGTAAGGCCTTTTCTAGTTTTAACTTATGTAATGTTTAAATTGTACCCCATCACCCTTGAAGCAGTTCTGAAGTTATCTGCAAGCTGTGAGTTAATCTTGTATCCTTACTCTCATCACTTTTTACTACGGACAATTGCAAAATATTAGTGACAGAAAAGACTTATAACAACGTAATCATAATCTGAAGTTGTTTTTTGCTGAATAAATATGACAAGAATGCAAACCAGAAAGCTAATCTTGAAAAAGATCTTGACTGAAGAATAAGTAACTTGGACAATCCATAAAAATTACAAGACTTACAACTACATGAGATGGACCAATAAAGAAAATATCTGTTGATGAGGTCTGTAAGTCCTGTACTGGAGATAGCAGTGTTGGTAGGAATGGCCAATGCACATATAGAGGAGGATCATGGAACTGCCTCCATCAGCATTTCAGGAAAGGAAAGCCAGAGGCAGAGAGGAAAAGGACTAATATTGTCTCTTCCTTAAATGACAACAGTTTATCTATCCTGTTCACAAATGCACTTTTTTCCACTTCCTTTCTCCCTTCTTGTCACACCTGAATACCAGCAAATTTGATACTGAAAGTAAGAGGACTGTGTCAGAAATAGTGTGACCAGCAAGACTAGGAAAGTGATTGTCCCCCTGTACTCAGCACTGGTGGGGCAGCACCAGTGTTTAGTTGAATACTGTATTTAGTTTTGGGCCTCTCACTACAAAAAAAGACATTGAGGTGCTGGAGTGTGTCCAGAGGGCAACAAAGCTGGTGAGGGATCTAGAGAACATGTCCTGTGAGGAGCAGCTGAGGGAACTGGGGTTGTTTAGCCTGGAGAAAAGGAGGCTGAGGGGAGATCTTATCACTCTCTACAACTACCTGAAAAGAGGTTGTAGCAAGATGGGTATTGGTCTCTTCTCCTAGGTAACAAGCGAGAGGACAAGAGGAAATGACCTCAAGTTGCACCAGGGGAGGTTCAGACTGGATATTAGGGAAAAATTTTACACTGAAAGGGTTATTAAACATTGGAACGGGCTGCCCAGGGAGGTGGTTGAGACACCATCGTTGGAGGAATTCAAAAGATGGGTTGATATAGTGCTTGGAGACATGGTTTAGTAATGTGGGGTCTTTTTTGTTTGTTTGTTTGTTTTTTATCAGAGTTAGGTTGACAGTTGGACTAGATGATCTTAAAGGTCCCTTCCAACCTAGACAATTCTATGATTCTATGATTCTATGATTTAGTGGTGGACTTGGCAGTATTAGGTTAATGGCTGGACTTGATGATTTAAAGGTCTTTTCCAACATAAATGATTCTATGACTGAAAACATTTATAATTTCTGCATAACTGTCAGCTTCATTTCTACAAATTAAACTTTATGCATTTAAACAGTTTTTGTCTGCTGACAACTAAGGTAGCCTGGTACAACTGCACAATTTCTGTGCTTACCTAGTCCAAAGGTTTGCCTAACCCTTCAAGAAAAAAATAAAAATTTGCCTTCTGGAGACTAAGCAAATAACCTACCCTCAAATATGAGAACATTAGCACTGTATTCATTTCCACATGACATTTAAGACTGTAATCCATGCTGTGTGGTGTCTGGGGGATCCTCCTTTCCCACTGACTCATTTCACTTCCTGCTTGGCCTCTGAATCTAATTGACTCTTCTAGCTAATTTCATTTGGGTTGTCATTATGATTATGACATTTAACAGGATTCCTTTTATGTTTAATACATTTAAGTAGTAAATTAAAATAAGAGCTAGCCACTACTGACATTTGCAGAATGTAAGGATTTGCAGTTATATTTTTCCATGCACTATGAATTCAGATAGTTGGAGAAGAGTTTTTGGCAGGGGGAAAGTGGGGTGGGTTTTTTTGGTTCATTTCTTATTTACTTTCTCTTCATAAAGAACCTACATGCAGGGCATAAGTCTAAAGCTGATATGACCCTCATACAATTTGTTGATCTCATTATTCACTGAATTAAGTGATTGAATCTATTTGATTGCAATTACAGACTATCCGTATTTCTTATTAATCATGGCAATAAGACCTGATTTTTATAGGTATATGGGTGACTAACTTCTTCTGAAATCAGTGGCAAGAGTCTTCTCCTATGTCATTTATTTGAACAACTTCAAGTTGTTGTTTTGCTTTCACACAATACACATATAACCGAACAGACTCAGGGTTTTAGCTATGGCTTACTGACTCTGCACAGTTCAAGAAATCCAAGGATTTATGCATGTGTATAAATAAGAGGCTGAAACAGAGAGAGAGAGAATAACTGCAGAAAACATACATCCTAAAATTGCTTCCTCTCGGGAATAACATTTTGACTGCTAGATAAATTACACTGTGTTTGCACTTTTGTGGAGCAATCATGACATCCAGTGGGCATCCTCCTTACTGCAGAGCACCAGTACCTTGACTTCATGACAGCAGGACAGGTGATGGGTCACAAGTGGAAAACACCAAGAAACTCTCCAGGGAAATAACATTTTCATTTCTTTTTTTCTTTTTTCTTTTGAATGTTTTCCAAGTATTCCTCAGATACATTTCTAATTACTAGTCTTACTGATTGCATTAAGTGTTAAACAATATTTCAAGATCCTAGGATCACAGCACCGAAAGCTGCCTGGCATGCTGAGCCCTACACACCAGTAGTTTTGCCACAAGCTCAGAGTAAAGGGCAGTCAGTGCTGCCCAGAAGCAAATTCAGCACTCACAGGGCTGTGAGCCCTGTGTATTCATGCTGTGAGCTGGTTGGAATAGCTGCTGACTTTGTACTGGATATTTCTCATCTTTCACTAAACTGCTTCCATGAGGTCACCAGCATTGGCAAGAAAAAGATTTTGCCTCCTGCTTGGGACAGAGGGTCACCATCTCTATGGGAGCAAAGATCTGGAGCACCACACATCATAACGTGGAATCCATCATATCTCGTGGCTGGCATTGCTATAGCAGAGGGATAAATTAAACCGGGTGTGGGTGAGCTGATGACTTTAAAGGCCTTTAAACATTATTTTTTTTTCTTCTGTAATTTGCAGCACCATTTAACAAGTGAGCACATTTGCCCATCTGTAGCTGCTACTACATCCATCACGTCCTATTGTTTTCCTGCCTGGAAGTTCACAGTCGCTATGTATGTGTTATTGCCACCTATTCAGTAGCACGTGGCTGTCTGCAGTCTACTGACTATTCTGCAACAGATTCTTCCTCGGTGACAAAGACATCCATCTCACTCCTGAGTTTTTACATTATTATTTTGGTCAGGCTCAGGTCTGGAGCAAAGCACCAGACTCAGCTTGAACGCACCACCCTCCCAGATAGACCCTTTGAAGTGGCTAAGGCTGTGCTGGGTTAAGTTATCACTTACATAAACTGATCTATTGGTTTCAACTTTGATGCTGCAGGCAAAGGGACTGGGCTCTCTGGGACCGTACTCTCAGGTACAGCTCAAAAGAAATTCCTAGGCTCAATACAGCTGACTACTCAGAGGTGAACTTGAACTCCTTTTTCTGTCATCTGGCAGGTGTCCAGTTTGACTGCACTTTACTGGTTCCCAGCCAGGTTATCTTCCCAACCAGTCTTAGGAACTTCATTACAAATCTTATAGCTTAAATCCTAAAGAAACTGTTGGATTCACCAGGGAGAAGTTGGTAGAAATCACCCAGCATTGGCTCCAGTTAATCCCTGCAGACAAACCTGCATACTGGATGCTGCTTAATTGGGAGGATGGGCAAGTCTTAAAGGGGAGAGGAACAATGACTTAAGGGAGGCAGAATGTGTGAAGCCCATTCGTTTCTCCTGACCTGCTTCATTTCACTCATGGCCAGCAATGGAAGCCTGAAGGCCACAGGAGCAGCCACCAATACACCTTGCACACATATGCCACCACCACACCGCAGCCCAGACACACACACGCACACTAACACACACACACTAACAAACACTCACCCACACCCACTCTGCGTGCGTAAGGAGAATGATAGTGCTAACGAAAACATAAATTCAGGGTTGTCATTTCATTAGTAACTAAGCAGCAGTGGCAAGAGACACCATTCCTCCTCTCCATTCACGCCGGATTAAATGACTGTGCACCTTTCCAGCGCTCAGCATTACTCCAAAGCCCTTAGAAGAAAATGAGAGTAACCTTTTCTTCAGCCTGCCAAGGGACTATGTAACCTTGTAATTATCCGGCTTTAGATAGAGGAGATACATTGTAATTGTGTACAAAAGAGGTCACAGGTTTATGCATCCTCTGACAGACTGCGGAAAGAGAACTATTGCAAAACCTCTGCAGCAGACCTTTTTAATTTATTTTCCCCAAGTGCATTAAATTTTAATGTCATCTTTCTGACCCATATGTTAGCATATTTATGAACATGTGATTAACTGGTACCACAGCAGAAAGCTCAAAGTGTCAAAAATTGTTTGGTTTTAATTGATTTTGGCTCTCTTCTCTGAAAAAATCAATATTGCACAAAGAAAAACAGATTATAGAGTCGAGAAGGAAGTCAAACTTAGATGAACTCAAATCAGTGACTGACATTCAATAAAACCAGAGCATGTTTAAATACCTATCAGCTGCCCTGTCAGTAATGCAAAGCTGCAATTTTTGTGGAGCAAGGTGTGCAGCACAAACACAAAGCAAAAAAAAAAAAAAAAAAAGGTGTCTTCCCTGCTCCTCAGAGCAGATGCCAGAATAACACAACAGAGAGATCACACTCATCATACTCATCATAAAGTGAGTGGGATCCTCCCAGCCAAATTATCTGCCGTGTTAGTGCCCACCACGTTTTGGTAGATACCTGGGCAAGTGGGAGTGTTAGAGTGGAGCTGCAGACATGAACTGTGGTGGCCTGAGATGACTCATGAGAAGTCGATGTCTCTCACAGGCTCACCACCTTCAGAGTAAGTTTCTGTTGGTGTACCAAGGATCAACGCACTCTAAGCTCACGATTTAACCTCTGGCTGCAGCACAGGTGAAACAGGCTTTGGTGATTCCCTCCCAGTCCACAGGGAAGACTTGTCTTACCTGTTAAGATAGGGTATTTCCTATTTCCCAGGAAAGAAGCAAGTCCTTCCTTTGCTAAGTGTGCCACTTGTAACTGCACAGTGAAAACACTTCTTCAGGATACCTGCCAGAGAGGTGTCAGCTCCAGTGGGGAAACTGGGCAAGCTGGGTGAGGTAATAAGTTCTGGAAGGCACAGGGAGAGAGGAAGGGCTGCACTAAAAAGAAAAGCAAGACAAGGGCAGAAAAATCTAATCACACAATGTGGTCCAGGCTCGTCATGTCGCTCTCTTTTCTCCTTCCTCCATCAAGATTTCTCTAAGAGCTAGGGTTTCAAACATCTTTTTTTTTATATGCCTACAGCAACATTTTCCTGCCAGGGAAGTTGTGAGAATAAAATGTGCTAAACAACAGCTTCTTTCCACTTCTTTTCTACTCTTTCAGAAAAACCCTAAACACCCAACACTAAATTTAGTGAGTGTTACAGGGTGTACTTCTTCCTTCCTATAAAGGCTATAAAGGCCTTTCTGCCATGTTTGCTTTGTGTGTGGTGGGAAGACTGGAGAGCTAAGGGGAGGTGAATATGTCCTGCCGTTTGCCTCCAGGGAGAAGAGGCTAGGGGGCTCTAAACAACGTGTAAAATGTCTCTTTGCCTGCTTTGAAATGTCCTGTGTATCCTCCTACTTTTGACTGTCCAGCTGCCTCACCTAAGCTCCAGAGGTCAATTAGGCTTTAAATACACTTGAAGAAGGCAGTCTGGTATGTCCCCATGCTCTGACTCCTCTGTTGTGACTCTGTGGGCAGAAGCGCCTTGCTCCTTTGCAAGATCTATGCAGCGGGCGTTATTGGATATTCCTCAGCTGGCCTCAGCCATTTCCCACAACAATCTCAGAGATTTAGAAAAGCAAAACAGTCCTCACATTTCCAGCTCTAAAGCACCCTTGGTCGAGGGGCAAACATCTGATCTCCATGTTATCTGGGGAGTGTGAATGTAACACACAAAAGCGAGCCTTCTCAGGAAAGTCTGGTGAGAAAGCGTAAGAGCCTAATACAAAGGAAAAAGAATGAGTAGGGAAGACGGTCCAAATTTCCCTTTGTGTCTAATCACTAATCACAAGAAAATTTCTCCAGCACAATTTTCTCAGTGGTTAGAATAAACAAGATGGGGAAGGGTAAGTGATCATGATAGAGAATGGCAAAAAATGTATTATAGCTCAGATTGGTCTAGTTTTCAGCAAGAGAATTGGCCTTCTCCCTTCACTTCTGCCCCCAAAACAATTTGGTCTTTTCAGGGGAGACAGTTTTGCATTCCATTATCCTCCTGAGCTGGGGAAAAAAATGTAAAATTAATGCCTGAAAACGGAAGGTCTCACGCAGGGCATTTGAGAGAGTGGGAAGATGAAGGGCAGGAGAAACAGGGCAACATTGTACTGCAGCTGGGTCTCAGCCAAACTTCACTGCTTGTTACTTTTTTCAGAGCCTCAGGGAGTTTGCTTTTCTGGCATTATTGTCTAAACTGAATTGTAAAAAATAGATTCTTTAAAGTTTTATCTCCTTCTTTAATGCTATTCACTCTGAAGTCTCTTTCTCACTTTCCCACATAAATTCTTAATTTTTTTCATGAGATCTTCTATTTAAAAATAAACAAATGATATGTGAAAGGCGGTTTTGCTTTTGACTTTAAGCCTTTAAAATGCAAACCAAGTCTACTGAGGTCTTCTCTGTTAAAATATGGAATGGATTTCTACTTTTTTCCAACATTTTAATAAAAGTTCCTCTACCCTGCTGGGTGCATTTGGAAGTAAAAAGAAATTATATAGAATATATTATTGATCATTCCTGGTGGAACACCAGCAATGATAAATCATATGGAACTGCACAGTTCATTAGACATTGACAGGGTGAGGTACTGCCCTTCTGGAGTATGTGCTGCAGACAGCAAGCAGATGCATTATAAAATGCCTTCTTTTTTATTTAACTCTTCAGAGACCCCTAAAACTCAAAAGAATTGCTTTCAGAATAGTTTCACTTTCTTTTAGTTTGATCAGGCACTTAGTGAAGACTAGGCAAAGCTTTGTTTATGCAGAAAATCCACTAGAAAGCAAAGAGCTCACTTTTCTGGAAAAACTGAATTGCCCGGTATCTGCCAGGATCATTCCCTTCCCATTTAAAGCCCATCTATACCAAAGCATTCAAAGAAACAATAGTGGAGTTTAGAAATGCAAAATCTGATGCTAGCATTGAAAACAGAAAGTCACTGTTGGCTGTGATTATTTATACATCTAATGATGCTGTTGTCAGCATTACTGATGTCGTTCACCAGTAATTGTTACTTGCTTTTCCTGCCACTACACAAATAGTAGAAGCAGGCACAGGCTCACATACATCACTGCAGCATGTGACGCCCACAAATGGATTAATCAACTCTCATTAGTTGCTAGGTAACAGTGCCTTGACCTTAGTGTCTCTTTAGCCAAGGAGGGGTGTGGGGATGCTTTGCGTGTGTGCTGCGTGGTCGGACGCACATTGTCACCACATCTGCAGCTGGGCAAACCTGCAGGGCTCATCCCCCTGTAAGTTGCATTACATTGCTAAGTAAATTAAAAAATGAGATGACTGTTCACCTCCATGGCATTTCTTACAATTTCTTTTGACATATTTTGGACTCCTCTATGTCAGAGTCAGTGTGACATAGGCATGACCCAGAAGGACCATTACAAGACTCCAGGAGTAGTAAGGGTCACTCTTTCTTGGTTCTCCAATTTATGAGTTATTCTGGTTCCACTATATCTGGTATCTACAAACAGATGAAACATGTAAAAGGTGAAAGGAATGAAGTGAGATCTCCATTTTACTTGGGTCAAGAGCAGGCAGTGAGGCGCAAGGAAATGAATAAACTTGCCTGGAGTCTTAGTATGAGCAATAGCAAAGCTAAGAACTCAGTTTTGCTTTGTTACTTTGCCGTGGTCCAGAGGCAATATTCATGGTCACCATCTCCTGACCCAGAAGCTGCTTTTTCACACAGATGTCTTTACACACTTTGCATATAACCTTTGGAGTAGGACCTCGAGATAGATTGTTGGGCTAAGAACAATGTAATAGACTCTGTTTATTTTAGTAAAACCCACAAATATTCCTAAGTAAATCAGTTGTTTGGCTCAGGATTAATGCCTAATCTGGTATATTAAAAAGATACATCTCTCTATACTTCCATGAGTTTTATTAGAATGAATAAAGACATTAAAATTCAGCAAATAGATAACCACATCTAAAACCACTGCTCTCTTTTTTTTTCTTTTAAACTAAATAGATTTTAATTCAATAGTGACATCAAGATGTCATTAAAATTGCATCAGGAAATTAATGGAGGAACATTAATAATAGGTTAAACCACCAATTAGTCAAATCACCAAATTAATGCAGCAGGAGATTGAATCATGAGATTAAAATAACAAAGACTCTTTACTTTCCAATTCTTCAGACAGAAGGGAAGTAACATGTTTGCTTTAGCTTAAACCTGCAACTAAAAGATTTTGCCCAAGGCAATAAAAGTAATTAAATTGGTCCTAAGAAGTTACAGAAATCAAATTGTGGTTTATTTTGAGTGATGGTCTAGTGCTAACTCAAGCATTTTCCTCAAAACTCACCACTGTCATGATGACAAATATTTCCTTTTCTTACCCACATTCTCAAAATGTAGATTTACAAGCTTATTTAAAAAGAGAAAGTCTGGTGAAAGTAAATAAATAATTTAAATCTTGTGACCCTTTTGCTAACCCAGAAAAATACCTCAGTGAGGCATACCATGCTAAATCCAAGATCTGTTTTTGAACACCTTTCTTCCATGCACTTTACAGAGAGGTACACAAGGACAGTCAACCCATGCCCTAACATGCAAGAGAAATGTTTCTTTTGAAAACCAGCGTAGAAAAGGAAGAGGAAAAAAAAAAAAAAGAAAGTGGGATGAGTTGAAACTATCCTGTTTTCTGATATGCACCAAGGGGAAACACAACTCACAGATATAATTTGCAGTTAGAAGGATCTAAAGATGAAATATTTGGGCCTGATGCACTTCATCAGAGATCTTTTCAGACAGCAGGAGTCCAGTCAAACTGCTGGCTGCTTGTGGTCTTCACCAGCTCCCTCCTGCTCTACCTCCACAAGTGTTATGGATTCCCCTCCACATGCCTCTTCCAGCCCAGAAGACTTTGTGGGCTTAGTATTTTGTCACCCGCTTTCTCGCTGTGCCACCCACCACACACTGGGGACAGCTTGCTGGCCACAAACAACACAGCTCAACCTGGCTGAAGATGAACGGGCTTCAATCCACGGTCCACCACAAAATGCCTGTCAAGGCTGCTGCTGTCTGGAAACATCTGCCCTCACAGTTCCAGGCAATAAATCAGTTTCCCAGATCACAGAGGGACAGTCCTCTGACCCTTCTCACAGATAGCGTCAAGGTGATACCGTATGGCACTAGCATCTGGTACCCAGCCTACATGTGTCACGTGAGTGCCTGGGGTCTCAATGGCATTCCTAAAATGGCATATCTTTTCCAAGAGAGTTCATCATGTCATTCCTCTACCCACAAAATAAGGGAACTGGGAAATGTGACCATATCTTTGCAAATGGTTAGATCTGGCTTCTGAAAGCAACTTCCACAAAAAAGTGAAAAGCATCTTTGATGTAAATACCATCTGAAGGTTTCTGAAGAGCAAGTTTCAGAAACCACACCAGGAGACCACTACATAAACTGAAGTATTTGATAAACTGGTTTCTCATAACAGCCATTTCTGCAGTTATGAAGAATTCACCATCTGAAGTAGTCATACCGAGTTTCAAAAGCTATGAGAACAATTTGTACCCTCAGCAAGTTTGCTGATGATACAAAACTAGGAAGGGTGGCTGACACCCCAGAAGGCTGTGCCACCATACAGTGAGACCTGGACAGGCTGGAGAGTTGAGCAGAGAGAAACCGAATTAAATTCAACAAGGGCAAGTGTAGGGTGCTGCACCTGTGGAGAAATAACCCCCTGCACCAGTGAAGGTTGGGGGCTCACCTGCTGGAGAGCAACTCTGAGGAAAAAGACCTGGAAGTCCTGGTGGACAACAGGATGACCATGAGCCAGCAATGTGCCCTTGTGGCCAAGAAGACCAATGGCATCAAAAAGAGTGTGGCCAGCAGGTCAAGGGAGGTCATCCTGCCCTTCTACTCTGCCCTGGTGAGACCCCATCTGGAGCACCGTGTCCAGTTCTGAGCTCCTCAGTTCAGGAAGGACAGGGAACTGCTGGAGAGGGTACAGCAAAGGGCCACAAAGATGATTAGGGGCCTGGAGCATCTCTCCTACGAGGAGAGGCTGAGGGACTTGGGTCTTTTTAGTCTTGAGAAGAGAAGACTTAGGG
>JAOXNO010000001.1:125927094-125937770 GCA_028565335.1 Limnodromus scolopaceus
GCACTTGGCCTTATTGAACCTCATTCCGTTGGTCTCAGCCCATCGATCCAGCCTGTCCAGATCCCTCTGCAAAGCCTTTCTACCCTCCAGCAGATCAACACTGATCTCTGATCTTGTTTATTCTTTAGTCCCAGGATCTAGTTTATTTACTCCATCTCACGCATGGCAAAATCTTAGCCAAAGTTTGTACCAAATGCACATGATTCCATGCAAATATAATTAAGTTGGATCTTCAGGTCTCTATATCATATCCTTGTAGACTGCTGAACACAACAAGGGTTTGATTCCCAAGATGCACTGTCATACTACCAAAAAAGCCAATGCACCACCATGTCTCCTCAGTAGCAAGGAGACCATAAGGGTCGTAGTGTTGTTCAGGAGTTACTTACTGTACTGAATGCCTTTAGTTCATCAGGCTTATTTTATACGAACTCATTTTATATGCATTAGGCTTCAGCCTAATCTTGTTGTATGTCTACGAGCCATATGTTTTACTTTATGCAGCTTAGCTTATATATAATAGCTTATATTTTGTTTATATGCTTTTAATTTCTATGTTCAAGCTTCATTTTTCAGCTGTGTGCAATCTAGGATCTCTTGGTTCCACAAGATAGTTTTTCACTTGCTCCCTCGTTTAGAGACTTTCTTGCTCTTTTACTCCATGATTGAATTCAAGTAGCTGTAGTGTCTTGCGATAACCCAAAATTAGACTGGCGACACTCACAGCTTTATAGAAATGCATCATTGACATTCAAGTGAAATGACATATGGAAATGATCAGACCTATCAACTCTCGGTTCAATATCACAACATGAATCTGTTCTCCAAGGTTATGTTGGAGTCTATGTACAAAACTGATGGGAGAAGTTTAAACCCATAGAGTCTATTCATATAAATACAACTCAGTACAAGTTGAGCTCTAGTACATAACTGTTAAAATTGAGCTTTAGTCAGTTACTAGCACATGCTCCGGGATTTTAAAAAGCACAAAGGCAATTCTCCAAATTATATACCTACTGACAGCTGAATTTCTTGAATTATTCAAAAGCAAAAGCTTTTGGGAATCAATGCATCAAGCTGAACAGAGCTTAAATGTAAAGTGCTGAAATTGTGAGGTTTAAAATGTATGTAACCTTAAAGTGTATTGCCCCTGTACCATACGAAGAATGCTTGATACAAAAAAGTGTAAGTCAAACAATGTCAGAGTTGAGGGAATCTGGGGAACTTCCAGTGCATCGAGTGCCAGCCTGAGAGAGGGCAGTGTAGTGAGGGGACGCTGTATACAGTTCTTCCTCAACTTTAGCCTGACTTTTCCATTGGATACCTTTATTTTTTGTGTTTAAGAAATCCTTTTCAATATTATTCTTTCTCCTTCTACATTCACAGAGGCTCAGTTTTATCCTTCAAGTTCTGGCTCAAGAGTTATGTCAAAAGTCCTTCTAAGGCAAAAAAAACTTATGTCCAATTAAGAGAATTTTATACATCTGAGCCCCTGCAAAGGAAGGTAGTGTCTTGGCTTCCAGTCATATCATGTGAGGACTGCTACAAGATTGTGCTTTAGCAGCACAGAATGTTTATTGTTACAATATCATCTCAAGCAACCAACATTTATTGCAGCATAATTATAGTAACACAGTTTTTGAGTATGAAGATATGTAGCATTTGGGAGGACTTTTATTTCATTTTGATTACTGCTTTGCCCCCAGGTTCAAAGCTTCTCCAGTGTTTCGTGTGAAATTATTTCATGACATTTTAACCAGTCTGTGCTGTTACTAAAACATAATCCCATTCACAGCATACATTTACAAATGACATGAGGAGTGTGAACCTGCAGTGATTCAATTTGAAGTTTTACCGCTCTGGGATGGAGAACAATATGCAAAGGAGCAGCAGTGGCAATAATACATGAACACCATATAGTGTGATCTACCTGAAGGTTTCTTCCTTTTTCTTAAAATATTGTTACTTCCATAGTCATCAGGGAAATATATAAATTAATGGGTATAATGGCATTGATCTTAAAATACTTAAAATATCTGACATTATAAATTACTACAAATAAAAGCACAAGACAACTTTCTTACATTTGAAATACATTTACCCTAACCCTTTTCTTTTGATGACAGAAATGGAATTGGAGATCCATGATCCTACGTCTCTGGTTTTTGTGTTCTCATAATTGTATAAATCACCTGCTGCCTGTAACTGCAACAGGTAGGAGAGCTGTACTAGGAGGATGAGGCAGTGCTCTAAGATCTAGGCCTCTCAAACTGGCCAAGGATTTCACAAGTAGGCAGCAGCCATTAAAATGCCAGCTCTCTCATGGGTGACATCCTGTCCGAAGTGACAAGTACTGCTACATCTCCTTTCAGCAGCAGCCATGAAGCTGCCAACAGGTGTCCTGAGCCAAGGTTTCCTTGCATCTATTGTTGCTTAATGGGAACAAAAATGATTACAAAGGATCTGCCAACATGATAAAATGCTGCAATTAGCCTAACAGAGTAATACCTATAGGCACTTTAGCAAGGGAAGCAAGGGAATCATTCTCCAGAAAAGCTAACCTCAGTACATCGCATACATTTTTCTTTTCTGTGATTGTTTTACTTATTAAAAAGAAATAGAAATATAAAAAGACTAGATTTCTCTAGAAAATAAGAAGAAATGTACCACAGGGAAGACCAGCCCAAATATAATGTTTCATATTTCTCTTTCCTTCTTTTTTTTAGAACCTTTACCTCCCACAGGTTGTTTTCCTCATTCTCGGGAAAAAAAAATAAAAAAGTTCATGTCTGGGAAAAATATCCAAAGTCTCCCAAAGCTAGGGAATACCCAAATACAGACTTTGCCAGGATTCTTTCTGCATTCTTGATGATTACATATAATAAGTATTTGTTCCTTCCCAAATCATCTAGATCCATCCTTTTACCCACCTTTGGTTCCTCACCAAAACATCCCATAAAAATCTTGTTCAGTCCTAAAATACTCTTCCCATCTTCCCATAGTAAGCTTCTTATCCCCACAGCCTATCCCCCCTGGTGCTCTAGAGACCCTTTCCACTGGGCTGTCAGTGCAGGGATGGGTTAGAAATTTGTATTATTCAGGTTCCCCATTGCCATTGTTCTTCTTTAGTCCTGTGTGGGTGTGGAGACAAGCTTTTTTAACATTATCCAACAGAACCTATTAATGCCATGTCATCAGTACACGTAATGTGGGATAAGCAATAAGAGAGAGAATAAATGCTGTAGGCTGAGACAGAAAAGAAGTTCAATACTGCCAGCTGTGTGACAAGTCTGTATTGATCCTACAGAAAGTACATCCATTATCCAAGATGCAGTTTGCTCCATGCTGATAAGTCATTGAGGAGAACGCAACAATATACAAGAATCAATGCATGCCCCCTCTCTTTTCCTACATGGTAGTGCAACAGTATCATACCCCCCTACACCTACTCAGCCCTCCTTCAGCCATCCACCTTCACTTCCTAGGAATGATCTTCTCTTTTTCCTCACATGCAGTCCTCATCTTTTTTCTATTTACTTTTCCCACATCCTTCGCAGACGCATGCTTCACTTTGGCCTTCTCTGAGAGCTAAGAACTACACATTACTGTACCGTGCCTTAGTGCCAGCTGCCCCTGTCCGATAGGCTTTTTTTTTCCATTTGTACTGCAGAATCATGTACAAACCTGGACAAGATCATGGTACATTTGGCTCCATACCTAACAGCTATCAGCTTGCACCTATCACCCTCTGCCTCAGGAAAAGACCAGAGTATAAACATTTATGACAAAAATGATTGCTTGTAGATTTGCAGAACTGGTAGATATGAAGCAGTCTTGACTTAGCAACTCAAATTTGAGAAAACAAGTAAGAACTTTAAGGTGCCTGGGGAAGGAATAACAACTAGAATAGAAGATGATATTAGAATCCAGATTTTTGCTCAGACTGATGTAACTTCCCAAATCGGTCATTATTCACTGGTCACCATGACCCTTTCCTACCCATGAGACCATACATACGTCATCCACATTCACCAAAATTCTGATATTATGTCACTGAGAAAAAGAGATTTGCTGATTCAAATGAGCAGAGAATTTGTTGCATCTGCTACATATGGTCTTCCCCAATCATGCTATAGGTGTCTGAGAGTTCACCTGGCAGGCATGAAGCAAAGTCTGGTTTCATATCTACCAACAGTTCTGTATAGTTCTATCAGGTAAGTAGATATAGGTCACGCCCAGACCATGGACAGACATGGTTGGTTTGTGAAACGGACACATACTCGGTCATATTGTGAAGACTGTGATGACAGCTTGAAGAGACAGAAACTAAGTGATATCCCCACTAGCTGTTATTCTTTTGTGAAAAAGGACCTCTCAGTTGTCCTTGGGATGCTGTATTTTTAAAGCTCTTTCTCCACATTTGCAGCCTTTATCAAATCAAAATTTACTTTCTAACCAGGTTTAAATCAAATGTTAATCAAGGCACAAGTTTAAAATTTCCTAAACTAGGTCTTTCTTACATTGTCAGCCTAAATTCCATTTTTAACCAGTATTTCTCTCTCTTAAAAGAACTTGACTTCTTTTAAACAATATGTTTGGAGGAGCACAGAGCTGACATCCTATTCCCAGAGCAGGTGGGCGCATGGGCAAGCATATTGTTTTGGGGGCTGAGAAAATAATTCCCCCTCCACACTCATTCTTTCATTAGTTTTCCTTCTGTGACTGCCAACAACATTGCCAATTAGTGTTAATCATGGCATGGACACCTGTCCACAAGAAAGCAGGCTGAGAACAATTACACAGTCATTTTACAAAGCTCGTGGAGCAGCTGTCAAACAGTAATGACTTTCCGTCACTGCTGGCTTTAGCTGTACTGCAACAGGTGGCCAAAAGGTGGAATATCATTTATGCCATTATCTGCTTTCTTAGTTATTCTAGCCTGGGTTTTCATTCTTGCTTCTACATTCCACAGCATTTAAGCTTGCAATGAGGATTGACAGCTATAATGTCCATAAATGTACATTGCATTGTACATTAGTGTAAGAACTTTGCAAATATGAAGAAATTTATATTTCCCAACACTTCAAGAAGAATGAAATGCTAGATATTTAAGCACAGGGAGTTTTAAAATGGAAATTGGAAGTTGTAAACTGGAAGCCTGAGTTTGACAGGAGCTGATTTTTCATAATCCATACAGTCATGTCGCACCTGACATGTTCCTAGAATCCTTTTTTTATGGACATGTTCCAGTGAGCTCAGGTCATGCTCCTTGTGCCAAAACCTCTGGAAATCAGGAATCGTAATCACCTCAAATGTCAGATGAGAAAATTCAGACTGTCCAAGTAGTAACCAAATGTGAAAATACTGGCTTAAGCAATTTTCCCATCATTGTAGAGGAGCTCTTTGGCAGATCCGGAAAATCCAGTTCTTGATGACAGTACATCACCAGTTTCACATCAGGAATGCCCTGTCTCTTCTTGCAGTCACTTGCCTCAATTGCTATGTTTTTTTTTTCACTTTGACATGTCCTACAGTCAACCACTTCCTTAGCATAACTGATTCATTGCCAGGACAGCTCCATGCTATATCGTGTATGAGCAGAGATCCCAAGGAAAGATAACGTGCAGGAACAGTAGGAGAAATTAAGCTTGCAAAGAAAGACTTACTGTGGCCTAGGATAACTACTGTCTATTAATCTTTGCTAAGTTAATGTTCTTTCCACAGTGTCTAAGTGTGTGATTTCCCATACTTTTAAAAAAGTAAAATGCAAACCCCTCTCTGCAGATGTATCCTGACAGACACACAGTGATCATCACCAGTGTCAAAGCTATTAGCTCCACTGCACAGATCTCTGGAAATTCAGGTAATGGGGTACCTCTGCTATGAATTATTCTCATGGAGTGGGACCTGCACCAGAAAGAGGTGAAGAAAACCCTTTGTCAGGTACAACTGATTTCATTCTGGATTCTGAGATCAGGTACCGCAAGCCTTGCTGCTGCACTCTCCAAGGCTGGACCATTTTCAGCCCCATCTCCTCTGGTCTGGCCATATTCCAGGCCTGTATCTTTCCTTTAGCACAGACTCCACCAGATAGCGCCCGCTCTCCAGCGCGCTCTGCCACTACCGTGCTCTCTCCAAGGCTCATCCCACCCACCTCCTCCCAGGCACAAAAAGACTGTTCCTTACAGTCAAGTCAGCACTAGCAGTTTACCAGTCTGAGCAGTCATCTTGTCGGCGGACAAACGATAAGTAGTTGTCGTCACGCCGTGCCCTGTCACGTCACACGTGATGCTGAAACATGGCGGCCCGCCCGTGAGGTGACGCTGGCCGTGGTGCTGAAACCCCTCCGTCCGGAGCGCTGGCCCTAGTCCTGAAGCCATCGCCCCCCTTGGCGCTCTGGGCGCCGGCACCCTCCGGTCTAAAGGTTGCCGTTAAGGCAGAATGAGGCCATACCCCAACAAAAGAAACATTTCTGAAACAGTTTCTTGTCCATATTTCTTTCCAAAACTATCATCCAAGAAGCTGCATGATTCGGTTTTTCTCCAGCAGGGGAATGAGAACACCATTTAAGATAAAATTTACTTCAGAAATGCCTCACCCATGTCCTTTCTCTCTGAGACTTCATGGACTTCCAAAGGCCTCACTAAGTTGTTACTTCACAATCTCCAAGTAACCCATCTTCCAGTCAGATTTGTCTTGGGGTTTTGGTCATCGTTATTCCAGAAAATCTGGTGATTTCAGCCCTATTTGTTAGAGCTGGGCTGACTTCCTAACAATACAGGTCAAATTACACCACCTTACTCAGGGGAAGGATGATAATCCGTATAAATAACAGCCAAGAAACTGACTGATTCTAACAATTAAAAGTAGGAAGCAGATTCTTACACCTCCAATTCCTTACTTGATTGCTGACCTTCAGAACCCACTGGACAAATGCACATACCAAAAAGCTGTTTGCACAGAATACTACAAAAATTAATTTCTGCCCTTAGTCTCCACCTCAGCCCAAGAACTCAGGCATCTGAGCAGATTTTTTAAACTTAGTAACGTTGCTCAGACACTGGCACTATCCTCACGCCGAAATATTTTGCTCAGTCAGGATCTTAGGTATAAATGACAAAAATATACATTCCATGATATCCAATGACCCTTTTGTACTTTCAGCAAAGAAACTTCAAAATCCAGGTAATACCTGAACTATCCTAGAGAAAGTTACACAAGCATTATTAAAGTAGAAAAGTTTTCCTTTGTCTACCAAGTTAGTAAAAAAATGGAGGAATTCCATTTCCAAGGCTTCTAGTCTAACTCTATAATCAAACCCTGAATTCCCTTTTTAAAGTTGGAAACAACAGTTACTTTTACCATATAAAATACTCGAATGAGCAAGCATGTTTTTGAAGGAGCATATCCCAATTTGGCAAAACAACAATGACTATATTCCTTTAAAAGTCAATCAATTGAACAAAATAATCCAATGAATTAGGGGGAAAATGAAAATTGCATGACAGTTGAGATTATATCAAGCCTAAAGCTTTCCAAAATGTGACTATTGGCTGAAGATCAATGGAAAAAGTTCTGACAAACATTTTTATTTGTTTTAAAAGTTCATTTATTGCCTTTTCTCTAAATCCTGCTTTGAAACAAAACATTTTCAAGCAGAAATAGTAATTTCACAGTTGGCAAGACTTGGCATTCTGTAGCAGTTCTTATAGCACTGCAGCAGTACAGAAACTAACTTATCACACATCCTTAGGCAGCACAGCCTCATACTCTTACATCCAACAGCTTCTCCTTTCTCTTTGTTGGGTAGGAACATTAAGGATCTCAGTTTTCCAATGTACTTCAGACTCATTTATCAGTAGCCTGAATTTAGCAAAAGAAAGTTTTGATGCTGAGACACTGAGACTGGGTGCACTCAGTCATTCAACAATGGTTGGAAAACTGACCAGAGACAAAAGACAGTGATTCTTATAGCTGGTTGTTCAAATGCTTCATCCCTCTCTCACACAGGGATATTTAGGAAGCAGGCCACTTGTTTGCAGGCTAAAAAAAAAAGATCACTGGCATCTGTTCAGGTGACAGATTTATTTGCAGTGAACAGTTACACTCCAGAAGGAATAAGCTAGGGAGTCAGCCAACAGAGCTTTGAAACACAGCCACATGTCCACCAAAAAAAAAAAAAAAGGGGGGGGGAGGGGGGGGGCGGGAGATAAAAAAAAAAGAAAGAAAAAGTCTTTCTGACATTATTCATCATCATACTGTTTCATGCCAAATTATTTTGTTTGCTCTTTTGCAGTGGGAATATTCCTCTTTGAGGAGCGATGAGTTTACTTGATCACTTTTAGGTCAGCTTTAAGAACTAGGGCATAAAAATGTGCATTTCTCACAAGTGATAATGAAAGGTAGTAGAGGCAAAGCTCAGATGAAGACCACAGTGCTACACGACGAGGTAAAGCCAGGTAGACAAATTCCATCCTGTGATCCTTCAGACTGGAGATACATGGTTTCCCACCAAATATGAATCTGCAAAATGGAAAACCCACTACAAAGTAATTAAACTGTTTTAGATCACAAGGACACAACTGAAACTTCATTTTTTAGTAGCAACTCCACTCTCTTTACAATCAGAGCACAAATACGACTATGCAAGGAAAGGCAGAAGCAGTAAGACAGCTTCTATGCTGCTTTCCAGCAGAGCATTGAGCGTTTGGCACAAATCAGCTCCTCCAAGTGGAAGCTGTTCAACAAGGTCCATTGTTCACATTAATTTATGGGCAAAACTCCCCTTGTCGATAAAGGGGGATCAGATCTTGTCACAAGATCTGATCATTCTGAATCTGCACAGTTGTTTGGAAAAAAATTAGCTTGCTCAGTGCACAACCAAGGAATATTTGAATCACTAGCAGAAAAATGTGATGTGACTCTTCTCTTTCATGGCTTCGGATAGTGAGACAGCTTTCCCCCCTCCTCCTCCCTCCCCCCCTTCCCCAGCTGGGAAATTCTGTCTAGTTTCTCCTAGTGATGTGCTAAGTTCTTTAGTGTTAAAAACCTATGAACCTAAAATATTGATTATATGAGTCAGAAGGACTGCTGTGAGCTTCCAGTTTGTACTAAAATTCAGCAGCTGAGCAGAGATCATTGGGACCATCAGTATAGATTTAACAAAGTAAAACAGACCAAAATGGAGGGGAAAAAGCTACCCAGATATGCAAGTTTGCTTGCAGAGACCCCTGAAACGATAATACACTGAAGCAAATGACACCTTTATTCTTGAAATTACTGCAGGCTGGCCTTATTCAGAATATGAGAAACACAGCAGAAAAAATAAAAAGATGGCACTCTACAAAATAATAACACACAGTACAGAAAATTAGGGGAAAAAAACAGTTACAAACACATTCTAACCACATTTTCCTCTTTGATACAACAAATAACTTCCATTTTCGACAATGGGAGTTACTCACATACAACAAATGCAAAATAGGCCCCAGTCTGCTCAGAAATTGGTGTGAATGGAAAACACAGATTACAGGCAACAGTAAAATATATTTCTACTGATAGCTCACTTTTCTTCTGCTGTTCTGGTTCACCGTCAGGATACATGACTCTGTGTCTCTTCCTCTCCCCATTTTTTTTTTGGTGAAAAGCATATTTTCTAATTTTTCTGTATTGAAATTCCAATTCAAAAAGCACAATTTTGGCCCCTTGCAAATTCTGGCTTTCAAAGTTTTTGGACAGAAAAGTGGAAAATCTCAGCTTTTTCACTACAGAGAACTAAAAAAGCATATAGGAAACAATGGAAGTTATTACAGAATACTTCAGCATACTTTTTGTACTTCCAGAATGCAAACATATAAAACGAAAGCAAAGTATGCCTTGATAATACATAGCACCTATGTCAACAAAACTGTTAGTTTCCATCAAATCTTTAAATTCCATTTAAAAATTCTAGCTGTAGATTCACAGAGTTACCATGCATACAGTTCATAATTAATATTGTGATCTAAAGCAGCACAACTGAATTAAAAATCCTCAGATCAAAAACCTGCAGGTTATGCTTGAATCTTCCCTATCGCAGAGAGAACCTTGTGGTCAGAAACACGTTTGCTCTCTCCCTAGGGAGATGTCAATGTCTGGACAGAGCAATCAGGAACAAAGTCAGCTCCCTGTGGAATACAAGTGTGTAAGACAAGCTCTCCCCTGTGCTTGCTACATTTGTTTTTTTCAACCCTAAGCATGGCTACACACAGAAGGTGTTTCACAGTATGGCCAAGGAAGCATCTATTCCACATTTTGGAAATGCCCAGTTCATCTGCTCTGATGAGGATGAGGCTTCATCACTCCACAGTAAATACCAGGTTGAAAGCAGCAGACGAGACATGCCATAGCCCAACTATCAGTGTGTCTAAAAAGACACATTTTTCTAATGTGAATACATTTTCATTTGTAATTTTGACTTTTTCCTTAGTCCCGCGCCTGTTTTGTCTTTGCATGTAGCCAGTTATAGCTCCTGAGTCTAAAGAAGATATATTGCAAAGTCAACACAGCACAGATATCCAGACTTAATTAGAGAATAAAATTTCTTTCCACTTAAAATTACAAAAAAAAAGTGATGCACGACGCAATTGCTCACCACTCACTGACCAATGGCCAGCCCATCCCCGAGCAGCAATCAC
>JAOXNO010000001.1:125937780-125966341 GCA_028565335.1 Limnodromus scolopaceus
AATTTCTTTCCAATTAAAATTACAAAAAAAAAAAAAAAAAAAGGCAAAAAAAAAAACCACCTTAGGAAATATTCCAATTAGCTTTTGGCTTTAGAAATTTTCTCAGAAACAACCTGAAATGCTGAGGCTCAACTCAATATTACAATGCCTTCGAGTGTCATTTTTAATGATTTTTAATTTAAAGGTCCCCATAATCTCACAAGATTTAACCTTATTTTGTTTTTCATTAAGTCATTCAGACATTTCCTGCCTTGTATGGTGTAAGGCTAGACTGAACTGTCAAATCTTTTCTGGTCACACTTTCCGCTCTGCTTTATTCCAAGAAATGTTTAATCATGTTATGACATGCCTGTGAGCACTAATGTGATGAGGAAAAAAGGAGAAAGTCTGATCTGCTAACAGAAGAGACTAGCACAGAAGAATAATTGAAAAGTAGTAAAGAAATCTATAACAGAACAAATACAATTAAAGAGAAAGCTTTTTGGAAAGTTAGACATGAAGAAAAATTTTGTATTCTGAAATTTTACTGTTTCAACATTTCATTAGTAGTCCCTTGTGGCTGTCCATATAATTGCTTAGAGAACATACTTCATTATGGATAACTTGGTTCTTGGTTCAATAAATCATAATAAATTTATTCCAGTAGTAAACATTTAATATAACAGATTATTCCAAAAGCTTATTGATACAAATATAAAGAAAATTATTTGCCATTTATACTTTTGCCATCACTTTAAAAGAGGTACAAGGGGGTTTATGGCTGTCTTTAAAAAGATGCCTCTAGTGAGCCAATGTATCATACATTAATTGGGATCCCTATTCAGTCTTCTGAGGTGAAGTTTTAAATATAGGTCCATGCCAAGATTTACAGTCATTGTCAACAAAGTCTGCAGATTACAGAGATTGATTGAGTAGTAAATAATGAGGAAGATGCTTGCCCTTACAGAAGGGTTTCTATCACATGGCAAAGTGGCTCTAATGCATGGAAAAATGTATCTTGAAATATGACAAAGTGGGATGCAGATCCCAACTACTGGATAGGGACACAGCATCCAGGGATGATACATGGGAGCTGTCAGACTGAACAGAGTGAAAGGTTGCTTTAGTCCTTGACACTGAAAAAGGGAGGGGCTATCAAACAATATAGAAGCATTTTTGCTGATGTACAAGGGTCTGGACACTTGGGAATACCACGCCTGGTTCAGTTGTTCAGTGATGTGGAACAAGTTCACAGGAAGACAGGAAAAAGAACCAAAGGCTTGAGAGCAAAGTTTGTATTATAACCTTTATGGGCTCAAAACGTACTTTATGAAAGACAAAACAGAGAGGAGATAGGTCTGAAGGGACAAATAAAGAACAGACCTGGTAAAGGTCCAGATTGTAACAGCATTGCTGAAGTTACGGTACAAATTAATTTGGCCCAATTTTAGCTTCATTTTTATATATGGCAAAAACAACTAAGGAGAGGCCCAGGAACATGATCCAGGTTGAGCTATTATTGCAAGCTCTTTGTGACTAGGATTATCTTTTGCTAAAATTAAGTTCTGTAACCTGATAGTTGCCTTATGGCTGCAAATCAACCAATAATAACAACTGAGTCTCCCTTGCCCTTGATCAACTTTAACTATTAACATGGTAAATTCTTGACTGAAAGTAAGATTACAGAACTGTTATAAACAAGGTTCCAAAACATATGGGTTTAAAACCTGAGTGTTGTCCTATAAATACTTTTAAGTGTTCTCAACTATCACACTTTTATCACTTCCGTGCATTAGCCAGAAGACGGGCCCAGGAGACGACTGGCAGAGACAGACATATATGCAACTCTAGCACAAAGCAAGCAGGTTCCTTATCTTCTGAGCAAGGCTCAGGCAAAGATCCTCCAGTTGGGATTCATCTCATGGAGCCTGAGATGATAGCTGCAGCACAGATGTCCATCTCTGCTCCGGTTGCCTCTTCTCTGCCGTCCTTCCAGGACAAGATGCCTCTGATAACATGAAATAGCTGCTTGACTCACACCACAGAAGTGCTTACTTTTCATTTCTGACTGCAAAGAGAACTGATTGTGACGGGTAAACACCATGTATGTGTAGTGTAAATGTCTGTATTTGATTAGGTGAATCCCATGCTTTGCGACCTTTGGGTTTATTCTTTCAGATTTGTCTTCAAACAAGGTTCCGTAGTCAGGGGAGTGCAAATGTCACCAGCCCAAAAGAACACAGGGGAAGCAGAGTAGTTCAGAAACAGCCCTATAATAAATAATTACTCCAGCCATATCTGCTTCTGTTTAGGAGTAATATTTTTCTGCTGACCTTTCCCAACAGAAAATGTGACAAATTCTACCCTGGCTCCTCTGTGCCAGCAAATTTGGCTTGTGCTTAGGTACTTCTGTTTCTACATCAAGGAATAAAAATGAATTTTTTAAAATTTTTTTTTAACCAGAACTATGTAAACAAATGCTCACAGTCATATGTATCACAGGCCCAAGAAGCCAAGTGTTTAGCACCTTCATCCTGTGACTTTCAGTAGACATGAAAATGCTCGCTAACTTGCAACAGGTGCCAACCGGCTCAGCAATACTTGCTCTGCTTTTATTGCATTATTACATTAAACTCAGAGTAGGGTTTAGTAAAAAATCAAGTTTTCTTAAGGAATGTTTCAGCTGTAAGTGGGGTTTTATTTTTAAAACAATAAAATCATCAATGATGCAAAGATACAAAGGTATAAGGCATAATGCCCATGTCTTAGCAAAGGGAATAGGAACAGATGACACTAAACATGCTATAGGCTGTTAGTTAGAAGATCGTGCCAAAAGCACAATGCGTTACTACACAGGAAGCCTGAGTTCAGAAGCAACAAGAGCATGTTGAAAATGTTCAGCTGAAATGGCGTTCCACAGAAAATAGCTTTTGGACAAAACAAACCTTTTTTTAAAAAAAAAAAAAAACACAACTAAAATTTATTTTAAATTTAAAATACATCAGAAATGAAAAAATGTTCTCTAAACAGAAAAGAAACAGGTTTTGATGTGCTGCCAAAAATCAAAGGGATGAGGGAGTTTTGTATTTATTTATTTGTTTCCTGGCTTGAAGGCTTTTCTTGTCAGTGATGCTACAAAAATCCAAAATGTTATCATTTTTCAGTTTTTACTTTTTTGGCAAGTTTCTGCCCTGCCAATTTGCTTTCATCACAACATTTCAACAGGAAGAGGTTAATTTTCAAACAGCTCTAGCAACATTTATATAGCTTCCTCCTTCCTCTTGTTACTGGATACCACAGTAGCATATAACACTTAAACCAGTAACAGTACGAGAGGAAAAGTGCTGTGTATAGTTTTTCCTCTAACTACTTGCAATCTTGGACAATTCCACATGGAATTGCAAACAAAGCAGTCTTTAATTAACTATGTTTGAAATATACTCTGTTCTCAGGAGCTCCGCTCAGCACAAAAAGATGCCAAAAAAGCCCCAAAGTGGCATCTTCATATTAGTTTGTGAGCCTGCCTAAAGGAACAGTGCGCCTCCTGCCTCTGTCTATATATCATATTTTTTAGGTCTTATATCACATTCTGTTATTCCCAATTCCTCCAGAAGAGCGTCAGCTTGCAGCACCTTTATAAAGTTTGGTAAGGGTAAAATCAGCTTCCCGAGCCTGCTTCCTGAGCTGGCTGAACCCGAGCCACCTCTGAATAAGGAGCAGGTGAGAGGTAGCGCTGGCTCATGCAAGACACTTAAACTCAACCATAGCATTGTGCCCACGTGGCTTTTGCATGGGGGATGGCAAGAACAAAGATGTCTCAGTTCAAGTCTGTGAAGAAATCCCCAGAATCAAGGGGTGAGGGTGGCTGGACCCGACCTTACCCCATTGCCATCCCATCCATGGATCTCTGGCTCCTGGGGTGGATTTTAGGGAGGGAACCTGCTGCTCACTGGCCATTTCTCTTCTCATGGTGCTCAGCCCGCTCCCCTGAGCATCAGAGAAAGGCTGCTGTTTAGACAGAGATATTAACTAAGCATTGCTTATAAAATATAGGAAATCTGTTTACTAACTATAGATAACTAGTTACAGCAATGGAGACCATGTCTGTGCATCCCTGGAATATATAATATGCTCAATTGCAATGTATAACATCTAAGGTGTTTGGAGAGGGGACATGCATGCACGTGTGTATGTATGTGTGAGTGTATGGTTTTTCTTGATTTTTTTTATTTGAAGCCTGTTGTCTAAGGGTATGTTTAATTGTATGGTAGCAGTTACTCTGCCAGCTGTGAAAACAACAAAGATCCATTCTGATGAAGAGGCAATATTTTCTGAAAATAAATGCTTTACCAATCCTGATTTCATAATCCTTACAACATGAAAAATGATAAGTTAATGATCTAAGTACAGGTGATAGAAAATTAATATATACAAAATAGAGATGGTGCAACTAGAGACAGTGTATCTAGTTAATACTCGAACTGAATCAGCAAAACTGAGATACAAGAAAACCATTCTGACCTTCTACATTCCCAGAATTGTTACACTACACCTGTGAGAAGATACTGCACTCTCTTTCCCGCACCCCCACCCCCAGTAAACGGAGTATTCATTGTTTCAGGAATGAAAAAAAGCAGTCAATAAGAAAATCTTCCTTTTTTTTTTTTCATTTTCATAGATTAACTATTTTTTTTGCAAAAGGAAGATAAATGACTTTTTCTGTTGAAGAAGTTGTAAAGTGATTTGCAAGCACTTCCTCAAAGACAATTTAGGAAAAGAAAATTCTAAAAATCAGTCTGTTTGCAGGCTCTGATTAAGTTACTGTTTCCAGGGGCAACATTTTCAAGATTAAAATGAAAAATGTCATTTGGAGCCCCAGCCATGACAGAGATATGATTCCATTATTGTAGCCTGCCTGCCCCACTCAGGGCTCTAAATCACCAGTGTGTAGATTTCCTGCAGAATGCTAAATGATAAGGAGCATTAAGGAGAGAGGTTGCCAGTTTGAAGTCAGTTGCCTGCTGTTCCAGGATCAGTTGCTTGAACCTCTGAAGTATCCTTTTAACTGCTTCCTTGCAATCCTTCCACTGAGAAAGTATCTTGCCTTTGATCTGTTAAGCCCACAGGCTCTAAAATTGCCCCCGTAGTTAGGATACCTCCTCCGTGGTTGGGGGATGCTGGGCAGCCACAGCTCCTCTGCTGTTCCTGAGACGGGTGGCAGGTCCCTTCCATGGAAGGACTGAAATAATGGACTTTTCCAATGTAATAGGATTATGGGATTTTTTTTAGTGGCCTTCTGTGATTCTAAAGGCATTAGATGGAGGTACAGCTGAAAAATGACTGAGCTTTTAAGCTGGGACTGTAGAGCTCTGAATTCTCACAAATACAGTTACTGCATATTTATAAGATAGCTTTAAAGAAGTGAGTCAACAAAAATCTATCCGCATTGTGCTTATTATGATGTGTTGATTTTAAAAAAATGGGCTGAGAGACAACCTGAGGACTGGAAAGCATATTGTACAGAAATGAATAGGTCTGTTTAGACAAGTAGATACGAGGTGCATTTGTGGTGATTTCCCTCTATTTTGGCCTAGGCACGTTTTCTTTCGACAAAGAGGCACATATTCTTTTATTCTCTGCTTCATTCAAGTAGTTGTGAACCCAACTTGTCCCTAGTATTGTGTGACAGCCTGCTGAGGAAATGGCCCCAAAATAATGAGGGATGGGATTCAGCAAAATATTGTTCATATTTATACTGCCATACAGATCTACACAAAGGCTCTGCAATAGCAGTAGCATTCTGCTGATCTACTGAATTTCTTCTATGTAGACCCCGCAGAGGCACAATAACAAGAGAAAAATAATAAAGAAGCCATTTAAAGATTTGCAACTGTTCTTGGTATGAATGTTTCTTTAAATGAAGCAGACCATGAGAACATAATGTGTCCATTCAGTGCTGCATTTCATCTGCTCAGAGAAAAATAATTCATGAAGAGAGCATTTCAAACCTATTAAAATATTCCCACTTCCTCTTCCACTAGCTTCAGTTAAGAATAGCAAGAAAGGTTAAAGATTTAATGGATGTCAAGATTGAACTTGCTGTCCTTTCCAGACCCCCCTGAAAGAGCCGAAGGCCACTGTTCATGCTGTGCATTACCACTCTCTAAAGAAGCTTCCTGTATTTTGCCTGACTTTTGGATAAACAAAGACTTTCAATCTCTTAAGGTTCTGTACCCCAAAACATGAAAGCATTGCAGTATTTTCTTGTTTTCAATAGCAAAAATATACCTTCATTTATTGCCCTCTTCATCCTGGGAAATTTTAAAAAGCCGCAATTCCAGATTTTGCAGAACCGGGAAAAACTCTCAGGAATACCTCAGTCTGAACATAGGTGTTTTTCCATCTCCCATTAAGGCATAAGATTTACCTGGAATGTGAAATTTACAAATTAAAAAAAAAAAAAGTCAGCATATTCAGGACCCTGAAACATTCACCTGAAATTTAAAAGCAGGATATCACCCCAAAAAGTTCTGGCTCCACAGGACTCAACAGATATTATCCAAGCCAACCAGGGAGACCGCTTCCACAGAATAAGGAATATAACATCCCCCTGAGCCCCTTTCTCCAGGCAGACATTTTGTCAGATCTATGGGCAAGATGGATTTAGCCAAGGAACGAAAGGGACCTGACACTCTGATCAGCAATCCAGGAGATCAAAGGACATGGTAAATCAGAAGGGGATGGAACCAACCAGCAAAATTCTTTACTTGCAATTAAACTAATTTAACATCCCATCTGATGAGACTTTCTGCAATGTACAGTATTTACCAGTGATAAATAGAGTTCTGGACTAAATGGGCTGTAGTACCAGGAGAAGAGGAGACCAATGCAATCATAATCGCAGTGCATGAGTTGGGGTACACCCTATGCAGGCCAGAGGTAATGGGGAGAAAGTAGGGATTATAATCCATCCTTTTCCACTACCAGTTCAATGCTTGATTACCAGTGCATGACAGTATTTATCCTCAGTAAATTTTGCTTGCAAAGACGGTTTCAAAACCAAAACAATCAAACGTGACCCTATGAGTCCTGGAGAGCAGCCACAGCTCAGTTGGACAGTAAATTTAATTTCTCAAAAGTAATGTTGTTTACATTAAGACTCCACATCAACCTCTAGAAAAACAAGAAAATAGAAAACTGAGGTCCCCAGGGCATTATTTACAGGAAAGCACAGTGTTAACAGGCAATAGTTCAATTCCTCCTCTGAGCAGGAGGATTTAGAACTACATCTCCTATTTTCCCAGCCACTGCCAGTTGACACTTCTGGCATAAGGCTGAAGATGTGGTTTCAAGCCCCCTCAAGCAGAGAAATTGGCTGGGTGACTGGCTGGGTGACTGTCCTGGCAGCCAAGTGATTATACAACAGCGAGGATTTTGGCCCTTATTGCTCCCGTAGTACCCCAACCCTAAATCTTCAGCCACCTTCTCAGTAAATAAGGCTCCAAAACAACCTTGTTCCCCAGCACTTTCCCTGCCTGCCCTGCACCATCAGCTCCACGCTCCCTGCTTTCTCCCAGTGCTGCCTGGTTCCTGCCTGAGCCCAAGCTACCGCCCGGCAGCTGGTTACAACAGTTTCTCGGTCTGGAGATAAAACCCTCTGTGTAGGTACTTACCTGAGCCACAGGATAAACATTTCCACTCAGATAGTTTTTAGTTGCCAGAAGCTACCTGCCTCAAATCAGTGGCCCTGCCATAAATTCACAGGTTAAAGCATACTAGTCTGAAGTTCTCCCCATTCCACCAGGGGTTCAAGACTCGAATTACACCAGCCAAACACTAGGCCCACTAGCTTTGAGGGAGGGGAAAAAAAAACCTCTTAATTTCAACATAAAATAGTCCTTGCTTAAAACACATATTTAAATGTTTTCCCACATGGAATGTCTGGTGCACCAGCACTGCTGACACATCTGCAAATTAAAAACTGTACCTTACCAAAAACAGAAAAAAGAAAAAAATTATGTAAACACAGCAATTTCTATTTAAATTGAGCATTCAACCAGTTATCAATTGTCATGAGGATTTGAGGGAACATACAGAGACAGGGAGTTAGTGTCCTTTTTTCTTGCTTTTTTTTCCAGCCTTCAGAAAGAGACAATGTCCCTCACAACATGCTCTGTAACTGCAAAGTCCAGTGTCTGTAGTGTGAGTAGCAGTCTACTTTTTAGCCAGCTATCTAGCAATTCTAGCACTCTGGGACCTTCTGGATCCCAATATTCACAGGTACCACATCTCTGGTTTGTCACCCCTAGAACAAAGGGAGTTTGTACTGAACTGGGTAAGAATAATTGTAGTATGTGATGTGTCCTAACTGGTAGCTGCAGAGCCTGTGCCATCTGGAGAGAAGGGGATTTACACAAGCTTTCTTGTGGAAGCAGAATGAAGGGAAAATTTCACTGTAGGAGTAAAGCTGAATCTGAACAGGCACACAGGATTCAGATGGGCCTTACAAAAGAATCCTCATATGAATCTTTGTAATTAAGAGACTTCGGGCAGACACCTCGCAAACACCGCTGTCACATACTCTGAGCTGGACCCAGTTTGAAGCAGCAAGTACATACTCACCTGCTGGCTGATGGAAATTACTGACTCTGGGGCACAGATGCACAGACAGTAAAATCAATTTTTCACGTCTCGTGTTTTGCTGATACCCACACAGCTACTGGCAGATTTGGAAAACCAGGAAGGCTTGGGGTTGATTTTAACACATTCGTATGGACTACCTTTATCTGTCACTGGGTAGAAAAACTTTAAAAATGAAAATCACTGTTCCATTTTCAAGAGCAGTCTTGCCAATAATGTTTAAATCCTATCAACATACCTTCTCCTGATGGTCTGTTTCCATTTATTGCAAGCCCTTCCTCCAACATTGCACCTCCTTTAATCCATTCAGATGTCACTTTTGCCAACAACAGTTTGGCCAACAATAGCATCAGTATGTTAACAATTTGTTAATTCTGTCTGATTCCTTATGTGTATTTATTATTAAGCTACAGACCACATTTATGATTGTAAAGAGGTTTGTTACTCTTCATTTTATTTTACCTCCACCCTGGCCAAACACAGGGTATTGACAGTTAGCTGAAAATGGAAGACCAATGGAGACTCATCTCTTCTGTCCCTGTTAGCTATGGGCCTAATTCCTGTTATTCCTATTCCTATTAACACCCACCATCTAGCCCCCTCCTAAAGGAGTGCAGCTCTCCAGGAGCAAAGGCTGAAAGCAAGGGAAGTTATAAAAGGGATAAGACTTTCTGGAGCAGATCTCTAACAGAAAGAACAGGCCAAGAACAGGTATCAAGACACCAAAGATGAACCGATCATACTTAAAATAATGTTCCCTGGCAGAAAGGAAATGGGAATAAGGAAAGGGATGAGGGAGGGTGGAGGACGCAGTATGGGCAGCTGTTGACCACTGCTCTCACCACAGCCTCTCCTAGCTCTGAAGCAGTCTGGGAGAATGCACGAAGTGTAACTGTGAACATCACCAGCACTACAGAGGGAAGGAAAACTAAGGCAGTGTTAAGCAGAGGTGCAATCCCTCTGTGGAAAGTATGTGCCTGAATAATAGCACACAGGTGTTCCTCAGTTTGGCACGGAGGCGGAGGCCTCTCCTATTGTCTGCAAAGTGTGGCTGCATTGAGAAACAGCTGATAAGAGGTGGTGGCTGCTGGTTTCATCTGTCATGTGTCACCAACAGTCCCCAAGCTGTGAACAAGGCAGTTCACAATACATGCAGTCCAGGAGGAGGCACACTTCAGCTTCCAGAGTGTCCTGGGGAATCACCCTGGTCCACAGGCAGAAGGACTGAGGGACCACATGCTTGGTGCGGCCAAGCTGGGCTAGCCCTCCTTGCAGTCACACCTCCAACAGTGCCATACCAGCCAGCACTGCATCCAGGGACACGCAGGTGACAACCAAGTGAGAGCAAGGGTGTGCAAGCTCAAGGACTGAGGGGAGCTCAGGCATGGGCAGCCGGGGAGGTGCGTCCACCCCCTCGTAGCTGCTCAGCAGGAGAGGCTCAACCAGGGCTGCACTGGTTGCAGCTTGCAGACAGACCTGCTGTCTCTCGTGCACACATAAAGGGAAGTCAATGCTGATGACATTTGTTTATTCACAGCCGGGAGAGCTTAATCAAAAGACAACAAGAAATGCTGTTCAGTTTTGCTTTTTATTCCCTTCAGTGCCATTCCACTTACTTTAAAAATAGATGTCATAGCAAAGATTTATATTTAATGCTTTGCTTGTCACAGAGGGAAGGAGAAGTGAGCTACTGAGAAGTAAGAAATTCTGGGAGTGGGATTTATCCAGGGATGAAGACTTCCAGGGACTAGACCCATTTTGAACTAATATAACTATAACTGAAGGCGTTACTCTGTGCTCACTCAGTGCATGGATTGTTCCACACACCAGACCTTTTTCTGCAAGACTGTGGGGAAGGGTGAAATCAGTCTCCAGAGGAAACCAGGTAAAGACGAAGGAGGGAGAGCATCTAGTTCCATCTGTCTTTAGGCAATTTTACTAGTGGAACCTTTTCAGTACAAGAACATAATATATTTCTGTTGTATAATAACTGAGAGCCATTACTTGACCATGACTTGCTGCTAAGAAATACACGTAGCAGTGTTATTACAGAACAGTGATCTCAAGCAATCTATTAATAAATGCAAATATTTTCAATTTTTGTTATGCACCTGAAGATCCACTCCAGTTTGCTTGCTCTCCCTTGAGACCAGTTACAGCAGTGCCCATCCATCCCACGCAGGACACAGTATGTACTATCCAGCAAGAGGGCTCGGGTACCCTGATTTATGTAGGTGAAGACTGCTGAGGATGTGCTATTGCTCACCTACCTGTATTCGTATTTTTCTATTTCTTTCCTCTTGCACGCTTTTTTGCAAACTTTTCTCCACTTTGATTTCATCTCAGCTGCACACTGATGAGACAATATTTCAGTCCCCTCCCTGTTCATTTTGGAGGTGATTTCCCTGCATTACACTACCAGTTTCATCCACATTTTTGAGAACACGGTGTGGAGCAGATTACCCAAAAATCTCCAGCTCTCGCCTCAGGCAAGACTGGTCGTGTTTGTCACAGCCTACCTGTGAAATCCAGATAAGCCTCTCCTCCCTGTTCAGAACAGCACATTTCCTCAGGTACACTAATGCCCAGCGACAGTTCACCTGTGGTCTATTTCAGACAATTCTGCCCTAAAATATATTTCCCATCAGCCTTGTTTTTACTCATGCATGCAGGTTGCTACTGAGCCAATGCTCTCTGCCAGTGTAATACTCTGAAACAGATACTGCAAGCAATAAAGGAGTTATGGAAGGCTTCAAAATAGAAGCTTTGGGAAAAAGATCCAGGGATAATGCAGGCTTTACAGAACCCATGAAAGATATGTTTTTTAATGAGATACCCTAAACTTAAGATGCTGACTGGGAAGCTGTTAGCTCCCTGTTCTGCCTTCCATATCTATCACAAATGTAATATCTACCAAGCGGGTTGTGCTGTACCTAATTCTCTTGTTCTGTCTGCAGGTTTCTTGCTAATTTTATATTAGTATGCTTCTGGGCTAGATTAATAGACAACTCGTACCTACAAAAATATGTGTGAAAGAGCTCAAAGTGGCTAGTGTTCAGGAAGAGCAGGAATAAGCTACAGTGTCATGGTTTCTTTCTGATTCTTGGGAGTAGTGCTGACTGAGTGTGACAAGGCAAATAAATTAATGGGAAAATTCACCCTTACCTCTATTTAAAAAAACAAACAAATGGCAGTCTCTCTTGGGTGATACTGCCTTTTCTTATGGACTATTGTAAACAATTTGCTGATTCCTCCCATCTGCTCATCTAAAAAAAAGTTGTGATATTTTATTAAAAACTACCACAAACTGGGTCACTTACTGAACAGCCAGGGAAAAAATGCACCTTGTTCCCTGAGGGTACTGCATAGTTGCGTGACCTGCTTTGCTTGGCTAGCTTTCACAAGCCACCAAGTGACACCCCTTCTCCTCTCTGCACCATCCAGAAGACTTTTATCTCTCTACATCTCTCCTGCTGCAGTGGGAATAAAAGCAACTCAGTGGCACAAAGTCGGAATCCAAAGTTGAGACAGGCAAAGCACAGCCTAAAGCAACTTCACCCCTGGTTCCCTTACGAGTCTGTGAAGCACAATCATCAAAGTAGCACTAATACAACCACCCAACTCAAGGCATACAGCGTGTGGCTCTGCTCATGTGAATGCTCTGTGCTCTGAGACAGCACAAGGACATGTCATCCAAGAACCTGAATGAAATGAAAATAGAGAAAAATCCCAGCTAGCTCTGTTCATCTTCCTGAAGACTTGCATCCCCTGAACACTCAGCCCCCTGTCTCTGGGCTCTCCGAGAAAGATTTAGCTCAGGGCCTGGTTTTCTGCCTTAGGGCTTTTTCCTGTGGAAAGGCAGCTCTAAACTAAAAAGCCGATGTTGTGGGACAGAACTGCCTGCTGAATCAACCCTGGCCTCCTCCTTTCTATGATCTCTCCTGCCAGCTTCTTACCCTCTCCCAGCCACATCCAGCTCCCTCAGGGGGAGTGGAGCTCACACCTTAAAGCCTCCACCATCTCCTGGGGCAAGGCTTCCCCCAGCGAAAGAAAAGAAGAGGAAGCTGAGTCCCAGTCAGCCAGGTGAAAGAAGATGCTGCCAACAGCCCAAGAGGACACAGGGAGCAGAAGACATCACTCCTCATCGCACCCAGTGGCTGTGGCTCACCACCACTAGTCACTGTCACCCACACTACACACAGGCCCCACCAGTTGCTGTGCCTTCCCTCCCTGTCCTCCCTCCCCAGCCCTCTGCTCCCACCAGGGGAAAAGGGCATTAAAGAATTTGAACTGTACAGCTCTGAGTACATTGGGGCAGATGAACCAAAGCAACAAAAAGCAGGCAGAATTTCCCCACTCCCATGGAAAATTCAGCCTCGCACCAGAGAATTAATGCCAAGAGTAAGAGAGGGGCTGGGAGTGAGGAGAGGAGATTTGGACACAGACAGGGAAGCAGAGAGAAGCAAGTAAAACCACATCACCACTAGACCTTCCTTCGGTTAATTTTTTCCCCTGACCAGCAATTGCCCCAAGCTCCAGGAAACGGATGCGAGCAAGTGGATCCCAGCCACTGCACTGTTCTGAAGAGAGTGGGGGTATCCTGGTAATAACATTGTTATTACCATTTGTTATTACCATATTGTTGCCATAGTGACAATGTTCCAAGGTGGTGGGACCACACTGTTACCTCTAATGGACGCCCACTTTGAACCGCGCTCGCCCTCTGCTTCTGGTGGGGTTTAGAGCAACCTTGTGGATGCTGTACCAACCTGGGCATCATCAAAGCATAGTTTGCAAAACTCCTGTGAGCAAGGTGGCTTTCTGTGCTTGCAAATTCTCATTGCTTTTCAAGATTAAGCTCTGAGTCTCTGTGGTCTTTCCTTGGGGATTTGGCTTAGCTCCCAGTCCTATTCTGATCTATTATCAGTGCCTCAGCCTCCAAGAATTATATGGTTATAACTAGTGTGAGATTGCAGATTCAAAGTCTCCATTTCCACCTTTTTTCTCTTTTCTTATTTTTCTTTATTTATATTTCATGTGGAGTAAATTACTTTTCACATTTCCATAATGCAGTTTCATATGTAGACTCTTCCCCGTTAGTTGGCTGGTCAGTAGTAAATGCCCCATGCTTCAAAATTAGCGTCAGCCAGAAACAAAACTCCCTCCTGACTATTTTGGCTTGTGTCAAGACCTAGACACAGAAAAGATCAGTGTTTGAATCTTCTCCAGTTTAAAATCTTCTCTGTATTTCCAGGAGATTTTAATTGCCACTTCTTCACCATTTATTCACCGAATTCACCACCTCTTCATGTTTTCTTCTTTTGTTTCCTTCCCAATTCCAAGAATTCAGCAGCCTCCCAAACCTAATAGGAGCCAGTATCAGTCAGCCTCAGGGCATTGCATAATGTGGAGAGCAACCACAGCCAGTACCACATGGTGTTTTATCTTAATGGTGAGTCCCCTGGAGCCTGCAAGCCCTGGGCACTGGTGGTCTGGAGCCAAGGCACTTCAGGCTCCTGGCCAGCCCATCTGGGACTTACATACACACGCATATACCCCAGAAACCAGCAACTCAAATCTCAGAAGTAATGCATCTTCAGGCTCCCAGAAGCCTCTTCAGTGAAGGGCAGAAGACAAGAGAAGCTCCAGGGCACATAACACTTCCCAGCTCTTACCTCCCACCAGGGCACCAGTGGGCCAGGGGCTCAGGCATTGCCAAAATCCAACAAGTTCCTGCTAGAAGCTGCCCAGATTAAATAACGATTTCTTTCTGATGGAATAACCATTTCCCAGAGAAGTGCTAACTTTGGTCAGTTGGGAAAACGCTGCATTGCAGGATTTGTTACTAGACCTCCTTCTAACCAGTCACTCTTCCTTTTGTGCTCTGTTCTCACTTCTTCCTCCTCTGAATCTGTCACATATGCTTGTCTTTAGCATCCAAGGTCACTCCTAACGGCAGACAAAGTAGGCTTTCAATGGCCCTGCAGATTGCTGGACATCACAGCAGGCATGGCCCAAGCAGCCAACTTCTGCTTTGTATTTCTCCTGCATCCATAGACTTTAGAGGGGAGTTCAGAGTCCATGAGCCGGCAAGAGTGTGGCGTAGCGCAGGGACTTCTCCTACCTACAGCCGTCTCAGACCCAGCTGATTCCTCCAGGCCTCCTGAAACCTGTCAAGATGTTTCCAGCCTCTGTTACCACTGATCAGAAACACCCACTCATGTTCCCAACCCTATACGGTATCTTCAAATCCCCGGTGATTTTACTCCACAAAATCCATCCTTTTGTCATAGCAAGGTTTGGTTTCACCTGTATTTCTGTGAACCAAATGTAAGTTGTTCCTTTCAACTTCCTTTCAAGTTTTCAGTGGCACAGCAACCACGTAGATATGTCATCATGGATGGAGCATCTGTAAGTCCATTATAAGCCTTCATATAACACCTCAGACACCCTCCCACAAAACGTTAGGGTAGGATGTTCTCCAGGGCAATGTCTTAGCTACAGCACTTAGATCTTTTACATTTTCTTTTTTCAGGCCCAGCTGTGAACTGGAACTGAATACAATGAAGATAATTTCAACGTGGCTGAAGGAGCCAAATACCACACATATATGCACAATTCTGCCTGAATATGCTCAGCCCACACTCACAGCACATATGACACAGGGTCGCTCAGTCGGTACACACCAGGTTAGATCTGTAGCTCCCACACAAAGCCCAACACATTTGGCCTCAGCCATAGCACTCTCAGGATGGGGAGCTCACAGCCTGACCCCTTCAAGCCTGTACCTGCAGACACTGATGAATATAAAACAATATTGAAGAATTAAACATTCACAAATGCATGATACCAAACAGCTCATAAAGATGCAGAGCACCGTGAAGCCAGTGACCCTCGCTCAATTTGAGAAACGCAGATCCTTACCCTCATGAGTCTCTTTTATTATTTTTAACTAAGAGCTAAAATAATTACTAACTATAAATCCTATGGGATATGCTGGGATGAAACCTCACCTGTTTTTTTGTGCTTCTTGTGCCACCCACTGGAACAGGCTGAAAACCCAAGTGAAAAGAAAATATTCAAGAAATTTCATATCCATCATATTTTAATATGTTTCATGAATTAATACAAAAACAGCTTGCAATATGCTCCAACAGTTTTAGTCAATTCTCATTAATTCAAAATGTCTGAAAAGAAGAAACCAAACTTGCTAATCTCTTGACCAAATGCCTGCAAGCCGCTAAAACCCTTTGCGTATCAGGAGAAAGGCAAATGCAGTTCAATGATGTATTTGTATTGAATTCTCCAGACACTAATGACATTGTACAGGGCACAGACAATATCTCATCTGACATAGTCTATCCACCTCCAGTCACTGGCAGGTGAGAAAGCTAAACTGAAGTATGTGTGGAGAAGCTGTGATTCTTATATGAGAAAGGAGGAGTTTACTAAACTAAGGAACTACACGGACTTGTCTTGTTTAGTCAGACAAAATAAAGGCTGAATGAAAATATTTCTCCCTTATGGGCATATATTCCAAGGGAGTACAGCCTCTAGGATGGTGTTCACAGCAGTTTATTATAAAATTAATCAGGAATTAAGTTAAGCTGAATACCTAGCAAAGTTTAATAGCATTGAAGCAGTGAGCAAAGACCTCCAGTAGGATAGATAACGGCAGACAACTTTACTTTTTCCATAAAAAAGAGCTTGAATAATTTCTGAAAGCCATTGTATGACGGGATTGATTGCAAGATCAAGGCACCACACATAGGGACCAAGCCTCCCATTTTTGTATTTTTACTGAGGAGGCGTACCCATCTTCTAGAAAAAGTGAAAACAACAGGAAGAGCTCAGTGTGATAGCATCATTAAGAAAATAACATTTGGGTTTTGCTTATTTTTTTTTTACCCTAAAAATGAGTATGGGACGAAACACAACAAAACCTGCACTTGAGACTCTCTTTAGTGCCACCTCCAAAAGGCCATTTTGAGTAACTAGCCATTTAAAGTACCCACTAGGCTTCCAGCACAATTTTATTTGACCTTTTAATGAAAGAATAACATGTATAAGGCAAATTATTTCAGCTGATCACCTGGGTGACTGCTTAAAGCAGCCCTCTATATAATCTAAGCAGCCCATTGTCCAAAGTGTAATGTTAAGCTTTGTCTTTCGTAAATGTATGTCTCAAGTGCATTTTCTGGTTTTGAAGTTTGCCTTTTTGTCCAGCCTGACCGCATAAGTTTTTAGTGAACACACAAGGTAAGATGTTTCAAATACCTAATAAGGAAACCAGGTACCCCTAGAGAATTAAAAAAAAAAAAAAAAGATTACTGATTACTGAACATATGTATTCTTCTATTTATAGAAAATACAAGGAACACCATAAAGTTCCTTAGTTTCCAGAGATAACATATCAGCTATTGCTGGAATTCATAGTTGTTCCATTTCCATTATGCAAGATGATTAAGACTTTAATAAACCTTTTTCCAGTTCTTACTGAAATACAATCAAGGAGGGCTTTATGTGTGTGCATGTGTTTATTATGACATGTGAACACAATAAGACTTCATAATAAAAAAATACAGCCAAAGAAGCCACAACTTCTCCTGTGCCAGAAAACATGCCACTCATTTCAACCAGCAAGAGAGAGCAGAAAGCCCACACCCAAGGTGCATAAGATCAAAAATGCAGAGCCTCCAGTGCCATCCCAGCCACAGCTGCCCTCAGTCCAGCACAGGGGTGGCGATCCAAAGGCTGCTGACATCCACCAGAGCCTTTCCCTTCATTTCTGGCCAGCAAAACAGGCATGTGCTACGGGAATACCTGAGCTGCGGTGGGAGGCTCATGAGCACAGAAGACAAAACTGCCACAGGAGCTAAACCTACCTTTGAAACAATGACTTTGGACACATCACTTTCCAAATTAGAAGTAAGATTATGTTTTCAACTGCATTTTCCTTCAGGGAGCTCTTTGAGTGTATTAGTATATCCACCATCACACAGAGACACCAGAAAGAGCCAATCTCTGTGGCCAGGAAGTGTCTCCACTTTGTAAACGTTTGACAACAACTATAAACTTTAGCAACAGGGATCATCTAGATTTACGGACTGTAATTAAACTTCTGGGCAAGTGCTTCGGCACATTTGTCATGATCCTCCATCATCCAAATGAAGGGTCATACTGGCTGAACAGCACTGAAGCTCTGTCTACTTTAGCTTGCAGTGTGCCACAAAGATCTGAAGACCAAACATACGGTACTGAGGACCTGATGTCCACACTGCATGTGTTTATGGGAGGATTGATTTGGACAAGCGTCAGCGTAGTTGTGTGGACTGAGCATCCCTGAGCAGGCAGAGATCATCCCTACACCAGTGGAAACCAGTGGAAATGTGTGTCCTGGAACAGCTCCCAAGGGCAAGCCACAGCACAGTAAGGCGGAAATATGGGAGATTTCCTTCAGAATTGCTCTGCTCATCCAAAATTAAATGTTAACATAAGCTCACTCTGAAGCTCTTTCCTCTATCCCTGCTGTCTTGTGCTCACCCCCAAAGTAACTGAACTGCTCATGTTGTATGATTTTATTCATTAGCAGCAGTAAATTTCACTGGCTGAACTGAAAGCCTGATTGCATCCACACCACTCCACACGCATGTTTGTCTTCTGAGCTTGAGTTGTTTAAAGTAATGATCCCTGCAATGGAAAAATAGGGAAAATCTGGAAGGACCAGAATCTTAAAGTCTTTGTTGTGCTATAGGTTTGTCTCTGAGGTTTAATCTTAGCAGGATTAATTTCATTTAACACCCAGCCATGCCACTGCTGCCAAACTAGGTAAGTATGCATATGAATTCAACTGAAGAAAATGTGGGAGCACACTCTACATGTGACTCACCCATCATGCATAATTAGAGGTATTAGGCTAATAAATGTTATTTTGAAATACGTAAAATAACTGTAAAAACATTTTAAAAACCTTCAGCTGAGAATGGTTATGAAAAAAAAACATTAAGAAATAGGAGGAGGGGAAAAGACTATTGTTCATTTCAAGCTCCCAGGGGAAAAAAAAATCAATCCATTCACCTCAATCTGTTTTCAGCCTATTTGTTTCAGCACCTCGGGTCAACAACCGCTCTCCCTCAGCAGCAAGCCCAGAAGATTCTTCAGTAGAAATTCCAATAAAAGGCTGTCCCGTGCAATGAAGAAGCTCTGACCAACTCCCACATGCACTGGTGCAATCATACAATATTCTGTTTTCTTCATATGCACAAGATCTTGTGCTGCTGAGAGCAGATACAGGTGCCAGTACCTCAAGAAGAAGAAAAAGCACGTAACATTTTGCCTCAAGCAGCCTAGAACATGGTTGTTGTTGTATTATTAATAATAATAATAATTATTATTATCATTAAAGAACTCAATCCTAACCACCAATTAAAAGGAATTGCAGAAACAGTTTGGTAATTATTTAAGGAATACAATTACATTACTCACTCTGACGCTTAAGCTTTCTTTAAAAGGATCCAGCAGGACCTTAGAAAGTGCTATAGGGACCATCAAGAATGGTATATTTAAAATGAATTTCAGCAGAGCTCAAGGCCAGGAAACCGCAGGCTTATGCTGGGTGATTTGAAAAGACAGAGCACCTTGCCAGGAGGGAGACCCTGAGTTCACCTACCAGCCCATGCACCTGCCAAGAATAATAGAAATAATAACAAAAATGAAAATGCAAAAACATGAAAGTTAGCAGTGTGTTGACAGGGCTTCGGTAAAATTTCAAACAGAGGGGCTCTATCACTAAGTCTTCCCACTGAGCAACATTTACAGTTATTACTTTCTTGCTGCTGGCAGCAAGCCTTTATAGACGTTTTGAGAATACATCCAATATAGGAAGTGGCCTGTTGTTTTTGCTTTCTTCCAGCTACATTATTGATATTTCAGGAGAGTAATTGAACTTCTCAGCACTAACTTGTTTTCTCCATGAACTACTATCCCCTGTAGATACCCACGTTTTCAGGGCATATGCTAAAGTAACTGTAAATCCGACACCTAAATGGCACTTGTATTTTATCAGCATTTGTAGGAGAAAAAATGGTATCCTAGCTGTAAAACATCTTACAGCATTTAAACTGTACTATGTTTCATCTCTTTCTTACACATACATACACTCTCTCACACATTTCATTAAAGCCTTTCTTTAAAAAAGTCATCCAAAATTCACAGTATTGTTAACAAATGTTTGTTCCACACAAAAGGCCGTCTGTTTCCTCATTTTGCTATGAACAAGTCATAAGCAATGTTAATACTCGAACAGCTATTTATAATAAAGCAATGAAACTAAATAATGCCCCCCAAAAAAGTCATGGTGGGAAACACAGTTCGGAGGACCACAAAGAGAAGTGGCTCCACTCTCAGCACACAGCACCCAGCAAATCTCTCCTACTGCTTCAGGCGCCAGTGGGTACAGGGTCAGTGGGCTCCCAGCCAGGACAGGGTCAGTAGCTTTTACTCGCTTTCTGTCTTGGTTTCTGCAGGAAGTCAGGCTGGCACCACAGCAGCTTCCAGATTGTAGCCAGACAAGACAGGTGAGGGACAATGCTCCCATCAAGTAAGCACTGATACCTTCAAAGCCATCTTTCTGCTCCGGACGCTATATATTTAAAGTGGAAAATCCAAAGGAATAGTTTCCCTGCTAGTTAGAGAATGGGAACACTTTTCTTGGAAGCTCACATGGAAAACTGAGGGGGCTTTCTATTGGAAAGAAAAAGTTTGAAACTTTCCAATTAGGTCAATTTGTTATACACCATGGATGAGGTACAGCAGGATGCCATATCACCACATGGTGCCTTAATTTCAATCCTCTCTATGGACCCAGAGGCCCCAGTCAGAGACGTGATGACAGGGAACCCTGGCTTGTAGCAAATTAGTAGACTACAGGTGGCAAACGAATAAGACACCATATCAGGAATGCATGCCGTGGCTGGATTACGCCCACAGTGTCTTCAGCCCCCATCTCTCCAGAGTCCTAGTAGTGCATAAGCTGTCAACAAAATGGAGCAACCACAGAGCCTAGTGCTTGGAATCTGCCAGGCTATGGTAGACTCTGTACGGTACACTCTTACGTTTACAAACTCCTCATTATCTTTGGTCCTGCTTCTCTAGAGCTTTCAGCAAAAGACAAGTGATATTAATGCATATTTAAGATTGCTGCCTGCCAATTACACTTTTTGCTCAGGTCATTCCATCTAAGACATTGTGAAAGGGTTATGGTTTCCTGAGCGCAGTGACAATGGGTAACAGGGAAGAGGACAAATTTTCAGAGCTTATAAATGTTTTCCCAAGCTTTAAAGCTAGAAATTATGGCAGGACAAAGTGGGTTTTAATGTGTGCTGTGCACATGCAGAATATGAAAATCCTGGTGCTATCAAATGGAAGTGGTGAAGACAGACTTCCAGACAGTGGGATGAAAACACAGTCCCAGCTAGGAACTGCATGACAAGGATGCTTCTGAGTAGCTAGTGTTTGAGCTGACCTCAGTTGAAAAGAGTATGAATGGTTTGTGATCTAGACAGGGATGGATTCAGTGAGCAGACTGTAGTGCCAAAAAACAGAGGTAATTGCTGAAGACGATTTGCTGCTTGCTTAGGAAGTGGAGGGATGGTGCTCATGCACTTAGGTGGCAGGAGAAGGATGTCAAATCCAAGTGGGGAAGAATAACCTTCTAAAGGGTGCAAGAAAAATTATATAATGGTGAAGATCTAATAAAAAGAAGGAGCTAACAAAGCAAAAAAGTACTAATTTTCTTCCATACTTTAAAGGCCCCCAAATTCCCCAGCTACTAGAGGGATACACAAAAATTGAGAAAAATTTTCTTTATTTTTCAACACCTCACCAGCAATTCCTTCCTCCTCCCCAAGAACACATCTTACCACCGTCCACAGTGCTGTACTCTTTCTATTTAAAAATACAGTTCATCTTCATTGAAGAGACCACAGAAAATGTCCTCGTGCAGTCTAACCAGACACCATAGATCTAGCCAGTGCCAAAGGAAAATAGTAGTATGGAATCGTCTTGTCTAGCATGATCATTTTGAGGATTGATTAAGTAATATTTTCATGTTTGTTTGAAAACAAGAATCTGCCTTTAGGTTGCTATGTCCAAATCTACACACTTAAATAAATGTCATTACTTTTACAAATCAGAATGCTTGACAGTTTAGAGTGGGTATTCCTACATCAATTTTTAGATGTGTAATCAAAAAAAAACCACACACACAAAATACAATTGTTTGGAAATTTTGGCTATAAAACATAATACAAATGCTTTGGTTATTATCTGTTGACTTTTTTTTAAAGGATTCATTCTGTGCTTGGTTTCCATTAAATTTTCATGGACTGATTTTAAGCACTTATGGAAAACAAATATTCAAAATGAAATATACCAAAAACCTTTATAAATCTTGTTTTCCATCTACACATGCAAAGCAAGAGCTTGCACATCTGACCATTCTTGGAGGGATCTGGTCAAGCTGTAGTTTAGCAAGCAAGTTAGAAAAATAAATCTAAGAGAAAAAGATAGCAGAAGCATTTTAATTATATTACAAAATATAAGAATATTCGGAGCTACTGCTGGACTTAATGTGAGCAGATAATGTGGCTAAATACTTTTAATAAATTATTCATTCTGTATTACACATTCATCTGCTGTAGAAATCTACTGTGATCAGTAATCTCTTTCCTTGAAGTAAATTAGCACCTTGCTAAGTGAGTTTTCTCTGCAGCGAAGACCTGACCTTGCACTTGCTGAGGATTGTGGCAGTTTAGAGAAAAGCTCAGTTAAGTGTTGCAATTTACTCCACCAGTCTCTTAAGCACCTGCCAGGAGACATAAATATAGAAAACACAAGCACATTTTCTTGGGGGAAAAAAAAACAAAGACAAATAAACAAACAAATGTTCAAGAAGAAAATGCAAATATAAGAAGTTGGTAGTGTAGAACTAGAATGGACATTCCATTTCCGTTCTAGACATTGAGAGCAAAGGACACGAAACCTGCCTAAATCCCCCTAAATCTTGAGAACTGTAACCATGCCGCCCTGAAGGCTCAGCCCAGAGCACACCCAGAGGAGCCCTTGCACCCTGCACCCCTTTCTTGCATGCCCTTCCCATCTTCAGGAGGTTCTATCCACATAGTTGGCATGATGGAAACACACTGGGAACAAAGTAGTACACGCCAGCTAGGGAAGCGGGATTCACGAAGGGGTTATCACCCTATGGAAGCATATCACTTCTATGGAAGCAGTGAGAAAAACTGCGGCAAGATTTTAATTTTATTTGCTTTTGAAAGATTTGATCTGGCTAAACATCACCTAAATCCAGGATGGCCCCTGCTCCTCCTTCATGTGAGCCTGGTGTCTGGGCTTATTCATTCTTGGATTATTAGTCCTTCCTGGCTAAAACATGCTCAGGCCAGCACATCCAAGACACCATAGCAGCAGACAGGAACCCATGATCAGGTGAGAAAAGCATAGGGCAGCCAAAATGGCTGCTGCTGCCCACATGGTATGTCATCACAATACCTCGTATCCATGTACCTCACCTGCTTTTGCAGCCTGTAAGCCACCAGCAGCAGCATTGAACCCTGCACACTGGGTATGTGAGCATAACCCAAAAATACCAAGTAGAAACTCTTGGTCAAGGCCATCTGCAGACTTCCATAACATAAATCATAATATTGTTCTGAGTCATCAATCATTGTTGCCTTGTACAATCTAAAACAAGGGTAATGGCTTTAAACTGGAGAAGAGCAGATTTAGATTAGACATTAGGAATAAGTTCTTTACTATGAGGGTGGTGGAGCACTGGAACAGGTTGTCCAGGGAGGTGGTTGAGGCCATTTCCCTGGAGACATTCAAGGTGAGGCTCGACAAGGCCCTGGGCAACCTGGTCTAGTTGGGGGTGTCCCTGCTGACTGCGGTGGGGTCGGACTAGATGACCTTTGAAGGCCCCTTCCGGCCCAGATGATTCTATGATTCTATGATTCATTTCAATGTGTACTTTTAGTTTGGTTTTGTTAGACACAAAAAACAAAACAAACAAACAAAAAACCCCACCAAAACAAAATAACAAACAGCAAAACCCACATCCGTGAACAAACCTCTTCCTTCCAGGTAATGCAAGTCCTAAACTTTTCAACCCAAACTTCAGGTATCATATTTTAAGTCTGCCTTGACAAAGATTTCTTAAAGCTTCTCCTAAGAATAAAATTTTCAGAATCCCCCCTCATTTCCTGTTCAGTTGCTACTTAAATCAGTTTAGAAGAACACATATACTCTGTAGGAAGCGCAGTGCTGAACAGAGATATCCCACACAGCCTTCCATCTGGATAGAGGAATAAATGAAGATACCCTGACACGCTGCCCTACCTGTAGTAACGAATCCACCAGAAGACCAAAATGCCACCTAGCTCTCTTGCCTTGGTTATCTGTGCTAATTCATTTAAAACCATCTCAAATATTCCTATGCAGCACTCCATATTTTAGGAGAGCTTACTTTGAAGTCTTACTGAAAGGCACCTTGCTTCTCACGCCCGTGTACCTTCAGAAAATAAGACTCAGCACCTTTGACAAACGTTACCCGAGGTTCCCCTGGACTCGGTGCTAAATACAGTCATCACTGCCAAATCAAAACTCCCGGTGAATTATTTCAGGCTGTGCTTTACCTCACGGGAGTTTGGCACCGATATCAGGACGCGCCGGTTCCAGTCTTCAGCTTATAAAAATATGCAAGCAAAATACAGGTCATCAAATCTTATTTTCTAAGGGAGCACATGGGCGTTAAGGCTCGAGAGCCTGGATGAAGTTCAGAGCCCTGCACTGTGGAACCACACAAAAGAATGCGCACACTAGGCTTATTTAAAAAAAAACCCACAACTTATACAGCAGGCCTTCAAAGTCCCGCCTGTGATTGACAATCATAAGAATACAATATTAAAGACAGACATCGGTTACAGCAATCAATTTCTGTGACTCCTGGTAATTCTCTGCATAATCCAGCCTAGCAAGGTTTCCACGCAGCTCTCCCTGCGACATGGTTGCAAGTCGTCTTCACACGTTAAACATCAGAGACACACACGTCAAGAGACATCGATTCTTCTTGTTTAAGATTCAGTTGCTCAAAAAGCCAAAAAATTCAGTATATGCTAAGCAATTAGCTGCTGAAAGCAAGCCCCATTACAACGTCTGGAGCTGAGCCTTCAAAAATTTGGACACTCAGAATCATTACTTTTCCTTTCCTGGGGGGGGGGGAATAAAAACCACATCCTCAATACACACCTATAGAAAAGTGCATTAATTTACCTATAGCTCTTCAGTGGGGAAAAATCCAGGCCAACTCAAAATGAGAAGCTCTCACTGTTTTCACTTCAATTTTTTCCTAGAAAAGGCACTTAAATCTTACTTAGTACCTCTCCCTATTTACTGCTTTTACAGCAAAAATAGGCTGAATTCAGTTAATCTCTTGAGGCTGCACCCCGACAGACCTCTGGCTGCTCACCATCACTTCCCCATCATCACCCAGCACATCACTACTGGGCTGTACCCAAGTTCTTCCAAAATAAATGCCATTTCAAAATAAAGGTTCCTAAGAGCAGAATTCTTTTTCAATGTTTATATGAATTGAGGTCAGTCTGAAAGAACCAGGTTAGGGAGCAACATGGCCGGTGTTTGTGCAGCCCACGTGCAAGAGGTGAACAAACCTGGCCATGGAACACTTGCACCTGTATGAACCCAGGAGGAGAGGTGGGAGATGGGGCCACCACAGCCATCTCTTTCATAGAATTATAGAATCGTCAGTGTTGGAAGGGACCTTTCAGATCAGCAAGTCCAACCATCGACCTAACACAGACAAGAACTATCACTAAAACATGTCCCTCAGCACCACATCTGCCTGCCTCTTAAATACCTCCAGGGATGATGACTCCACCACTTCCCTGGGCAGCCTGTTCCAATGTTTGATAACCCTTTTGGTGAATAAATTTTTCCTAATATCCAATCTAAACCTCCCCTGACACAACTTGAGGCCGTTTCCTCTTGTCCTATCGCCCATTCCTTGGGAGAAGCGACTGACCCTCGGTCATCCTCCTTTCAGAAGAAGTCCTGGCTGAAGGAGCTTACAGAGAAGGAACTATAGCGTATCAGAGAAGTAACACATCCAACAATAAATTCAGCGCTGCCACAAACTGACTTCTGCAGAACTGAATCAGGAGTTAGGTGGGAGTTTTTTTCCTTATTTTTTTTCTTTGTGCATTAAACTAAGGAGCCAAGAATATCCTAAAGCTTTATTCTGTGCTGGGGTGGGAGGGCATCCCCTGTGTAGACCAATTCTGAGTACACTTGTAGTTATTGAAGTCTTATCTAGCAAAAGATGGAAGTACTTTAAGGCTATCCAGGGCGCACAGACACACTAATATTGCACACATCATGCATAAAGTTTTGCTCCCACATGGTGCTTTTATTACTCTCTCTTTGGTGCAGGCACTACAAGTGTAACCATGTGAAAACTCAGGTCCAAAGTTATTAAAAATGCTCATTTACATGCCATAAATGTGAAAGTTCCTGCTTCTCCCAGGACAGGTATATTAAGTAACATCTAGCTACATACATGTATAACTTAACTAAAGGACTGGCATCGCATCACTAAAAATATCCAGTAATTTTAACTCAAATATTTGATGACACCACTTGATCAGTAATTATTCACCTGTAGAAGATTTTCTGCAAAGTAGCTGGTTTATTACAGCATGACTTTCAGATTCAAAAATTAAGAAGATGCTACAGAAGAGTGTATTAAGTGCATTAAAAGGGGGCTAGGAGAGATATCACAAAATAGAATGAGGAATTAGCTTAGATGTTTCTCCTGGGTTTCAGCCAGGATTGGTGCCAGGCTTCACATTGGTCAACGTTTCATCCGATAAAACGATGATAAAATTAGTAGACAGGAATAAGATTGGCAAAAAGTCGTAAAGGTGAAAAGAGGCTCATTTAACAATGTCTGTTTGGGTAAAACAAAGTACTAAGGTGCAGACCAATGAACAGAAAACACATCGTATGTACAGAAGGGTACATTATATCCCGGGTAACCACGACTCAGTTAAGACACTGAGTATTGAAGTGAAGAAGTTACTCAACGTGAACTCTCATTGTGATCCTGCAGCAAAAAGAATTAATTGGAACCTTGAACGTGATGAAGAGAAGCAGGTGAGTGAATTCTTCTCTGTAGCAATGAGAGCATTGGAGAGACCAGTACCGAAATACCGTCTCGTGCTTCTGGCTCCTGATTTTCCTAAAGGATAATGAAAAAATTATAAGGAAAACAGAAAAGTTATGCAAATGTACTTGAAGTCTGCAAAAAAAGTCCTCCAGGAAGAGTCTTAAAGAGGTCACTCTGATTAGCTTAACAAAAAGACGACACAGCGGTGTCTCGAGTAACAAGTATTTTTTCAGAGGGAGAAACATAAAGATACTGAAGGGCTTCCCAACCTACCAGGTCAAGCCATAAAGAGAACCTCTGCCTAGAAAATTAATTCTGAAGAGCTCTAATGAAAAAACAGAGCTTTAGAAAAAAGCAAACAATGAGAATGATCAACGAGTACAGTAACTACCAAAAGCTTTCCTGAATAATTAATGCCTTCCTTCAGGTAAATACTTAAAATTTTGGAAAACATTTTGGTCAAATAAGAGTCAAACACTAACCACGGTTTTCAATTCAACAGAGAGATAACTGGATAATAAGTAATGGCTGAACCGCCTGGTCAAACTCTGTGGGTAAATCTCTGGCTTTACTAAATCATATTATTTTCGACACCAAAACTCCTCCATTTCCTCTACACATGCAAAAACAAAACATGCAAATTACATATCCCATCAGTACTTCAGATGATTCTTGAAAAGACATCTTTAATTTGCTGTATATTTTACTGCTGAGGACAAGACAACTAAAGAATTTATCACCTCAGCTACCTTGGTTATATCATTTCATTCAGACAGTGTTATCTCCTTGTCTCCCACACGAGAGCCATGCTGTTATCAAAGTCTTTCTCACTAAACAATTATTTCCTTTTATGATTTTTTCTGGCTGGTCAAAGATAAGGGCTTACAGGGAGCTTGATTAGTGTTGCAAACAAATAAGAGTAATACTAGAGCAGACATAACTAAGCTGAAGTAATCAGCACTATTAATAACCTTTTGATTTCTAATCAAATACAGCTCTGACTTCTGCTGCCACTTGTGCTTTACATCTTCTAAACTACAAAAGAATTAATATTTTTATAAAATATTTCTCAATATGCCAGCCCTTTTATTCTGTTGTTTGTTTTTTGTCTTATACTTAATAATTCTCTACTAAAAAAAAAAAACCACAACAACAAAACAAGCAAATCTTCTATTAAAAAAAAAAAACAAACAGATCTACACTTTATACTGCCTTCCCTGGTGCCAAAATTTAATTATACATCATAGTATGAAATTTTGAGGGTTTTTTAAATCTAATAACATTGCCGAGAACAGTAAAATCACATTTCCTGATATCTGCATTTAAAAAAATAACAAATCACCACAAAACTGTAGCTTGAGACATACAACTGGGGCAAAAAACAGTCCATGTAGTTAATATCTGGCAAAATTATGTCCAAAAATAGGAACCTAACACGGTAAGGCTTCAGAAACTTGCAGCATGGGTAGCACTGCCACATCCTCTCCTCATCCTGGGTAACTACTAACCCCAAGGCAGATGGTCACTCTGCCTAAGATGCGGCAATGCCCCTCACAGAAAACACCTAAAACCACTGCCCAGCTTCCCATGCTCTTAAAACAAGAGGAGGACAGGGAACTGCTGGAGAGGGTACAGCAGAGGGCTACAAAGATGATGAGGGGACTAGAACATCTCTCTTATGAG
>JAOXNO010000001.1:125975987-126005170 GCA_028565335.1 Limnodromus scolopaceus
GGCGGGTCTTGAAAATCTCCAAAGAAGGGGACTCCACAACCTCCCTGGGCAGCCTGTTCCAGGGCTCTGTCACCCTCCAAGAGCCCACCTCAGGGGTTGATGACTCGACATAAATCGATTATGACTGATTTCTTCACACTGTTGTGTCAGAGATACATCTTCCTGGACCATGTTTTGTTCTCAGTGACACTCATTTTCATCCAAAGTAATATCAAGGCCTTTATCAAAACACAAACGTGCTCAAAAGCAAAAATTGTCCACTTAAGTAAATCCTCTGAATCTGTGCACTACTGAAGTCAGCAGAGGTGAAAGGCATGAAAAGCAGTATAATGGAACAGAAAATCAGGCTCAGAGCTCACCAATCCAGGCATGTGTTTCACCAACTGTAGTGACACAAACAGTCAAATACACTGACTTTTCTGCAGTGGAAAGATTCCAGTGGAAAATAATAGCGGTGCATAGTACAATAGATAATTCAACCTCTGAAAATCAAGTATTTCCATTGACCAGGATGGATGCATAAGGCTGGATCAATTGTTTCAGAAACAAGGAATATTGAGGCTTTACTGCTACTTGCCCCTAGAGTTTAGCAAGTCTCTAAAATTTAGCAAGTATCCCCCGCCCATCATGTATGAACACTTGTATGAAGCATGTATGAAGCAGTATGAATGCTTGAAACACGGGTGACTTCAGCATTTGGCATTAGATGTTACAGAGCCTAAGCACTAAGTCCATAAATCACTCTCCCTGCTACATTTGCAATGCAGTTAAAGCAGAAACACTCTCTTTCCTCTCTCTTCTTTTAGCTTATGAGGAACACCTTAGGGCACATGGAGCAATTGTTAACAATTTCTGTTGTCACAATTGTCTTGTTTTCCATCCTTCCTCCTGTTCCATAAACTGGTCAGTCCATACGCTGGTGCCTCACAACATCTTTGAGTAGAAATGGCCTTTCCCACTAGTCAGCTGCAAACATTGCCTTCCCTGGCAAAAGAAAATAAAAATCTCCCTCTTTGGACATGGAAGAAATAGTCCAAATTTCCAGTTTTATAGCACTCTACCAATTCCCCTGATTTTAGCAGACAATGATATAAGGAACTGAAAGCAGTTTTCATCTCCCAAAAACAGATGGTCAAAAATGAGCCTCCAGAGACAGAGGGATGCTGTGGTAGCTAAATATGAGTCTGTTTAAAAGTCTCCAAGGGTCTCAGCCAGCAACAACTTTAAAAAACAGCCATGTGACATTAAAACAAGCCTGGCAGCACATATTCACTGCTTCCTAAAGCCAAGATTATGGATCACTTCTTGAGAGGGACACTTGGAAAAGAAAGACCCTTTCTCAGCTGTCTGCCAGTCCTAGAAGGCACATACTTTTTCTCTCAGCCACCTGAGTAGCCTCAAAGGAGAAATGGGGCAGAGAAATCTCTGAAAGTATTGGCTTCAGTCCTGTAAATTTCTTTGGAGGCAAAACTACTTCTAGCCAATAAGCTGGGCTAGATTTGATCAATCCATATGTATCAGGCATCTGTCATAGATAACAACACAGTTAATAATATCACCTGCTTTGGTATATCAGCAGCTTCATCTATAGAGTCAGAAATCCCTCGGTGCTTATACTACGCACCTTTGAGGTGATTTTTTGTTCTTAACAGGGAAGGCACAATGCACCCAAGTATATTCAGCAGCATTATCAGCTTGGGCCCAGCTACCACAACAACATGGTCATTGTATGACTCATGAAAAGTGCCATTTCCTTTCATTTGCTCTCTTCAGAAGTCATAGCAACTGTGGAGGTTTCTCTGCCATAACAAAGAGTAAATCCTGAATTGCCGTAGTACCTGAGAGCAGTAGGAAGTACCCCTTTATATGGTACCTTTATAGGAAAACAGTATGGGCTATATAACAGAGCAAAGGGACGCAATATAGAATATACAGCAAATCAGTTCAATTCATACCTGAGAAAAAGCTTAGTTTCTAAGTGACTGGGCTGAAAAACATCAACACTCATACTTGGATACCTTATACGTTTGCTTTCCTCAGATAATGCTAAGCAGCACAGCTGTCAAAATGGCTATAATTTAAAGTGAGCATTCAGAATGTAATGTTCTATATTGGTACCATTGCTGAGGCTAAACTTTAGGTGATAATTATAATGTTGATCATCTGAGATTCAGCTGTATCATAAAAACTACTCAAAAAACAAACAATTAATGTGTAAAAACAAAACTCTGTATAAAACTGTCATAAAGAAAACACAGATATAAACATGATTTCTTTAGTTAGAACCAAGAAATTTAGCTTCTAAAATGCTTTTTAAAAGAACTCAGAAATTAATTGCTATTAAGGTTAATATTTTTAATAATTCTTGAATTAATTTAATGAAACTCTGAAATTATGCATTACAGGAAAAAGAGGGGAAATTAACATATTCCCCATCTGAATTTTTTTCAATGAGAAGTGAAAATTTTATTCAGAATGTTCAATATTTGGCAGTCCTTCAACACCAAAATGTAAAATACTGGCTGTGTCAGAAAGTAGTTCTGGAAATATCAGTCCCTGTGGCTTATATACTGTTCAATTTCCCTTATCCTGTGCTATTGCTGGATGGAAGAGGCCATTCCTCATTTTAAAATGTCATCAGGACATAGCCAGCAAACACAGCCAGACATAATCACTGAGCACTAGGAAAGTTCATGGGCCCCAGACTAGCCTCTAAACTGGACGAGACTCCAACGTACAGCTAAACCTGGGGAATCTGGGGGCTCCCAGAGTGGAAGTCTTACTTGATATGAACAATGGCCAATGAATCTGACTCTTAATGAATATTGTTATCATACAGCAGTTAGTTTTTCCATTAAACCTAATTTTACCAGCTACAGAGCTGGCTGAAAAGTGCAAAATAAAAATTGCCTAATAAGTTAAATGAATCACAGCAATATTCACTCAGTAATGTGAAGAATGATATTTATCCAGATGCAACAGACACCCACAAGTTAGTTCCAGTGAGTAATGTTTTTAAAAGTATCTAAATGAATCAAAAGCATTCACTTCTGAACATTTTGAAAATGCTTACAGAAATAAAGATACATCTTCAATGTCCACGTCTTCTGTTGAGCACAGTGGTATGGATATCAGCCTACAAAGATGCAGTGATAACAAGAAAGATTACTGAACCACAGTGTGTATAGGCTAAAATGCAGATATACGCTAAAAGGGGCTAAATGTTGGCTCTGGAACAAAATGAGCTTCATGAGCAGTTCCATTGCAGCTCCCATGCCAGAGTCCTGCCACAAGGTTTTGCTGGTGCCAAGGCTCCTAGCAGTCCCAAGCCAATCCACCCAGTTGGGGAAGCAGGGGAGCAGAGAGGGATGTATCTACATCTTCCATCTCTTAGCCACTCCTGGAGACCCTTCAACTGAAGGGCCTTGTGTATTTTATGAAGCTCTTGGCCAGATGATGATTTTGTTAGATATTTCACAGACACAAATTGTGCAGCCATGTCTTCAGTGAGGAGGCATCAATCCCATATATAAAAAAGACCTTCATATTAACAATGAAAGTCATACACAAAATCCAAATCTAAAATCTAGGTATGTGGTACATGTAATGGTTAAGGAAGCGAACCAAACTGGGTGGGAGTGTTGATGTGCTTGAGAGTAGGAAGGCTCTACAGAGGGACCTGGACAGATTGGATCAATGGGACAAGGCCAATGGCATGAGGTTCAATAAGGCCAAGTGCCAGGTCCTGCATTTTGGTCACAACAACCCCAGGCAACGCTACAGGCTTGGGGAAGAGTGGCTGGAAAGTTGCCCAGCAGAAAAGGACCTGAGGGTGTTGCTGGACAGCCGGCTTAACATGAGCCAGCAGTGTGCCCAGGCGGCCAAGAAGGCCAACAGCATCCTGGTTTGTATCAGGAATAGCGTGGCCAGCAGGAGTAGGGAAGTGATCATGCCTCTGTACTCGGCACTGGTGAGGCCTCACTTCAAGTACTGTGTTCAGTTCTGGGCCCCTCACGACAAGAAGGACATTGAAGTGCTGGAGCATGTCCAGAGGAGAGCCACCAAGCTGGTGCAGGGTCTAGAGAACAAGTCCTGTGACGAGAGGCTGAGAGAACTGGGCATGTTTAGTCTGGAAAAGAAGAGGCTGAGGGGAGACCTTATTGCCCTCTACAACTACCTGAAAGGAAGCTGTAGAGAGGTGGGGGTTGGCCTCTTCTCCCAAGTGATTAATGACAGGACTAGAAGAAATGGTATGAAGTTGCAGCAGGGGAGATTTAGGTTAGATATTAGGAAGAATTACTTTACTGAGAGGGTGGTCAGGCACTGGAACAGCCTGCCCAGGGAGGTGGTGGAGTCACAATCCCTGGAGGTATTTAAGAAATGTGTAGATGTTGCACTTCAGGGCATGCTCTAGTGCCTGAGATTGTTGGGTGTTTGGGTGTGGTGATTGTTTTGGTGATGGGTTTTTTGTTTGGTTTTTTTTTGTTTCTGTTTTGGTTTTTATTGGTTTTTTTGTTGGACTCGATGATCCTGAATGTCCCTTCCAACCAAGAAGATTCTGTGATTCTGTGAACTGGCCTTTCTGGGAGCTGCATGACTCCCATCCCCTGAACCACCAATTTGCTTTCTAAAGATACACTTTGCCTTGTCAGTCATGGCTGGTATTAATGTATGGTAAATCTCTCCCTCTGGTTCAGAGGAACTGAAGAGCTGAACCTCTAATCCAAAACTGAATTCTCTACACTATCAATGAAGCTGAAGGAGGGACCAGCAGATATGGTTGCTCCAGTCCAGTTTACCACAGCTTTTACCTGTGAGACCTCCTTTACTGATACTGTTGGAAAGATGTCTGGCTCCAGAAAGCTGTAAGTATCTACTTACCGTCTCCATTGCACCAAGCCAAGCTTGTGATCCAGATCTTGCCAAGAGCTCAAATGAGCCGCCAGCCAGGCAATGGGCAAAGGGGGCATAATCCAGGCAAGAGGAGTTATTAACTTATTGGAATCCTCTGTTTACCTCCTACTTGGCAAATAGCACAAATACAGTTGTAAAAAACACCTTTTATTGGGCAACAAACAGTGACTTCTTACAATGGAGCCTAAAGATGCTTATGATTTTATTCCAGTATGTAGTATTTCTTTGGATTTGTCTCTTTCATAAATTCCTAATCTAAAGAAGAGAAATGTAGAGGTCCTCTTCTCATCTTGACCAGCAGGTGATTCTTACTAAAGAAACAGCTCACCCTGCTGGTTAATCGTTTTGAAAGCTTTCAAGTGATTTAATGTGGCATTGAGTTTGACTCACTTTATTATTTCTGATGGAAGATCTTATTTATTTCAGAGCTAATGGGTGAGAGTTAACTCACATTTCTCCATCTCCAGTGACAAGAAAATAACTTACAATTGGTTTATTTAAGAAATACATTGAAAACAAAAAAACGGAATGAAGCACCAAAGCATAAATCATGAACAGGATTTATGGCACAGAAAAGTGATGTTCTTGCAAAAGAAAAAGAAAAAAAGAAACCACTTGCCTCCAGTAGCTAATATACCGTAAGTGCTATTCAGAGAGCAGTTACTGCCTTTCTACCAGTACTAGAGCACCTCCATGCACAGTCTGAACTATATTCTACTCTAAGTGCCTTGGTGATTAAAACCCCATTGTCCATAGAGTTGAACAGCAGGAGATACTGGTTCTGAACATGTAGACAGGTTATCTGTTTGACAACAGCTTACAATGTGTAGCAGACACAAATTATTACTCCTCTGGTACTTACTGTCATAAGGGTAACTGCAAAAGCAAATTATTTGATAACCCTGCACATATGATTATAGCATCATGTTAGAAGCACTCTCATTACAAAAGAACTGGTTTCTTGATCATAATCCTTTATTGCAGATACTCACTTTGTTGGGAGGGGTGAACCACTCGAGGCATTGAAAGTCACCATTCTTCACAGATTGATGGCAAACTCTTTTTTACAGGTAACATAGTGATTCTTGAGATACATGAACATAAGAAAATGGGGTTTTTTTTTCAGTATTTCAGAAAGACCAAGTTTTGTTATCTTGGCACTTGAGTAGACAAAAACAGGCCTAAAAGTGTCAGGTCTGATTCTTGGATCTGTCCCAATGTGATTTTATTTCTGTTCGAAAGTGGCAACTAAGTACTGCTTTGGCTTACAGGGAGCATGAGATGGAGAAACCTGAGGAAAGAAAAAAAAAAAAAAAATGGGTTGCTCTAGTTTACACTGGTGACAGTCTCCAGGCAGAGCTAGGTTAGGGGCAAGAAAATGACATCTGCATCAACATCAGCTCTGCCACACCTGAAAAAAGGAACTCTCAGAATCAGCCGGAAGCTCAATACCATTCAAGACCGGTGTCTTAAGTTACATGCCAAGCACTGGTTCCACCTGTCATGGCATCATTTAGCTTTGAGACATGGTGTATATTTAAGTATATACACAGACACTACACATACTTAAATCCCATTAATCTTTGCAGTATCCCCTGTCATTGCAGGCATAAAATAGAGCAGGTAGATGGGACAGTAGCAAAGACTGCTAGTAAAAGACAGTAAAAGACTGCTGGGTTTCACAGCGGCAGACCAAAAATTAGCATATGACCATTAGATTAGAATCATTACTGAAAGTTACTTTAAGGAACTTGTCAACATAAGCTTGAAAAGATTCTAAAGCTTTGACCAAAAGGATGGGATTTCTTTCCCATTATGGAAAAGGATATATACACAGCATCTCTGTGCACAGAGCATGGTCTTACAAGTTCTGGGTCAGTATGGAAGCAAACCAAGGCACAGTGCTCAAACAGCACAGATGAAAAGCATTTTTTGTAGTCCCAGAAAAGGTATGTATGTGTGTGTGCACGTGCACAAGTATATCCAGGAGGGGAGATGTACGTTGTCTGATTTATATTCCCAAGCTAATCCACTCCTAGTTCTGGGGACGTTACCTTCTCCTAACTGTAACCTTGCTGAAGGACATTAATGTCTCCCTAGAGACCTAGAGACCACTTGATGTGTCTTAGCATTCATGTAACACTATTTTCCTGCAAAATCTCCCAGCAATTCTAATTCCTCTTTCTTTTTCTCTTAATTCCCATGAAACGATAAAACCCTTTCTTATGCAAAATGTCACACATAAAATTCAACTCAGAAAAATAAGAAAGGAGAGAAATTATGATAATTCAAATATTCTTTAGCAATATAATTAATAATACCATGCTGTTACATCGGTTTGTCTGACTCTCCAGCAGAGACCTGGTTACTAGTGAAGAAGTCTGGAGGACACTTCAGGAATAGGCTGAGTGCAGAAAAAGTAAGGACAGCCACTGGGATCAAAGGGAGCCACAGCATGTTAACACTTCAGGTGGCTGTTGCCAACACAGTCACAGTGTGCTCTGACCCTCTCTCTGTCAATGGCAGAACTTCACTAACATGGTAAACTGCCGACTTGGATGCTGACATAAATCCCACTGGACTAACGTGAAGCTTTTTCATTTCCCCTACTTGGTAATAAAACTTAGAGAAAGGATAAAGAGCAGAGTCTGGTTTCTGATTTTGACTTGTAGGAAGACGGAGTCTCTGCTTCCAGTTTCAGTTCTCAAATGAATCTCCTTTTTAATTTGTAATATAATTTCTGTGCCTGATTTAGAAGCACAAAAGAAACCAGTTCCTGTTTCTAAGGATCTCAGAGTATGTTACAAATTATATATCCGCCATCACCATCTCCAATTATCAACAGGGAAGTTGAGGCATAACAAGGGGAGACGATTCACCCAAATCCCAAACACCATACAGTACCAAGCCAAATTCTACCACAGCAGCTGGGGTCAGACAAAGAATGTGACCGGCATGGTAGAAATACAACCTGTACCTGCCACCTTCCTGGACAGAATTGCTGGACTGCGTTCCAGCATTTAGCTTGCTTAGTCCAAACACAGAAAGGAGGCAGAGGTGTTCACATTGCTCCGAAGAGTGGCAAATAGTCCCTTTCTTCAGCAGGTTTCCAAACCAAATTCTTCCTTGTCTTGCAGCTAGGAGTGACTGCAGTCTACTCATCCACCTGTCAAAAATATCAAGACTTTCAACTCATGCAGATCATATGTAGTATGTTTTTTAAAAGCACACAGTTTACTCTTAGAAAGATTTCTTAAAATAATAAAAATGTTGTCATGTTATTGAAATGTCAGCAGATGACAACAGCACGCATTTACCCCTCCTTTTTAATCAGCCTTTCCAGCAGACAGATGCCATAAAGCACTACAGGATGCAATACTTGCTGCAGAATTGAACACCAAAAGCTGAGACAGCATTTCACTCTCTCTCTCTTGTTTGTGGAAGGGATTTGCTTGTTTTCTCAGCCTTTTTTGAAGGGTTGATTGTTCTTCCACTTTAATAAGACACTCTGTATGAACGAAAGCTGAAAAGTGCACAAGCCACTGAGCTTTGCTCTGTGTTTGGGATGTGGAAGACGGACAGATGGCTGAGCAGACAGATTTTCAGAAGCTTTATTATCCAACAGACATTTTATGAAGGGAGAGAGATAATAAATGATGCAGCATGTGGGACAGCAAGCAGAAACTTTGGTTGTATTTAATGTCATGTTCAAAACACATCTTCAATTCTGAAATCCTTGAGCTACATAGGTTTTATGGACATGATGACTACAGCAAGAAATGAATTGCAGCTTGGAATGCTGTGAAGAATAAATATCCTGGAAAAAAAAATACATTAAAATGCTTCAAGCAGCAAATTAATTAAATTTGCCAGCTTCTTACTTCTAGAATAAATTGTTTTACTGTGAAATGACCAGAGGTACAGCGACCACATCATTCTTTTCACAAGTCTACTGCAACAATTAATGCCTGAGAGACAGCATGATTTTGCTCCTGAATGGACCCTTGACACGGATTTTCTGTTCTCCAAGACCAAAACTGTCTAAGACATCGGGTCATTAAATCTTAACAGAGAAAGAAATAAAGAAAAAAATTATCAGGAGAATTTCTAGCCTGGAAGAGATATTGAGAAGCCAATAATCAAGAAGATGTCTGAATTGAAATGTAGAGTCATTGAGACTCCTGACTTGGAAGCAGCTTCATCATAAGAGTAATCTGGCAAATCCTGAACAGTTTTACAGTATATTTGGAATAGTTTTACAGTATATTTAGAAAGTTACTGAATGTTTGTCTCAGTTGAGATTATTCCCAGTTGAAGAGCCCATGGTCAGTGGTTTCCCCACTATCAAAAGTGCCTCATCATGTCAGCCTACAGTGCAATCTCCAGACAGGTTACTTTTCACAATAATATCTGGAAAAGAATGGGAAATAAACAAGACAAAAATACAGATCCAACCTACACACCACAGGTACCACCACCAGCAGCCAATTTTTTTTTATTCTTGTAGTTCTGTGTAAAAATGGAGAAAATGTTTTCAGTCACATGTTTGGGTTCCTGGTCCTAGGCTGATTTTGAATTCAACAGGTGCCACCAATTAGAAGAGGTATCATGACATGAAGTTTTAGGTCGGTTGCACAAAACAAACAAAAGCCAGAAGTCTGGGACTGGAGGAGTGTGATCTTTCAAGGCTTTTGAGGAAAAAAAAAATGTTGCTATAATTTTGACAACATAATTTAGAGGCTTTTATATAGAGCAATCTACACCTCCGCCCCTCTCCACCTCACCTCCCCCTCTGGTATTGTCTTGCCTGTCAATTATTGGAAGAAGAACCTGTTCTTTAAAAGGCTTTTAAATTATTAGAAATTATTTGGAATATCACCTAAAAGCTCTTGAAAGTAAGAACACTACCCCCACACATACACACAGCAGAAAGTATTTATTTGTATTGTCAACTTAAATGTGCAGGAGTAATGTGAGAGTTTATCTGGCTAACAGCATCGAGGAGCATTAGATATGCTGACCTCGGGTTTGAGCTGTGGGGATATTATAAGGTAAATCTAATGCTCCAAATGCCTAATATGTGTCATTGCAATGCCTGTTTCCTTTGACACCTATAATACTGTGGGATGTATATAGAAATACTGAGGGAATCTGGGGCCACGACAATACAGTACGCAGTGTTGCTGTTAAGATATGTGTACCAGCAAGCAAAGCAAGGCGGCTGCACCATTTTGCCAAGTAAGCAACTTTGTTGTTAATGTAGGGTTTGTTTGCTCTGATACATAACAGACACATTTGAGTTCCTTCAAACCATCACTCTGACTGGCATTGAAAGATATTGTATTATAAATTTTACATTATAATAGTGTTTACTGGCAGAATAAATTGCATACCTGTATTGAAGTGATGGAAAAAAGACATCACTCATTATCACATTCAGCAGCATGCTGAATACAGCAGTGAACAGTGATAATCGTGCCAGATAAAGTGGTTTTACCTATGAAAAGTTGTTCAGACATAAGTGTGAGAGACTGCTAACATCTTACATGAAGTACAGCTATTTCCTATTTGTTTCTGAGAAGAATCTTACAATTCATTGATAATTCACAAGTTTACTAAATGCAATAAATGTAAAAGGTATAAAAATTATTTCTCAATTTTCTTCACAGCCCTCTTTTTTCTCCATAATACCTATCTCACATGTTGCCAGCTACTGTTGTTCCACCTTTAAGTGGTCTCACAAAAATTAGAACTAGGCATTTGGTTCAAATGTTGCTATACAATTCACTCCCAGTTCCTCTGATCTGTCCTGAAATGGTTTCTGAGACACTGCTTTTCTCCAGACAGATCCATGTGTCACATAAAGAATCTTCATCTCCAAATTTAGCATTCAGTGGACCCAGGGTAAAAGAGACAATTCATTTGTATTCCTTTAAATTTTGTTTTCTCGTTGTTAGTGTCGCTAAATGAGTTTCATCTTGCTACCTCTGCCTCCTAGTAGATATTTAGGATGGGCTTCACCGCCAGCTAGGACATCTTATTTTAGGCACCAACATGTAGGACTATAGGTGGGTGAGGTGTCTGAGCTCCCAGTACGATTCCTGCAGATCTAGTCAGTGGACCCTAGATGTAGTTCATCCAAAGCAAGTAACAGGGGTACCTTAGCATATGCTGTCTGGCCTCCAGCTGCTGAAGGAAGTATGTCTCTCTCACATGTCATTCCCATGCAGAGGTCTTCAACAGCCTCGAGAGCCTGGAATAATTCTCAAGGCATATGTTTAGGCAACTGAATTAGGTCCTAGACCTCCAGTATCCATTGCAGAAGCCAAGGCACCTCACTCACTCAACAGACACCCAGGCATTTATTTAAGCCTCCCCCTGAAGCTGGGTGAGATAAGCCCCATTCACAGCCCTCAGTTTCACTATTTAGCTACATCTTTGAAGTCAAGTATAATTACACAGCATCCCTCCTCCAAAGCTTTTAGAACCCAGTTCCCATTGTTAGTTGAACTTCCTGCCTTTGAGGATCTGGTCCCTAAAAGCTCTGCTATAAATCTATGCCCATGGCTAGATTTAGTTGGCAAAGAGTAGGACAGCAAACACAGCTGATCAAGTTATCTCTGTTTAACAAACTACTGAGTACCTCTGGACCCACAGGACTATTTCATATTCACCTTGCAGTTGAATCAGATGAAGTGAGTGCTTAGCCCATAGCAGAAAGGAAGGTCTGCCCTTAGCAGAAAGGAAGGTCTGCCTACCCAACCTAGGTGTGCTATTTCTGAGGAAGCACTGTGGCTGAAGGGACTGAGGGACGCAGTGGAAGGACATGGCAGCTCAGGCTCTGCCATGGTGCTCTGCTGGCTGAGTGGTGTGGCTCCTGGGACTGGCAATCTCCTTTGCTGTGGAAGGGATATTTTGGGTACAAACTAGGTGATATCAGAAAGAGGATGAAAGGGGATTTCAATAGACTCATTCTACAACTGAGCATGCATCTATAAGTGTCAGCATCTAAGGGGTGTTATTGTAATTAAATAGATGGAAGCATAGATCATGTGAGGTAGAAAAACTGTAATGAAGAGGTACTAACCCTCCCAACATTGCAGTTCTAAATAATATGGAAAAATTATTAAATATCTCTCAGATTCTCTATTTTCCAACAGAGGACCCTGCTATCTACTGGCCAATATAGCAATCCGCCACCTCTTAAACAAAATAATCTTTTTCACATACCAATTGGTCCTATTTCTTCCAAAACAATAATGAAATGGGAATCAGAAAGAGAAGGTTAGTAAATAAAAGCAGCACCATTCTGTGAGTTTGCTTTTACATGGCAATGTTGAAGAAAGGGGGGAGGATTGTTTTTAAAGATTGATGATCATCTCCTTCCCCCTGGTCAAAGGACACAGTCTTCATTAAAAAGAGTTTGACTTTCCTGCCATAGGACATACATTTCGCAATTCAAATACTGCAGTTCAAGCTAGTTGCTGGTCCTAATATCAAGTTTCTGTTGACAAACAATGCAAAGCATGGCACTTCTGTGTGACTGAGTTGATGTTCAACATGGAAACACTCCTCCACAGAATCAACAGACAGGCTTGAAATTAAAATAATTTTCAAAGGAAATTGTAGGTGAAAAACAAAAAGAGATAGATTGAAAATTGGAAGTAATGGGAAAATAAAGATGAGGAGTTAGCGCTACCTAATTGTTTTCCTTTTTTTTCATAATAAAAATTATTATCTCTCTAAATATATGTCACCAATGCATTTATCTACATTCTGTTTGAATGTCATTTACCTGTCTTCCACCTGCCTGAAAGTAACTACCTATTTGGAAAAGCAAGTTAAATTGTCTTCTTCAGTGAAGGGAGGGGAGAGAGATAAAAAGGAGAGAGAAAAATGATGAAAAATCTTGGTGTAATCTGAATAGCAATGAAGTAAAAGCTACTCCTTGATGTGCCTATGAATCCTGTAAATGAAGTGGCCCTTGAATTAAATTAATTTAAAATCTGGCAAATATTACTCGGCATGTTTGTCAATGTGCTGTATAATTATTAATTTGTTCATTGAGGCAACTATATAAATAAATAGAAAGCAGAATGCCATGATTAAACTAACACTAGAAATCCAGGGTCAAGAAGCCCTGCTATACAGGGATCTAAATAGCTTTCCCAGGTCCTATTTTTACATCTCCATACAGATCTGCAGGTCTGTAACTGCGAATTAATTGGCACACATTTAGATGCCAACAGAGCTTTTGTATTCTCAGTGCACATTTTGTCTTCTCAGAGTGAGATGTTAGTAATGGAGGTTTTAATATTACCCCTAGGGGAGCACCAGAAAATCTTAACAATTTCCTTCACTAGAGTATTTTCATTAGAGCTAAATGCTGTGCAATTTACATTTGAAATCAGGTGTAGGGTAAGTATAATGTGACAAGACATGTTGCAATGTTAGGGTTTTTTTGTTCAAATGTTCCTTATTTACTGCAGTATACCCTCAAAAGATAAGCATGCAATTAAAATAAATATCTTGATTTTTAACCACTCCTAATTGAACTGTTATTGGGATAATAGGAGCACAAAATAGAATCAGGTTTAAAAGGACCCAAAGCACAAGATTAAAATATTACTCTATTTAAACAAAAACGTTTCAGGCAAAATAGGTTCTGTGCAGCAGAAATTAGTTTGTCATAAGTAAATCAGACATAAAGCCTTTCTTTGTAGAACTAATTCAACCTTGTGGTGCTTAAAATACCAGGACCTCTGCATGACTCACAGGAAAAATCATAAACCCTACCTTTTCCAAAAAAAAAAAAAAAAAAAAAGAACTGAATTGGTATTCAAACAAAAATGCATTCATTAATAAGGGCCCAATGCAGTAAAAAGCTAGAGGACTAGAGCTAAATCAGGACTGACATATAGTTGAGGCTGAATTTTGGTGCTTGGTCTAATATGAAATTGTATACTGCTGTTGCCCACACCTCAAGGCATCTATGTTCCATCAGTGACTTGCTTTTTCACAGCAACAAAAGAAGAAACTGCACATCCACAACAGGTTCAATCAGATCAGGGCATCCTTCATGCCTAAACCAAACCACAGGATCCACTGCTTAAATGTTTCTCCACTGAAAACCCCTAATAGGCTCAGTGAGACCAGAGTTATTACCAAAGAGAGTCCCTATAAAAGGGAGAGGATTGCTGCCTCTTAGACAGCCTGCAGCCTCCTAAAACTGAGAAAACCAAATCATTGCAGAAGAGAACTGCCAGCAGCAGGAAGAGAGGCAGAAGCAACAGTCCTAAAAATCTACTGCTCTGCAAAATTACAGCCAGCCTCAAGGCACATTATGATGAAGGAGGTCTAAGCACAGGGCGGATCAGACCCAGAGGGCTGGAATGGTTACAGGAGTGTCCAGGCACATCGTGTATGCAACACAGCCCCCTTGGGCTGAGCAAAGCCCTGGAGTGAGGTAAGCTTCTCATTGCCTTCTTCCTTATGTATATAGCCAGGCCAGCATGAAGGCACAAAAATACCAAATTATTTTGGAGGGCAAAATTCATCCCACCAGATCAAGGTGTCCAGGTTAGGCACATGGACACTATTGTCTCCATACTGTCAATGAAAAAAAGAAGGTCCTACAAAGGGTGCTTTAGATGATAGTGGGGTTAGCTACCCTTGTTGCCTTCTTGTCACTGGATTTGCAGGGAGTCTAACGCAAATTGGTTCCAAAGCAAATTGGTTCCTAACCAAGGCAAGAGGAGTCAAGCACAGAGGCTCACACCTTGGCTGGACAGGACAAGGCTTTTAGAGCTTAGCCAGTACTCAAAAAAAAAGGCTAACAACCACAGCAGTCTCTCATGCTCACACTGGATCTCATGAAAATCCAGGTGCCAGATTTTCTGGTATTACTCTAAATCACAGCCTTCTGCTGTTGAGGGCTCTGTGAAAAGCCCTTCATAAATTTTCATTAGAAAACTTACAGAACACAAGACATACTGAAAAGATACGGATGTTTGAAGCCATCTCTTCCAACCTTCTGAGGAAGGGTGATTATAGAAGTTCAAGTTACCTCTGAAGCTTAAAAAGAAAAAAAAACTTAGTTCATGGGTCTTTTAAAGATGTTTGCCAAATACCATTATTTCTGAGATCAGCAATGCATGGTTTTGAAGTCTTCATGACCTGATAGATTTTTTTTAAGTTTGCATTGCCATCTGTGATATCTATACAGAGCAAGAAGTAGGAAAGCTTTGCCTTTGCATATGACCTTGTCCTTACACAGAAGAAGTGTGGGCAAGAACCAAACAGCCTGGTGAGATGCCAGGTTAGCAATTGACACCATGTAGTGGTAAGCAGGACGGGGAGAGCAGTACGAGCAGGGAGAAGAAAAGCAGACCTCAAAAAGCTTGCAAATATGAAACAGAAGAGAGAAGAGGGAGAAACAAGAGGGAAACTAAGTACAAAAATGTTCCCACTTCAAAGAGAGGAGATGAGAAAATGAGGACTCAAGAGGTGCTGTGCTTTGTAAAGGCCTCAAGCTGTTAGGCATCTTGCCTCTGCAATATGTAAACAAAAACAAAACAAAAACAAACAAAAAAATCCAAAGAAAATATCAGAAGCTTTTTGGATAGGTAAGGTAATTAAATTGTATTAAAAACAATTAAGAAAATTGTAGAGTTGAGATATAAAAATAATTTGTTAAATAAGTGGTTGCACATGAAATTGCACTTGTATATTGGAAAAATAATTCTAACTCTGCTTTCCACATAGTTCTGCCCACACCTTAGCCACATGTCCATCATAATCCCACTTGTTTTTCAGAAAGTTGTTGCAAATACTGACTATGCTTGAAATGCAAGGAAAAGTACAGTCAGGTTTTTCATGCCATTTGGAAGAACAGAAAGCACAGAAAAAGATTTCTTTCTCAGGAAGGAATAGCCATTAAAGGAAACATGAGGTAGGAGGGAAATTACCTCAATAAATTTTACAAGCCTACAACTTAGATTTCCATTCTTACCTGTTTTATGGTCAAAGGCAAAAATGACCTATGCTAGACTGTTTTTTCTAGGCTGGGTATGTAGAAAAACATGTGCTAGGTCACAGATAGCTGGAATGAAGGAATAGAGATTCTCTAAAGAGCAAGAAGCCAAATCTCACATCATGCTTTTCTTGGGTGAGTTTATTGGCTGTGTCCTAAAAGTGATACTAAAATAACTTGTAGTGAAAAAGAAAACTGTGTTTGTGATGTTAAATGCCAAAATTTTCTGGTCCAGGTTTTGAGCTTAGATAATGATATAAGAAAATTGCAGAGATTAATTTTTATGCTGTTTAACATCAAAACTATTTAATCCTTAATGATTGCCAATAGCACACAAGAGACAGAAATCCACGTTCAAATGAAATACCTATCATTCATGACCTCATTTGAAAGTACTGTGAAAATAGACATGATCATAGAGGATACACGGGACTATGGACAGGAACTAAGGACACGTAAGGAGCATTGTGCCTCCAAAATACCCAACAATACAAGCTTCTTATCCAAGTATCCTTGACTTACCACTGACTTCAGTGTCATCTGAGGGAGCTTCTACGCCCACGAATAATTTTCCAGGGCCATTCAGACTTAGAAACTACCAGACACCTCATGACCTCTCCACCCACTGGAGGCCATGTCTTAAAAACACTAGCTGTCTCTGCACCAGTAAGAATCAGGAAGTAGAATCAGTCTATCCCACTATATACTTGTCTAGTCCATTCTTCATCGATTTGTCTTTGTTATGGGATGCAATGTTGAAAGCCTTGGTAAACTCAAGTTGAGAAACATCCACCACTACTCTTCTCCCAGTCATTTCATCGCAGAAGGATATTGGGTTGGTCAAGTGTGACTTCCTCTTCATAAATCCATGTTGACTGCTTCTAGTAACTTCTCATCCCTTATATATTTCAAAATGGCTTCCAGTATTATTTGCTACCCAGCGACCAAGGTGAGTCTGACCAGCCTGTAGTTCCTCAGATTCTTCTCTTTTCTCTTTTTGAAGATGAGAGTGACATCTTCTTGACATGAATACAGCAATGAAGAAATCTGACCCATCTCATCAGCTTCAGCACGCTAATGGTAGTGTAGCTAACAGGGAAGTGCAAAATAATGTCATGAGGATCAATTAAAACTAAACAGAATATATGGAGTTGTGTTTCAAATTTCAGATGTATTATGCCATCTGTTGTAATATTTTACAGTTTCACAGAAAATTCAGATGATGTTTGATTGTTCATTAGAACAATCATCAATATCTATCTATTGACACTGAAATGTATTGCAGATGTTTCACTGCCATACATTAGTAATATTTAGAAGTGTTTTCAAACATCCATCCAATTTAGCTTTAGGAAGTGCCACGTAAAATATTCTAAACTTAGGAAGAGTGTTAGCCCAGCTTAGCTACAAGGTGAATTTTCTTTAAAAGCCTGTGTTAGATCAACAAGCTGCCAATCAGAATTGATACTAGACCACCCAATGGACATTACATCAATAATCTAACAACCTTTTCCTGTCAGGTCAATGTTATAACAAAGTTTTAGAATGACAGCTTAACAACAGGGAAGTGTTAGCGCACATTCTTTACACGATGTCTCGAAGTAATCGCCAGGAATACTGAAATAAAGAAAAGTGACATAGTGATTCCCATAAATTAATACAGAAAAAATGTGCTGAACCCTTAAAAAATGCCATGGCCAATCTTGATCAAAATGATGACTGGATGTAACACGCAAGGAAAAAATATATGTCTCTTTGCAGATGAGGCTCTCAATCTAGCTCAGCAGAAGTCATTGGGAAAAGTCTTCAAATTTATCTTCAAATTCATATCCAGTTAACTTGCATGTCAATCAGCTAACAATGATTGAGTATTTACTAATGTATTTTTACTACAGTAAATGAGAGGGGGCATAAACTAGAATAATTGCAAGTTTTCTGAGACCAAACAGGTGACTTCTGGATGCTGGTGTCCACAGCAGAGATGTGAAGACATCCAAACAAATTAGACTGCAGCCCCTGAGATGGATCTGAGGTTTACAAGATAAGGCTTGTGAGGGAACTAAGGACAAAACATGTGCAATACAGGTAGATTGTGCCTGAGATTTTTCAAATAGTCTGGAAGTCCACAGAACAGGACAGACATAGAAGGACATCTCCACACTGTCATTACAGGACTAATTCTTTAAAGGGCAGATGATAAGAGGATAGACCTATTTGCATGAAGGCCAGAAGAGACATAAATTAAAAACTGAGCAGAAAGGATAGAGTCAGCACAAGATCCCAAATGAGGCTGAACTGTGTGCCTCCATGTGCATAAGCACAAACTTTTGCCAAGAGAGGTGTTTTCATGGCTGATGCAAATGAGAATCAAGGAACCAATTGCATTAGAACATTAAAGTATTGGGCAGCTGATACTGCAGGTACTTTATTCTACTGGAAGTCAAAACCCTGTTGGCCAGCAGCTTATCGCCCGTGTCCTCAGATCCTGAACTCCTGTGGCCCCTCCAAACGAATCGGAACCATAGCTATGTTAATAGGATTTTAAAAATTGATTAGGAGCAGAGGAGACAAGTGAACTCATAACAACTAGCACAACACCTGCTGGAGGAATATGCCATCTACAGCAATGAGAGAGGTACTTGGATGGGGAAAAGTAGGATGGCAGTGGAGGGATGATGTGGACCCTGGTTGACAACCAGTGCTTGCAAGGACTAAATTTCTAGCTATCCGTCAGCAATCCATAATGCCTTCAACACTACAGTCCCAGAAGAGCTGCAGCCTTCCTTTGAAAGTATCTCTCAAAGCCATTGACAGCTGGCCTTTCAGTGTCTACCAAAAGCCAGGAGGACTGACTCTCCATACAACTCTCAACTGCTGATTTGGTTGTAAGCTACAAAAGATCATCTTCGTGCACTGCGATTGTGACCCTGAACCACAGTTTGGTCTCCTCAGTGTCATAGCAATACAAACAAGAAAGAGGAGAACACACAGAAAGCCTGCACAGGCCCAAGAGCATTTATAGTAGCAGACCCTCTTAGCTGGGCAAAGTTATTCACAGGATGTTCTTTGTACATGCAGCATACATTACATCTCCAGTAGGACACAGGTAACCATGCAACTCAGCAAGGTGAGAGAAGAGCTCTCTCCCAGCTGACTGTTGAGACCAGTAAGGGTTGTGAGAGGTTTCTGCAGCCCGCTGACCTAGTGTAAGAAGAACCAGGACATCTGAAGCCACAGAGGGACCATACTAGATGTATTTGACCAGGAATAGAGCAGAGGAGAAGCACCCACACAGCTGCACCCAGGCTAACGCTTGCTGCTTCCAAGTTGTTGGATCCTGATCTTATGACACTAATGATGCTTCTCCCCTGCTCTGTCCCACCTGTGGAAAAGGAGGCGTCTTTATATTCATTGCTCCACTACCAGACAGTCATGCAGAGTACCTTAAACCACCAGAGCTCTGAGCAGGGAGAAATGCTGGATCAAGCAAGAATAAGCACCGGCTGTGAGTCCTAGAGGCTTCTGCATCAGCTTCGGCATCTCAGGGGCTTCTCCTTCTGCCCAAGTTCAAAGTCATACCAGTTAGCCTAACTAATCAACTTGGTTTAATCTCAGAGAGATGTTATTCTCTGACAGTGCACCCAAAAATGCCGGCACAGTTTTTCTTCCTTTCTGTGAGATCATTTGCTTTAATTTAATAAATCCTATGCTTTTGCACTGAGTTTGTTCCTGCTTCCTTTAAAATGACTTGGAATTTTCTCATTGTCTTCAGTGAGAAGAATACAGGATCATGGGTACCCATCCAAACAGGATATCTGATGGGGAGCTGATTAAATATTTAAACAATTCTAGATAGAATGCTTATTTTCAGAGACTTAGTATGGCCCATCTAATTAAAGTTAAGTGATTCCTCCATGCATAAGTCCTCTTATGTGAGTAACAAGGAGCACATAGTTGAGGATAAATAATTCTTCAAGGTTATCTGAAATGTGGACGCATTAGTAAATAATATGGCATTTAGCTGAGTGAGAAATACTCTTGAGGATATAATCTTCCTTATGAAAAAGAATGTCTGGTACAGTAGGTAGGCTTGGTGAGATTTTAAGTTTATTTCATACTTGAAATTCCTTATTTTTGTGTTGTCCACATTAAGGTTTGGCAATGATATCTAACCAATCTCAGCCTTGTAAAATGACTAAAAGTCATTAGTTAGGAATGCTGACTAGCAGAGGAAAGAAGGCAGACAAGCTGGGACTGGAGCGGACATACGGCTGAAACGCACCAGAAACTAAAACAGAATTTGGAAGGACAAGAGGAAACAGCTGGCTGAAATTACCCAGACACTTTTATACATTCACCCTACCAGCAGTTCTTCCACTGCTCACAGCCCATAGGAGACAGTAGCATTACAGGTCCAGAAAATTTTGAAATTTATGTATGTTTATGGATTAAAATTGAAGCTTATCACTATGTCTAATTCTAGAATATACCCAGTTCCTACTTTAAGTATTTATATATTTGTGTTTATTAAGTATCTCTTGTTTTCTTTTTCAGTGTAGTTGTAATAAGAAAGATTAATGAGAAGGAATGGAACAGAATATTTTCCAACATTGAATATTACATTAATTTTCAATATTAGATTAATTTTTAATATTAGAAATCTTTGGTTTTCAATGACAAAGAGAAGAAGAAACAGCAGAAAAACATAAAAACTCCTCTTCATACAATTTTTCAACTGACAATGAAAACTTAGTGTCAATCAATATAGAAAATCTAGGAAATAAAGTTCTAGTTCAAATATTTTTGGTTTTTGCAAAAAAACGAGCTCTCACTCCAGCTTTTCCACCAGTACCATGAAACAACATGAATCTTCGTCCCAGAAAGACATTGAATTCATGATGAGAATGAACGATAAAATCTTGTTCAAAATGTTTCTCAATAATGTTAGACTGAGTTTTCTAAAATGTTGGATCACGGACACAGACAAAACCTCCTAGACTTTCTTGTTCCCGTGCCACAAAGGAAATAATCTCAAGCCTCATTTTTAAAGATGGAAACGTGCAAATGATAAACACTGGTCATCATGGAAGCTCGGTATAAACCGTGCTCTTTTCTCCCAGTAAGGTCCTCAGTACCTGACTGAAGTAAGGTACTGTTCCATGTCTTCCTGGCTGACTATTCATTATTACACCTACGATATAGCTCTATACAGGAACAGTTTAAACAGATTTATTTTTTTCTGTGATAGTACCTTGTTCAAATGGAGGGGGTCCTTTTCTCTTTTAAAGAGTAGTGGGGATATTTTGCTTGTGATGAAGGTTCTGATCTTTAGTCTAGCTTTAACCATTTCTCCTGGGCACAAAACTTGCCGGCACATTTTGCAGTGTAATTATTTGTGTCTGCAATCTAGTTACTTACATGTCTGAGTCCCTGATTGCATCCATAAGTCAGGGACTTGGACATCTAAGTGATCTAAATTGCAACTGCAACAATTTGCACCTAAAATGTCAAAAAAGGATATAGCAGATAGAAAAAGAGTTCAGAGATGGGTGATGAGAATAATTAGGGACACGGAAAACCTCAGAAATGCAACAAAATGGAACAGAATTGGACTGTTTACCTAAGAGACAAGACAAAATGTATAAAAAAGGAAATTATCAAAAGCAGACGAAATAAGGAGCAGGATAGAAAAGATAGATGAGGTTTTATCCCCCCTTTATCATAATGCAAGAACAAAGAGAGATTTCACAAAATTTAAGCATGGAAGATTCAAAATTTATACAAAAGGAGACACACTTTCACACAATTAACATGTGAAAAGCACCTCTTTGCATTTAAAAATGCTCAAAAACATTTAAAAGGCAGCATTTTCAGAGAAAAACTAACTACCTTCTTGCATCAAGGCTTAAACTACTGTTTGGTGGGGTTTTTTGATATTGGGGAGGGGGGGTGAAGATTAATTTAGATATGCCTGGGACCTGGCTCCTTGCACCTATCCCCTGAGGCACTTAGGGTTGCCTCTGGTTTGTGACAGTTTTCTGGGCTAGGTGGAGCCTCCAGAGAAAGCCAAACCAGCTCAGTCGCTCCTCCTAGGAGCACACACAGATCCAGAAACCCTTTCAGAAACTGTCACAGTAGAACTCAAGAAGGCTGTAGATTGGTGCTTTGCATCTTTGCTGTCTGGGTACTGGGAAATGTGGCTGAGACCTTCATGGATTTTATAACAGACTAGGGGGTGTCATTACACTGTCTAAAGAATTAGAATCTGAACTAGTGCAGGGACATATATTTACAAGAAAATCTGCATGAGACAGATTATTGGAAGAGCCATCAAATAGGGTTGGCTAAAAGCATGCACTGTATTCTACCCCAAAGAGGAAACTTCTTAGTCTACTTTATTCTCACCTTGAATTTTTTTTCTTTTTCAAAGAATAAAAAAATGCAAGAGGTACACCCCCCTCACAGAATTGACTAATATTTTGTAGGCCAAAGAAGAATATAAGGTAGAATTCATGAAAACTTGGAGAGAAAGAGAGGTAGCTAGGACACTCAGATGTATGCAAAGGATTACATCAGGTAATCCCCCAGTGCAGATCACCAGTGTTTGAACCACTAACCACACTCAGGTAGATCCTACTTTTCGAAGAAAACACGTTAACAAAATAGTACAATTTCATGCCAAAAGCTGTTTTGCTAAAAAAATGCTGGTCTGTTTTATGCATTTCTCTGCTTCAAAGCCAGAGCCTACCTAGGTTGGAATGTCCTACCATACAGTTTAATTAGATGGTACAGCTGCATTAGGTCTTCGGCAGGATAGATGGAGAGCCATGGACCAAAAAACAGATATATCTTAGGAGTTAGGGCATTTTCTGAGCTGCAGGACGTGTGGCTTCAAGTCTCAGCTGGAAATTAGGCAGAATGCAGACTTGGAAAATGGGTTTTCGCAATCTTAGAGGAGCTCCCTAGAGATCCATATGAGAAATGACTCACTGTCTTTTCAGGATGCGGTTGCGGGCTTGACCACCAGAAAACATAGGATCTAAAGCCAGACTACTTTCTTGACTATCTTGGCCCTAACTGGTTTTCCAGTCAGTCTGCAAGTTTTCAGCAACGCTTCTTGTGCATATCTAGTTTTCTCCTCATATCATATACAGGCTCTGGGAGATTTGAATCAGGTCTGTAAAATCTAGGGAGCCCCAATGCACAAAAAAATATCTGGCCCTGGATGGTATTCCGTGTGCTGATGCAAATGTAAAAAAGGCACAAAGATGGTAATTTAAGAAATTTAATGCAGGTGGGTAGAGGACTAACTCCAGTTCCCAGCTAAATACAGTCAGAATCTGTCTATGGCCATCCGTAACCCTGGAACAGGATCCATCAGAGCAATAAGAGCTTAAACAGGTTATAATAAAAGAAGACAAAGATGTCCATTTGGCTGAAGGAAAAATCACAAAATTGGAAATAAATAAAACAAGAGGAATTAGAGGAGAGAATCAAAGAACTGAACTATACTATCAGAGTAGTAGATAAAGTAAGTGATTTTGACAGGTTCAGGGTCAAGGAACAAGAGAGAGAAAAAAGAAAACAGATTAAAAGTCATTGCAAGTGTTCATCTGCAGCTGAGACAATGATGGCATGAATACACACTTTAGCTTCTGGAATTAAGAGTTTAGACAGCATCTGAGATGTAGAGACAACAGCAGATTTTGGCAACTGGATTTCATAGACAAGGAAATTTAATATGTAATATTTACTTCTTCTGATTTCTTCCCCTTTGTGTGAGTGAATAGGTGCCAGATTGTTTGGTCAGCTTAAACTTCTTTGAAACTGAAGGGCCTAATTGACAACTTTCATTTAAAGGCAAGTATAAGAACCCAGGATGGTCCTTTTGTCCGCTGAGATGCTGAATCAATAGCCACGCACTGACAATATGTGCAACAGTCCAAACAAAGGGGTGCTTCCAAGGCTGAGGAATTTGTGCTGATTCTGAGGAGGTTTGAAAGTCTGTGAAAAAGAAAAGAAAGCACAGTTGTTACAGCAACCTGCAAGGAAACAGTAGATACAGCCTAGATATGCGGATCTCAGAAAAACTGGGAGAGAAAATATTCTCAGCTGATTGATGGCTAAAGGGCACTTGGACCTGAAAGCAAAGAAAGTGTCTAAAAATTGTTTGAGAGAATGTTAGTCATCGCAGGTCAAAACTGTGCTAGGGACCACTTTCTAAATTTAACAGCACAATCAGGCTGGTGTCAGGAATGCTCTCAGCACTACCCCAAATCACTAGAGCAGATGTACCTACTCTGACCCTAAGTCTGGGGCTGCTGTGTATAGATAGGCAAGGCTGCAACTTCGGGCTGGATTTGGGGGAGGGAGGGAGAGGATAGTTTCCCTCCTGATAATTCACTGTGGAATCCAAGCATCCAAAGCAGCCATCTCTTCTCATGCTCCCCGCCCCCACCTCCCCAAGTGTACAGAGATATTGGCTGTTTTCCAGAGTAATGTAGGACAAAGTGAAGAGGAAAATATAATCCACTGGATGCTTTGATATAAGTGCTTGTTATGGTAGAGTATGCTTGGGCAGTATCAAAGGCGACACTCAGCTGAGCAAAAATGATGCCTTAAGAAGATTTCAACATTCACCAGTTTTCCAAGCCCTACCACTGGGCTATGTTCTGTTGAAAACAAGCAGTCCCCTTCCTCTTTTGGCCAGGCTTCAACTAGTGCAGTTACAAGAGAACATATATCCCCCTTTGTTTTCTCCATCCTGGCCCCAGCAAAGGGAAAGAGTTAAGCCCTTTCTTCTTTGCCCTCTGTAAAATTTACAGATTTCTTCCCCTTCCCAATTTTCCCTTTTCTATGAATTCCCATGCCACTTTTTCTTTGTAAGCATTTATCTTTTCCTTATTAAGTATTTTTGGAAAATACTACTCCTGTTCTCTCCTCCTCTATTCTTTCATGTTTGATACTAGTTAACGTTCAATGGCCAACACCAGGTAAATACAATGCAGACATTTATAGCTGAGGTAGCAGTCTGTGGTCCCTTGTAGAGAAATTTCCCAAAGTTACAATTTACCTCATCCTAATGTAGCAGCTGGAAGTGGCCCAGATGAATCACATGCAAGAAGTATCTAGTTCTCTTCAAGTCTTTCTTAGAGAGAGACATGAAGAGTGGAATAGTTTTGGAAAACAGGTCTTTTTTTCCTGGTTAAGGAGTAAGTGAGCAGCCCAGGCAGTTTCTCACTGAAAATGTCTCAGCGAGGAACCTATCTTGGCCCAGGTCTCTGTTAGGCTAGGGAAGCAAGTCTTGAAAATCAAAATGGGAAGAAATGTGGCAAAACCAGAATTTATTGCTGTACCTCATCCAAAATAGAAACAGATAACTCAAAAATTTCCACCTTTCTAAACAAAGCAAAGCCACAAGACATGATTGAACTCCAGGCAGCTCCTCTGGAATTATGTTTGAGAGAGGGCAAGGAAAAGATCAGCAATATGGGGGCTTTGCACCCTCTTTTTATAAAATAAAAAAAAATATATAGGCTTTTCCAACTGCTATGAAATCAGCTTTCAGAAAAAAAAAAAAAAAAAAAAAAAACAACAAACTGTAAGCAAAAAGATGGTTCATTACATGAATTCTGTTTTTACTCACTTCCGTGTACGCACATTGTTTCAGTGAACTTATGTTACATGGAATTAGCAGTTTAGGCAGTCACACAGGAATTGTATTTGCCCTAGCCTCCATCTCCCATTCACTTACAGAGATTTTTGAACATGCCAAATAAACACAAAGTCACAGGAGCTAACCATGTTTCCCTTGAAGTCACGGGTTTGTTCCCAGGACCATTGGGCCGATATGGAGAGGCTAAAAGCCTGCTTCGAGTTCTGCAAGACCAAGACAGTTGTCTGAGAGGCTTAAATACAAATACCATTCATTAAGAAAAGCACAGTAAATTACCTTGTCTTGTTTTGACCAGATTGACCAATCAGAATGACAGATGGCCCCTCCCTCCCCCCTCTAAGGAAAAGAGAGGAGAGGAAGAGATAAAAGAGATTTATGAGTTTAGAAAAAACTAAACTGCTTTAATGAAAATATTAATAAATAATGAAATAATAAATAATAATAAGAAAAGGGGGGGAAAGAAAAGTTAAAGAAAAAATATACAGTATATACAAAACCGTATCAAGCTCCCAGGATGACGATCACGTCACCAGCAGGTACAGGGGAAAGTCCCAGACTGGACTCAGTGATGGACAGGAGCTGGATTCCGGATCTGGCATCAGGACTGCTCAGATCAGTGTCAAAGGCAGACGAACAGACAGGGTCCTCCTTGGGCATCGGCCGTCGAAGGCAGAGAGTTGACCCTTTGATCCCTCAGCTTTTATACTGAGCATGATGCAGATAGGATGGAATACCTTGTTGGTCAGTTTTGGGTCACCTGTCCTGTCCACTCCTCCCCACAGGTGTGACCCCTCTACGCTTCTCCGCTTCCAACCCTCCAACGGGGCAAATAACAAATTTGCCTGACCTTGGTTGTTACAGCAATTAGTATAAGCAAGGGCTTCTCTGCATACTATTCCTGTGTATAATCAGGTCTTATCACTGTGAAAGTGAACAGTTTCTGAACAATATGCTGTTAATTTCAGAGTTTAGTTAGTTAGAAAAGGCCCAGTTTAAAAAGTAAAATTACTGAACAGAAAATTAGTTCTGCTTTACCTCAAACCAGGACATACCTACACAATCCTAGTGTGTCTGAAATAGGAGAATTTCTGAAAAATCACGTCAAGTGTAAGCAGTGGCTGGAGGAAGTTGTTCTTCCATAGAAAATCTGAGTAGCACACTAACAGGGGCAAACAGACCTTTTACTGGGAGTCAGTTCCCTCACTTTTGACCTACATAAATTTTTCCTTGTTTAAGTTTCTCAGCTGTTGTTTTTAATGTGAAAATACAACTATAAATCTGTGTTGCTTTCACTGAGAATGTGAAATAATGCAACAGAAATTAAAGAGGAGTTTATGTTGCAAAAATATTTCTGTTACGGAGTTAATTTCATATCATTTTATTCTTCGCAAACTTATAATTTTCTACTCATACATTTTTATGGCCAAAAGTGATTGTTAGCATCATCTAGTCTGACATGCAGCATAGCAAGGGCCAGAGAAGTTCATCCAGTAATTCTTGCATTGATCCCAACGATTTACATTCGGATTAGAGTATATCTTCTAAAAAGACATACAGTCTTGATTTAAAAACTTAAAAGCAATGAAAAAAGAAAAAAAAAACTGTTATACCTCCTGGCAATCTGGCTGAATAGTTAATTAAATGTTAAAAATCTGCAACTTATTTCCAGTGTGAATTTTGTTTTGCCCTAATTTTAGCCATTGGGTGTCTTTGCCACAGCCAAGAATCCTCCAGTACTCTTCATATTTCCCACCACCATGGCACTAAGGGCCTTGCTGTTGGGGAATTCCCCATCAAATATTCTTCCACTCAAAGGTGTTGAATCATTATGGAACCATATATGACACATGGCCAAGTCCTGTTCCTGCAGTACCCCAAGTGGACACCCCTCCATAACAGAAAGTATGCCCAGCCTACACATGTGGGAGTGTTAAGCAGAGAGGAGGCCAGCTCTGCTCCGTAAACTGGGCTCACCTCTCGGAATCTGGACTCTCCTCTTGTAATCATGTCTCCAAGCTGAGCTGAGGCCCCGCCACACAGAAAGGCCTATCTGGCTGCCCTGGAGCAAGAACAGAGGCAGCTTATGGTTATTAGCTCCTGACGATATAGCCCCAACCACACCTTAACAGATGCTAACCCAAGGATAAATGCTGAAGAGGACGGAAAAGAGAACTGGAGCAAGAGTGTACCCAAATAACCAATACGTGGATTAGAAGGCCATCGCACAGACCCAACAATCTCCCTGAAAAAAAGGCGCAGAGGTAAGCAGGAATGTGAAGCTACATTTGTTATTTACAGCTGAAAAATAATTGGGTACTTGCAAGCTGGCCACTTAGAAAACCAACTTTCACCCATTCCATCTTCACATCCTTGCTTAATATATGGGTATTTCATCTGTAAATTTATTTTAGACAGTGGCAAAGTGGCCCTAATGTAACCGTCATTGCTCATCCTCCCTCCCCGTCGCTCTTCCGCGAAGCCTGCTGTGCTACTGTCATGCTATTAACATTCCTCTGAAGTCACGGAAATGCTGGGATGTACCTGATGCATTCACAAACGCAGCAGGTGCCTTCTGCAGGTACCGAGCGTCCAAGCAATGCCAGGAAGCAGTCATGAAGTTAACACAGTAGAGAGCTATGTAATTTTTAGATAACAGCTACTTACATAAGTACAGAAATTGCTACATTTTATATGTACAGATTGCTCACATTCCAATTATGGACCAAGACCCAGTGCATGCAAATAATTAGTATTTAGGAGCAATACATTATTTTTTTCCCCTGCATGCCACCCTGTGATCTGAAAATGCTGGTCGACTCCTAAGTTACTTTGCATATGTCAGTGCAATTTCCCCTCAGTCCCAGAAGCTTCTGGAGCACATAAGTAATGTTATAATGTTACAAGGGCCTAATAATTGTGTCCGGGAGGCTTCCCATACAATTTTTGTCTTTTATTATATGGTTAGCTTATTTATACATCAGTATCATTTGGCAAATTGCATCTAGAATACATGGGGAGGCTGAAGCTTAAAAATACACTCTTGTTCCTCACTGCAGCCCCAGGTGCAAGATATTATCCTTTAATACCATAGAAAGTCTCCAGCTACCTGACACGAGGACGGGGTAGAGCGGCACTGATTGAGTAATTTCACTCTTTAAGCTTTTTTTGCAACACTGATGGCGTTTCCGTTCCGACGATGGCATTTTAACAGTCACAAACGGGTACCGGTGGCTGCCGCTTGGAAAGGCCTGGGCCACCGGCCGCGCCGCTTGCCTCACCCGGCTCGCCGGCGGGCGGGTTGAGGCTCCCTGGCCCTCCCTCGAGTCAACGGCTCTCGGAGGGGCACAACCGCCTCCCACCGGGTTGGTCCCACCTTCTCTCCAAGGCACCGGCTTCCCCTGCCCCGAGGGGACGGCGCGAAGCCGCTGCCTCGCCGGCAGGGCCCACCCGACCTGGGGGACGCACCGCCCCGCCGCCAGGGGGGGTCCGGGGGCGGTGAGACCGCTCCGGGCCCCGGGGGGGCGAGGGGATCCAGCCCTGCCCTCGCCAAACGGCCGGCGG
>JAOXNO010000001.1:126024987-126038434 GCA_028565335.1 Limnodromus scolopaceus
CTTGTCCTGTCACTGGGCACCACTGAGAAAAGACCAGCCCCATCCTCCTGACACCCTCCCTTTAAGTATTTGTAAGCGATTTATTAGCTTACAAATACTAATATTAATATTATACAAATACAAATATTATACAAATACAATATTAGCTTACCGTCACGATTTATTAGCTGGAAGAGAGGAAATTATGTCTCTTTTAGATTTTCTTTTTCTTCACCAGAAAAATTTTTTGAAATAAAAACTTTCTTTTTGTCACATCTTCTTGGTGCCGCCCATTCAGCAGGAGCATTGGCTGGGCCCTTGGTCACCTGCCTCCCAGGGGAACGGGCTGTCACCCTGCCCCATCCCTGCAATAAACCCATAGGCATGGGTCACACCTCTCTGCGGCTGGGGCGGCTCCATTCCTGCCCTCAAGCATCACTTTGCCAGCTGCCAAGGGAGGGTGACCGAGGTCGGACGTTGCCCCGTGGGGCAGAGATGTGTTTTGCCTGTTCTGATTTTCCATTTTTCAGCTCCCGCCAGTAGCGGAGCATTGAGCAAAATGTCCCTGCTCCAGCCCTCGACAATTCATCGTAATAAGTCACCGGCTGAATTGCACCTTGTGGTCCCACTGTGAGGGAACAAATCACCAACTTCTCCAATTGTTCAAATACCTTCTCAAATAGTTGCTGAATAAGTCATGCCAGTAATTGTCAGTTTGTAACTCCCCATCCAGTGGTTTCTAGTGGATATTCAAGACCCGGCCTTTGAAGCTGCCTGGGTTTTGGCGGGCTGCGGAGGCTGCAGGATAAATTCCTCGGGATTTGGACACCTAGCCCGGAGGCTCTGCTTTTGCAAGGGACAAGGTAAGAGCTTTCTGAATTGGCCTTCAGCAGTGAAAAGATAGCATTTTCTGTGCCTCAAACAGCTCCAAAGAGGAATGAGGAGGGAGAGCAGACTGGACTGTCTACACTGGACTGTCACCATTCCATTTCAGGGTGCCACACATACTCCCTCTCCCAGTCTGACCCCAGCGTGCCTGCCTTTCCCAGTTGGATCTGAACACCCACACTCCCACACCACCCGTCTCCAAGCACTCAGGAGGCCAGCCCTTGCTTAGTCAGGCACCGGTGCTGCCTTTGGGGGATGGCGGCGGGACACCGTCCCGTAGGCAAGAGGGGACAGACCCTGTGAGCCCAAATGGCCAGCCAAGGAGGCTCTGTGATTGCCTGACATGAAACACAAGACACCAGGGATGTAGAAAGGAAAGAGTACAAACTGGGTTGTATCCCCCATTTCATACTTAAATACATAACCTTGCCCATACAGAATTTTTTTTCTGTCCCCCTATGCCCACCTTTTTGTGCAAAAGAGGTGAGCAAAGCTGCAGAAATCTCACCAAATGCCAAGATTCATCTTTCCTCAGATAATTTTTGAGACTCAGTGAATAAGTGATGACAAGTTTTATACATATTTCTAATATATTCCTTATATACCTTATACCCCTCACGTCTCAACCTTTTCATTCCTAGTCTTTCTTCCTCTTGCATGTTTTATTCTGGCTGGAAGGCTGAAGGTGTGTAGTTATTGATTACACATCTCTTTCCGACACACCGCAAAATATGCCATCTCCCGTCTTCACACCGGTGACTGGCTTACATGGCAGGTTCCTTCCCTACGTATAACACACATCAAAATGGTATTACATGCTGCTGTTGTTCTTAATAGAAGTATTATCCAACTCACCCAAGTTTTCTTCGGGAGATTTTTTTCATTTCACTTAATGCCTAACCTTATTGGGTTTTGACAGGTATACAAATCTTTCCGGAGGCTGCTGTTCCTGAGCTCGCTGTGATGTCTGTGTTAAAAGTCTTTTATCCTGAGATCAGCGGTGCCGGGGATGAGAGCAAGCGATTAAGTTCCGCAATGTACCTTGCAAGTAGGGACCAATCATTTAATACTTAGCTGTGTCTGGAGTCTCTAAACTAAGGCTTATCCAGTTCAATAAGTGGTGGAACAAAGGCTACTCTGGCATGAAGGCTGTTTATATTTTACAAGGGGTTTTTCTTTTTTTTCTTTTTTTTCTTTTTTTTTTGGATGGTTTTTCCTGAAACCGTAGGAGGGCCTTGGAAGCGTGTTACTGCAATTCCACTGCCGGTCCATCTCGCCGAGCCGTCCTAAAGCCGCAAGGCACGCGTGTCTACGTATCATCACACAGAACGGCCCAGCGTGAAAACGGGCTCTTAGACAATAGCAAGGGGCTTTTTATGCAATACAAAAATATATTAAAAATACATAATGTAACTTGTCTTAATATACTTTTCTGAGTCTAAAAATATGCCAGACCAAAAGAAACATATTTACATAAAAAGCAGACAAGGTCAAATAACAAAGAAAGCCCTTAATTAGTTGTAATCAACTTTAATTTGCATACCGTATATAATTCCTAAATGATTGTTAATAATAACTTTATATAATGGACTTCCAATTTTCATGAAAATGGCACATTTTGATAAGCAGACACAAAACCCTAGTACTAATAAGGTTTAATTTGCATACATTAGACTGATTATCCAAACAAAAGGATTACAGTATTACTTCTCCATACCTTTATGTCCTTATTATGCACATTTATTAACTTCACAAAAGCTAGCTGTTAGTGACAAACAATAGCCGTGGCTGGGAGAGAAATCTACAGTATGAATAAAGTGCATTTTAATGCTAAGAAGCAAAGTTTATACTGCATAAATGTTTTGTTTAACTCTTTCCTTTGCAAAAGGCATTATGCTCTGTAAGGCAGGCACTATTAGATGGATAAATCACTTTTTCATTATGTGATTTTTTGTAAAGAATAGATTTTCTGTAAAAATTATAACCTGCTCGTGCTCCCAGTTTCCCGATGTGAAGTTAAAAACCATGGATGGTGCTTGAACATATCAGGAAAAGTGTTTACAATCACAGGATTAAGCTGTTAACTCATGTGATTCCAGGGCACAGTGTTAATAAATACATTGCCACAAGCTTCGTTTTCACAGCATAAATAATAATACAGGTGGCAATAGCTGTTCCTAAGGGTATAACATATACCCTGCAATTAAAGTGTGAGCAAGGGGGAGGGAAAAAAAATCATTAGTAGATCTGGTATCTGAAGCAAATGATGCTCACAAGGGGCTGAGAAGAAAGCCAATAGATGTGAAGCTTAAATTGAATGCCACCCTGGAGCTCCCTCCGCGCTGTGACATGGGGCTGTGCTGATATGCAACGGTGACAGTGATGTGAGAAGAGGATGTCATCTCTGCTGCATTTTGCACCCTTCTGGTGAAACGTGCTGCCTTCCAACAGAAATGCTGCTTTTGGAGATACGTCATCAGCCCACGTGTTTTGATGGACCAGCTGGCTCTTCAGGGAAGGTTTCTACAGCTGTTGTAAACCTTGAGTGATTTCTCACAGGTAAATCGTTTCTCGCACCATTTTTGGCCAAAGTCTCCATGTCTACATGCAACCAGTTTGCATGTTTGCAAGCCAGTTTGCTTGACACAACCCAGATCAGTTGTTAACATTAGACAGATGCCATCCAGATGATTCCTTTACTATACAAAGAGCATCTGGCAAGGTTACCAAGTACCGACAACAGACTATTATTTTTTTCAGCATCGTTTCCATCCAGCTGCTTTGCAAAGGGCTGTAGGAATTGCTGTGGTTTTTTCAACTGTGCAGTTCAAGGCTGCTGACTTTTGGCTCAGTCCTGGCCAGTGCCACAGGGTCAAAGCCCGGGGTCCTTCCCCCAACAGAAGACCAAGAACTTTGTTGGGAAGTTGTGAATGAATGAATGAGCGCCTGGTGGTGTGGCCAAGGGTCTCTGACTGTGAAACTGCCACTGGGACAGTGTTGCACAAAGACCATGTGTATTCATTGGTCTGGAATAGCAAGTGGGGAAAACGCATTTCAAAAGATATAATATACATAAGAACCTTTAAATCTACACAGAAACTTGGACAGATCAGCCTGTTGCCATAAATATTGATGATATTTACCATGATATTTACTGTATTTGAGCTCTGCTTTAAAGACATTGATGTTTTGAAAGGTACCCAATATGCTTATATTCCAGGGAGACCCCAGAGAAAACGGACAGCCAAGAAGTTTCTGGAGCCAGGTTCCTGGACCAGCAGTTTCTGAATCAGGCACAGTTTATTCTAAAATATTTTCAGAATAAAAACACCCAGAAAATTTAGAAATGTGTTCAAAGAGACACAGCCACCAAATCCTACTGACATCCAGATGGACTTGGACTCCTAAAAACACCATTGAAAACAAGATGATATCCTGCATCATTTAGGCATTCTTAAAGGTATCCAGGTCACAAAGCACATTGAGTTTTGCATAACTTTTAGGACAGTCAAAAAGCTTACACTGAATGAATATAGATATTTATTTTTTTAATCGGAATGCTAATGTAAACCTGACTTGCTTTTTCCTGTCAAATCATAGCCCTGTTTCCATTTAATCCTATTTGGCTTGATCTGGCCTCACTTCCCTGACATAGAAGTCTTACGTATGACTCAATAAGGCTACCTTTGGATCCAGACTGCAGTTGTCAGTCTGTAAATAAGAACATTTTTCAAAGTTCCTACAGCTGTATTCATATTCTCCCCCTTCATAGCACTTCACCGTGGTTCAGTGAGGTGTGCCTGATTCTCCCTGGAGGCTCATTCCCTTCATTTTCCTTTGCACAAACTGCTAACAGCCTAGGAAATGCCTTTTGCCTGGTTCATCTCCTTGATCACCAGGCTATCTTCTTCCTATGTACTGCAGAAAGAGGAAAAAAAATAAAAGAATATTTCATGTTATAAGCATTTGGGTTTCTGCCTGCCATGCTGCAGGTTGGAGTCCACCTTCAGTTTTGAAGATCCCTTTGCCCATTGAATTTGTACAGTGTCGTCCCAGGTTAAAAAAAAAAATAATAATAATTATTTGGGCCCCTTTTACAGGATAAGGAGTTAGGATAAGCGTAAATGATTGTTCAGTTATTCTCACCTGTAAGTTTGCATTTAATGAAGGAGGACATGTGCTACTTGTCCAAGAGACGGGTCCATGGAAAAGCCTCTGGCACATCGCAAGTTTTAAAAATCAAAAGCCGTGTTCAGCTTTAGAAATCCTGAGGACATCCAGAATCCTCCAGGTATTTTGACAATATTAGAACAAAGCTGAAACAAACATCAGAACCAGAATAAAGCCAAACCATGCCTTCTAGCTCATTTTCAAAGGGAATTTCAAAATTACGTTTTCCTGAGCATCGCTATGCAAAATGGATGATAGCCCACCCTCTGCTGAAGGAAGGAACCCCGGCTCACCTGAAAGCCCAGCCAAATCTTTACCTATTTGTGCTGCAATTGCCTGGGTTGCAACAAAAAAAACATGGTACAAATGTGCTTTCACTCATATCAAAACCCCACTGACTCGAGGCATGAAAGGAGATGAGTAAGGATTACAACACAGGAAAAATAATCTAGTTAAATCCAACATCTTTTGTTTAAAGTTAGTTTTTCTGCGGTTCCATAATATTATTTTTAGTTGTCAGGAATGGAAACAATAGCTGAGCTCTGTAAGTGCCAAGTCTTTTTCAAGGCTTTTTAAAAAGCTAAAAGACAAGAAGGTGCATTGATTCCAAATAATAACTTACACCCTGTGATTTCAAGATTTTACAATCCATTCACATGACTGGAAATATCTGTCTATAGAAGTTTCTAAGAATAATATATGAAGGGGAAATCTTAAAACATGTACTCTTTCTTAATTTTATTTTTGAATGGAAAACTTCAAATCAACAGTCCAACAAATTGCAGCTGTTGGAATTGCTGAGCCAATTTACAATCAAATTGAATTTTTTTTCCGTTAAGAAAAAAACCCTTTGAATTTAGAAGGAAGCGCTCTGCTCTCTACCAACCCACTCATACTTTTCTATAACGTCACACACACCCGCAGTCCCAGCTATCATGTTCTTCAGGCGCATAACTAGTGTTAGCACAGACGTTTTGAAGAATACATCTCCATTCTTAATTATTGCAGAACATCACATTTTCCTCATTTTTGTCTTCCCATTTCAATCTGCTTTACAATTCTAATTTATAACTGTGCCTGATTTGGGTACTTTGGAAGAAACTCTTCCATCTATTCACTTCTACGCGCTTTGTCGCTATTACCTGCCTTATCAGTTGACTATCCCCAGTGCAGTTTAGATGTCTACGGTGTGCAGTGTTGCACTCGGGAGACAGCAAGTTCGTTCATCCCTCAGCACCTACACAACACAGTTTATTTCCATAAAACATCCTTTTTCCTACAGAGCACCCCAGAGTACTTTGGGTCTTACATTAAAAGAGATGCAGAATATTAAACAGTTAAAAATGAATGATGTATCAGAATAGATCCTTTGACGACCTGACCGGCATCGAGCCGTGATTCATAGCAGGGATGCTCCATATAAAGGTGCCAACACCAAAAAAAAACTGATGAGAAGCACTAACAGCCAGTCTCCTAATGTAAAGCCATTGAAGAATTTTCTCTTTGCTTCCATGAGCATCAGCCTCCTCCAGGAAAAATGCCCATTCCCTTCTGTGAAATGCAGATTTTTCCTAACAAAACATTTTTTAAAAAATCTTTATGGGATAGCAGTGCTCCCTAAGTGACAGCCAGAGGTAATGATGTCCACAGATATAGAAAATATTAATAATAAATATGTTTTTATGGTCAGGTTGGTTGAGGGGAATGATCCGACAGAGCTTCACTGACAGTTTGCTGTCTCTTCCCTCTATTACCCTCTTTCACTTCAGCCATGCTTCTGGATTAAGCAACCCTGATCTCATGGATAACATCGCCTGGGCAAGGAAACGCCAGGCCAGCTCCGACTCATGCCCTTCTCCAGATCATTTTGATTCCTGCTCTGTCCCTGTGCGGCTGCATTTACTGAAATAGAACGTAGCACCACATGAAGGTCACACCGGAGCCAGTCAAAGAGGGTGAAAAAATGTCCTTTGCTCATCGAACGCTCATTTGAATTTTTAATGGCTTTGCCTCAGCTCCGTTCACACCCCCTCTGCGGTTAGTCGGGCCAGCGCATCTCAGCCGTGCGAACGCTTGCAGAAAACCCGCATCCAGAGTTGCCCACGGATGCGCTGAGGAAACCCAGCTGTTACATTCACACACACACACACACACACACACCTATTTGCACAACCAGTGTGTTACTGGCGCAACAGGCGGGTAATGCGATCAATACCAGGGGCTTTATTTGACCAACTGCAGCTAAACAACAGAAACCATTTGCAGCCAAGCCCTTCTGTTATTCTTCTGAAGGAACTGCTGGAGCATTTGAGATAACAAATACATTTGAGGAAACGATGCTCTCCCTCATGGATATTCCACGAGCAGAAGAGGAGCACACGTTTGACAAATAAATTATTTGTTATGAAGCCTGTGCTTGGTTCTAGTCAGCACATACAAAAGAAAATAACACAGAAGGTATAATGTTAAATAAGCCTATGATCATAGTTTTAATTTTTTTAGACCACTGCACCTTAATGCATTAATAATTCAACTGAATTTCTAAGGATTACTGCAAGAAAGCTACTTGAAAGCCGCTGTCCATGGATTTTCAGAAGAATCGTATCTCCATCCATCAGCCAATCTCCTGGAAGACACAGTCGTAGGGCTGCAGGATGCAGAGCTCCACCCAGTTGTTCTTACATTTAGCCAAACCATTTACATTAGGAGAAAATAAGTCTTCCAGAAATGCACTGGTCTAGATTTGAAGCCGCTTGGTGCCAGGGAATCCACCACTTCATTGCAGAAACACAGGTGCAGGCGGCTAGAGCTTGTGGAGATGTGGGAAGGCTGAGATCCTCAGGAAACACACATGGGAAGGGGATGGAGAGGAAAAGTGGGAAAGCTAAGGGGCTCCCAGGTAAATCTGAAAGCCTAGAAAAGGCCTCTGGAGGACTCTAAGGACTCAGGATAACAACGTGACAGGACAGAAACCTGGCAAAAGGGACAGAGACAGTACTGATGGCATCACAGCCTCAGCCAGCAGACTGCCAGCCCTGATGGGATTTCATGGTACTGAGCACTTAGGAGGAAAAACAAAATTAGCAACAATAAAGAGAGCGAGCTGTGAAGTACCAATAAGCCAAACCTGAGATAGAAAGGAGAGGAAGGCACATGGCCTCCAGGAGGAAGAGCAGGCTGTGGAAGGGTTACGCAGCCAAGCTGCGTGCCCAGCTCCGTTTTTCCAAATCACTTCCAGGAACGGTGGCTTGGTGACGAGGCTCAAGGAATAAATAAGTTAAATGTAGTAACTAAATCCAACAGAGTTATTGTCAGTGACAGGATTTCTGAGAGACATCACCACAAACCTGCACTAGCAGGGACTGCTTTCTGGACTCATGGTCATGCAAAAAAAAGGGCCAACCCAAAAGAGAGCTGGGAGTGCTTCTGGAGTATGGACCAGGGGAGAAATTTTGAGTTATTAGAAGCGAGGAAACAGCAGAAGAGAAATAAAGGTGAGACACATTCACCTGAAGCTAACTGCTCTCCTCTGCCTGTATTGAAAACCGTGCTAACAGAAAAACAAACCACCAAGTAATTAAAAAAATAATGACTTCTGAATAATATAAAAGGATTCAAAAACTACTTTTTTGAATATGAAACGAGGCCCAGGTTCTGCCCGCAGATAGGCACGGGCTAAATATTTAGCGTATGAATTATTATTTCAGAGTCGCCACCGCCGCTGATGCCAGTCCTCTGGCCGGATGCAAGGTGATGCAGAAATTGCTCCCTGAGCTTGCACCGAAACCAAAGCGGGCAAGAAAAGCCCGGACTGCTTCAGGGACGGAAAAGCAGCGGCACTGCAAGCTGCTGTGTCCGGGCCACACCGGGCCCGGGCAGTCCAGGTACCTGTGAAGTGAGGATGTGGCCACACACCCCGCAGCTGACCTCCTGCCCGCTTGCCTGGGGGGGTGAGGGCGGCGGGGGGGTATCCCTCTGTTCACCCCTTGGGCAGGTGCTGCAGCCTCACGTCCAGAGGCACAGGCCCCAGGAACCAAAGCAAAAGGCTGATGAGGGTCCTGACAAAGCAATACTTGCAAAACGAGTTTTTTTCTCTACTGGGTGTGAATTCAAAGGTGCTTAAGTCCAACACCACCCGGCAAAGCAATTTTGGGGCGGTGCCCCCGTGATCGCTACTGGGTAGAGATTATTCGGCATTTAAATTAGCAATCTGCGATAAAGGGATAATATTCATCCTGCCTTAAATGAGAAGGTGGTTAAGCCACGGAGCTCGGAGATGTATTCAGGTGGCCAGCGACTTGGCAGAGCTCCAGGGGACACACGGAGATGCTGGTTCTCCCCCAGCTGTCTGACCGTGGCTGTTGGGAGTATGCAGCTGTGCTGTGGTCCCTCATTACTGTCTGTTAGCCTTTAGCCAATTTATTATTTTTTTTTTTAAGTGATAAACAAGACCCTTGCAGAAGGAACGGGGAAGGTTGCTCCTATGCTAGTTCTGGTGGTGCAATCAAGGGCAGTCCTCTGCCCATCTCCAGGCTCAGGGCTGAACTGTGCACGGTCCGGGCTGCGCCCAGAAGAGGTTTTGGAACAGCATTCTCCATAAAGGTGAAAAATATGTCTTAAATATGAGTTGAGACAACGCTGCCGTGAGGCTCGCGAGGGGAGCCGTGTGCCGGTTCGCGACACCTAAACGGCACCAGGCGTTTCTCCCCTGCCCGGTACCACGGGAGAAGGGACACCTCGCCGTCTCCATGCCCACGTCTGGTGCTTTTGCGCACAGGACCGTAACGCTGAACATTGCGGGGGGGCGGGGGGGGAAGGGGAGATCGCAACTAAATCGCATCTGTAGAAGACGGATGGTCTGTGTGTCATCCTCCGGCTCCCCCGGGTGTGTGGAGCTCCAGGCTCTGCCGTTCTTCCGCTGGCCCCGCATTGTGGGTCCCCCACCTCGGAGCCAGGAGCAGGCTGGAGCCAGGAGCAGGCTGGGGCCAGGGCGCCCAGCACGTCGAGGAAAGGGGGAGGAAACCACCGAGAAACCCGAGAAGACGGGTAGAGGAAGCGCAGTCTCTGTACCTCCCTACAGCTCCTGCACAAGCCCTTTTTTCCCCCCCATAAAGTAAATGGTGATAAATCAAGCACTGGAGGGTTTTAAGCAGTTGTCATCGTTTTCTTCTCCATTGGAAAGGCGGGGGCGGGGGGGGAACCCATCTTGTGTTAAAGCCCGGCTATGGGCTGCGCCTGCCGCGGCGGCTCCACCCCTGCGCCGGGCTCGCAGGGAGCGAGAACCCACCGGAGGGGTCCCCGGCTTCAGCAGCGGCAACGTGGGCTGCGGGAGGCGCCGGGACGGGCCCAAACTGCTCACGGACTTCAAGCTGTCGTTTGCTCGGTCGGCGACAAACTTGTGGCCGTGGTGGCGGCCGCGGAGAGGCGACCTCCTCTCCAGCCAAGGCAGCCACGGTTCCCTGCGAGGTTAAAACAGTCTCGCACTGAGCCTTGAACAGATCCCGCACGTTTTCAACCGCTTCGGCTGAAACCGAGCTTAGCCCTGTCTCCGCCGTGAGATCAAACACCTTTCCCCAAGCGTGACAGAGAACTGCCATTTTGCAGCCATGTCTCCTCGCAAGGATGGTTTCTGCGGGGGGAAGCGGCTCGGACGACGGGGCGGTGTATAACGAGAAAGGAAGATAAAAGGCGGGGAAGGGGGGATGTGGGGGGAAATAAAACCTCAAACCCCACTGGAAGCAGAGGCCCGGTGCCGCCGGAGCGTGGGGCAGGCCCGGCAGAAGGGGATGCGCTTCTGCGGGAAGTGCCGCGGGCAGCCGTCGGGCGGGGGGTGATGGCGAGGGGCAGCCCTGACCGGGCCGGGGGGTGGTCCCTGGGCGCAGCCCCCCCGCGTCCCCCGACCCCGCTCCTGCGCTGGGAAGCGGCGGTTTGCAGGGAGGACAGCTGCTCCAGGTGGCCGGTCGCCGGCGGTCCCCAGCCAGGACGGCAACGCCGTTACCGTCCCGCCCGCGCTCCCCCGCCGTCCCGCTCCCCGTGGCCGGAGCGGAGCCGGGCGCGGGTGGGTGCGGAGGGCCGGTCTCCGGAGCGAAACCCACCGCGGAGGCCGCGGGTGCGTGGAGCCGGAGCGAATATTGTTAGGGCAGCGGTAGCCGAGGGTGTTAATCTGGGCTGGCTGGAGTGAAAAGAGGCAAATATTTCCGTTCGTGCCCTCCTGCCTCTCTCAGCACCGGCTGTCAGTCCCCGGGCTTGTTATCCGCACAAGGCATCAGTTTGTTTGGCTGAGCTCAGCAAGGTTTTCTTCTCCGAGCAGAACTATAATTGCTATAATTCTACTGTATCATTTGGATCATTGCAGTATTGTTGTTTTCGCTCTCTCGTTCTCTCCCCCTAACACTGCAATAACGCGCTCCAGTGTTAAATTAGCAGGTTGCAGGGGGAAGGGAAGGGGAAAAAAAAAAAAAAGGAGAGGGAGAGACCATAAATGAACGAAAGTTTGTTTAAAAAAAATAAATAAAACAACAAAGTGACTTGGCGGAGGCGAGCTCGCATCGCGAAGTAGCCTCGCCTGCGAGCGGGGCTGCCGCCCGCCCTCCCCGCGCCCCGGGCCGGCCGGGNNNCGCTCTCCCCCGTGCAGGGGCTGCCGGGCCGCGGGGCGGTGGGGCCGGCGGAACCCCCCCCACCCAGAGCCCGGCCCGGGCACAGAGGGGCGAGGGAACGGGGTGGGGAGAGAACGAAAACAAGCCGCAGAAGGCCGAAAGGCCGCGGCGGGGCTCCCTGCGCTCCGTGCCTCCCCTGCAGCCCCCCGCACCCGCCCGCCGCAGCCCCGGGTCGCACCGCCGGCAGCAACCGGCGGGTTGGCGGCGGCGCCGCCGGAGCCCTCGCAGCTGCCGCGCCGAGGGTCCTCCGTCCCCTCCGGCTACCACCTGTGCCCCTGAGGCCTCCCTGCCGGGCAGGCGGCACGGCAGCCCTACCCACCCCTGCTCCCCCAGGCGCGGTGCCGCGGCTCGCCGGCAGCGGCTCGGCCGGCACCCGGCAAGGCAGCGGGAAGGCAGATGCGGGCCGGCCTTCCCTCCAGAGGAGCGCCGGTCCCGGCCCGCCCGCGGCTCCACGCAGCTTCTCCCGGGCAAAAACCCCGGCGGGGAAACCCCGGCGGAGCCACCCGGCGCGGCCGAGGAGAGAGCAAGGGGCGGCAGCTCCTCTGAGCGCCGAGCTTCCCCAAGGGTGCCTGCGGGTCTTCCTTTCCTTCCTTTTTGTTTTTCTTTTTGTTTTGTTTTGTGTGTTTCTTGGTTTGGTTTTCGGGGTTTGGGTTCTTTTTTTTTAGTTACTGAGTTAATTGCCACTCGTGCCGGGGATGGCAAAAGCTCCCGAGAGCTGACGGCAAACGGCAGCTTTCTGTCCCCCGCACAGACACACCCCGCAAAGCCGGAGCCGGCGGTGACCACCCCGCCGGGAAGCGCACGTCGGGGCGCTCCCCGCCGGCATCGGGGCCGGGGGAAACGAAGGGGGGGAGGAACGACCGGCAGAACCCCTGCGGGGGCCCGCTCGCAGGGAACGGACGGCGCTGGGAGTAGCGCTTGTCCCCGCACGGCACGTACGGACACGGAACGACAAAGCCTGGGAGTGTGCCCACGCCCGCACGGACACACACGGGCACTCGCTTATCTTGTCTCTTAATTCGCTCTGGTTACGATACGCGGGATCCGCACGGGAATTGCTGTGCGGGGGGGAAACGGGTCTCAATGCCGGGGGGAATCACCCGAGCCAGCGAGGGGGGTTGTTTGGGGCAGCCGAGAGCGGCCTCTCCGACGTGCCCGCTCTTGCGGGACTGCGGGGCGCACACGCCAGCAGGGGACAGGCCGGCGGCTGTAAGGTGCCCATTGAATGTGACCCCCAACTGCCCAAGGGGGGAGCCTGAGCTGGCCCGGGCTGTCACCGCTGCGCGCGGAAGGAGAAGGAGGGGAGATAAAAAACAAAACAAAACAAAACAAAACAAAAAACCCCAAAACAACCCCCTCAGAGGTCTTCCTGCCCCAGAGCGGCGTGGAAGAGGCCCGCAGGGAGGAGATGTGCGTGAGGGCAGGAGGGTGAGATGCCAACCAGCACCGCACCGGCCCGGGCTGCGCTTCCCCCGACTCCCGCAGCGCCGGGCCGCGCCGCCGCCGCCTTGGGGGTGCGTGTCACGGCCGGAGCCCCCGAGCGCGGACCCCGCTATTTTCAAACACCGGCGGCCGCGCCGCGCAGCGCCGGGGGGAGGTGCCCGGGGGGAAAACCCGGCGCGGATCTCTCCCCCCACGCACCCCTCCCTCCGGCGGGGCCCGCCCGGGGTTAGGGCCGAGCCGAGCGGGGCTGCCGTCGGGGGGAAAGAACGGGGCCAGGCCTGCCGCGGGGGGGGGGCCGCCACCGGCCGCCC
>JAOXNO010000001.1:126062032-126073747 GCA_028565335.1 Limnodromus scolopaceus
GGGTTCGATCTTGGGCACTAAGACAAAAATGACTGACCAGAGAAGCAATTTGCCAGAGCAAAGGTATCTTCTTGCAGACCAATCTATATGGATCACATAAACCGAAAAACATGTGCTTTCCAAGTTTCAAATCACTCCATTAATATTATTAAAAGTATATACACTCAAGGCTGAAAATTCAAAGGTAATTACATTAGCATATACATTACACTTAGAAATTGTTGTCTTTAATCTAAAGCCAGCATCTTGTTATTAGCTATTTTTTGGTGCATCACTCAAACTGAAGGAAAAAAAAAAAAAGTAGGTGAGGGTCAGGTTTCAGTTGAATTAGTCCTTACTTAAACTGTGTTGCAGTTCAACTTAACATCTTCTCCTCAAGGAGCCCTAAGAGTCACCCCAATTCATTTTCCCCCTTAAAAAAACACATAGCTGATTTCACAGCCTGAAATGCCCTTTTAATATTTTTTTAACACTTCATAGGCATCTGAATCCTTACTTTTATATTCTCTGCCTAGAAAGCTTGCCTTGCATTGACTATTTTCTGTGAAACTGAATAACAAGATTGAGATCTGTAAAAAATGGATTTTGTTCCATTCAAGAGTCAGTTCCCTTCCTCTTCCTTGGCTGCAGAGGTAATTAGCTCTGAAACTGCTGCTCTGAGTACGCTTCCTGTATTTTTTCCTGTAGGTGGCTCTTCAGTGAGAAATTCTGCAACATCTAACCAAGTACATGTGATGATTTCTTATGTCATATCCCCAAAATATAGGCCAAGACGACAGAAAAGGTGTGTACTACGTGTATAAATAATAGAAAAACCACCCCAATGGATTCATGTTTCTTTCACGTCAGCAAAAGTACTGAATGCAGAAATACACTTTTAAAAGAAGAAAACTCATTTCCTGGAATGCTTACACTTTTGAGGAAGCGTGACCAAATTCCAGGGGTTTCTGTTTTCGTCTGATCTTAATTTATCTAGCTGGTTTTCTGCCCTAGTTACAGCTGTCTAAGACTGACTTTAGTGGACACGCTTTCTACGGGTCTTTCTGAGAAAGCATTAGCATGCAGAGACTATGTAAATGCATGTAGTTGAATTCTGCAAGTTCCTCAGTAGGTAGACAACTCTCTTGATATATGATGAAGGACCAAGGAAACTAGCCCAATAATCCCTGCAAAACTGAAATTCTAGTCGAAAAAAGGAAAGAGAAAAACAAATCCAAAAGAAAAAAAAAAGGATCTCTTAAATTTAGACATAGGTATATTTACCTTATGTATGAAGTGTTTCTCATGGGGTTACATTCCCGTTTTGTCTTGAGAATCCATTTAGTGCTCACCTTGTTTCTTAAATCACTGTTATTTAGGTTACCTACTTAATAAATGTGTGTGTGTATCACGAAGGTTCTTTGCACTTCAATCACATTGCCTGGTGGACTTAGTTTTACTTCCCTGAGGGAGATGGTACTGCTTTTTTTCCTGAACTCCATGAACAAGCACGCTTCTTCACTCTTCTAGTCATTCTGTCCCCATAACAATCATTTAAAGATATTCTCTTTTACAAGGTATTTAGCCAGCACGCACACAGCTGTGATAAAAACTGTTGGTGAAAACAGTTCCACTGACTCACAGATACTCATGTGAGCAGTAGCAACTACACGCAACTCATCTGCACCACCAAGAGAGGCTCCCTGAACAGAAAAATCTAAGAGTCCACAACGTTTCTACTATTAAGGCAGCAAACCCTCAGCGGCTAGAATTTAACCGAACCAGAAAGGCAGTGCCCATCTCTAAAAAAGCCCAATTGTGACAACTGCGCACTTCCACACTGCCACCTATTGGGGGATTTTAAAGCACTTCACAAATATTAGCGAATTACATCTGAAGGTGTCCCCATGAGATAGACGCCATTCACGTCCCACAGAGAAAAAGCAACTTGTGAACTATGGTTGCTATGGTATGGTGAAGATTTTCAAAGGCGTGCTACTGGTGCTACCTACCTAGATGCCTAAATATATTTCATAATCTTCAGTATGGACCGCTGCAGTGCTAACACGGTTACCAGGCTGCAAATACGAAGTCCTTTGAGAACTGGGTATGTTATTATTTAGACACCTAAAGGCAAGGTTGACATTCATAGCTTAATCAGCTCTTTCACTGTCCCGCAGGACATGCCTGTGGCTGTAATCTGCGGCCCTACGCTCCATAGTGGGGCAACCTCGTGACGGATGCAGAAGGCTGCTTCCTTGTTAAAAATGACCAGAACATAATACAGCATAACATACATTTTCCAGTGATGCAAGCAAGTGAAACAAGCATTCAGGCTGTGTAAGTATGATATTATTCATAACGTCTCGGCCAGAGGCGAGTAAAATACCCTTGGCTCTTTTAATTCCCACCACCCATAAATAATCTTCCTGTTTGTGTTTTATTGGAAAACAACTGATTTAAAAGTCACCTAGTGTTATAATCCCCCCTCCACAACTGCCATCTGTCCTACAGCGGTAGTAACAGACCCTTTCATTCACAAGCAAAGCCAGCAGAATAAAGAGGAAGAAGAGGAGGAGCTGAAGGGGAAGAGAGTGAGAAAGCGGATAAATTCCATTTGTGCTATTAAAAAAACCAGAAAAGTGAACTCAGTGGTTGAAAAGTGAAGATAAAAAGATGAAAACAGTAATCTTGCTACAGAAACCAGAGAATTATGTTCTTGCTCTCCCCACTCTTTTTTTCTTTTTCCTTTTTTTTTTTTTGCTTTCACACCGTACAAACCGTAGCACCCTGAACAACTCACTCCCCTGCTATTTCCAGCACTTTACAGAAACTTTTCAACATTTCTGTTTGACACATATTTTCAGCAGTGAGGTGAAGACAATAAGTAAACAGGTAGTGAAGGGCTATTTAGAGAGCTGGTCAGTCACAGTAATAATAACGCAAAAAGAAAAAACCCCACACAGCACAGAACATCTATCCTATGCGCTGTAGCCACAGACAGCACATGACCTCTGACAAACAGTTTTCAGAGTAATTTTAATGCTACTCTGGATTTAACTTGACTAACTGGTAGCAATTGAGCACATCTTTTTTTGTGGCAGCAGTTATCTAAAATGCTACAATAACAGCATCAAAAGTAGAATGGTGGAAGATTGGTTTTCCATTGTGCTGCTGAACTGGCATAATGCCCACTTTAAAAGCAATTCGCTGCTCATCACTGAAATCTGGCAGACACGACACTAAATGCCTTGAGGAAAAAAAAAAAAGAAAAAAAAAGGGTCTTGAGAAGGGGGAACCACTCCAACCACCAGGCAAAGAAAAAGGAGGAGGAAAAAAAAAAGGGGGGGGGAGAAATCAAAGAATGATGAATCTATGTAAGAAGAGAAAATTGCAAAATAAAAAGTTTAGCACTGCATGCAGACTCAACAGGCTCTACTTAATTTGCTTGAAGATTTTATCGCAGGCTTGCATTAGTAATAGCAGAACAAAACAAAAGCAAATATATATTTATGTCTGTCTATTGTTCTGATGAAGTGAAAACGTACTGAGTTACGTCAATCATTTGTCAAACACATCTTCCTAGTTTTATTTACCACCAAATATAATGAGTAAATATGTGATAATAAAACTCTTCTTTTTATACGGACATATACAATTTTTTCCCACTACTAAATACAGGTAATGATTTAGGAAGCTTTCAAAATGTCTTTTTACTGTCAATAAAACTAATTCTATTCCCATTTTCATGTTAAAAAAAGGCTTTACAAATGAAAATTCAAATTAAAATTCTGATTATAGTGTAGTGTGACAACACCTGTATTTATAATTTTACTGTCAGCTAGCTCGTAGTGTTTAACAATAGCTTGAAGCAGAAAAGTAATTGGAATTTGTCTGTAACATGCCAGATGACGACATTGGGCACTTTGCTGTGCTAAAGCAAATTTGGTTTGATGACAAAATAACCTTAGAAAGATCGGAAGAAAAAAAAACCCCAAAGGTTAAATAATGCCATCCTCTACCCAGCGATGTATAATCTACTGTGGTAAACCGAAACAGCTGAGCAGTAGCTGGAGAGACCAGGGTACCCCTGGAGTTGGCCGTCCCCTCCGAGCAGGCATCCCTTGAGTCCCTCCCTGCAACATTCACCTCCCAGCAGCTTTTCTAAAATGGTGCATCGCCCCAATATTATCATCAATATCATTTAGAAACACGGGAGAGAAAGGAAGCAAGGGTTCTTCAGGTTGGGAAGAGATGCTACCACATGTGCTGCAGTTTTCTGTGGACCTCTGTGTGAATAAAAAAGGAAAGCTACAACAAAATGTGCAAGGTCAGTGTGAACACAGAAGTACCCCATGTACAGCAGTGCTTTCATATTGCCCATACAGCTACACTCACAGGTACTAACTGGTGAATAATGCCAGGCCAGGTCAAAATTAACACATACACATTTTCAGAAGCAGTACAAAAAAAAAAAAAAAAAAAAAGGAAAAAGCTATTCAATCTGAGTATCTCAAAACTCAAACACATGCCACTCTCCACACACAACTTGTCTTACTCAAGCCTACAAATTAAAAAGCCCATGTTTTTCATTATACTTAAGACAGGAAAAAAAATAAAGAAAAGGAAGCCACATAAGAAAGAAAAACAGAATGACAGTGATGTTTTAGTTTACACTAGATATGGCAACACATACAAACTGTCAAAACTATGGAGTGAAAAAAGCTGTTATCAAGCAACTGTCAAGAGAGTCCTCTGAGATTTGGAAATCTTGTGTTTATTGTAACTACTGCACATTACACAAAGAAAGAAACATCCCTCTTCTTACTATTGCTACTAAATATCATGCAAGAGAACCCAGACTTCTCCCTCACTATTTAGATTAATTTTTTTTCCCTGTGTAATTCTGTGCTTGACAGCACAGGGCCCCTCCTTTTTAAGGTTTTCTATTGTTTGGTCAAAGTTCAGAGAGAAACTTGAGGTTGTATCAAACATTATTTCATTTTCAAGAACTGTCAACACCCATTTTATGTTGTTAACTTGTTGTCCATCATTTAAGAGTGGAAACTGTTGACACCAAAATATACAGAGGAAGAATTTCTCTCTTAAAAGACATGTAGAAAGAGCGAAGATAATGGAAAGAGCTATTTTACTAGGCAAACTAACAATTCTTTTTCATGGGTTTTAATATATTGTCTAGAAATGTTAACTGGCAGTGGGGTACAATATTCAAAGGTTTAGTCTGAATGTATTAATGCAGATTTTAAATCGCATTTTCTGATTATAAGAAAACAACTACCCCTTGGAGAGAAATCCTCTGTCTCTATAAGGTTTCAGTAGAGCCTTCAAAGTATTGTTTTGAGAAATAGCCTTGTATGGCCATATTCCAACCATACTGATGACTGGTTAAAGTTGTGCACAAAAAATATCTTGTGTTCTGCTCACTGCAAATTACATTTATTATCACTTTTATGCTTCAGACTCTTGTAAAAAATCATCTTTATTCTGAAACCCAGGTTTCAGGACAAACATTTAATGAGGTCCCTAGATTCAGCTTGAGGTTCCTGAGAAAGAATAAAATCTTCAGTGTGTGTGGCGATGCGTGTTTTTATTGCATTGGTTCTGGAGAGGCAAGCATCAAACTTAAAAACTCAGTAAAAGAAGCCTCAAATATTATTGTACCAGAGCAAAGGATCACTTGTGCTCTGTGAAGTCAATGTGCCCACAGAAAGTGCAGTAAATTTGAATGCCTCAAACCCAATGTTATTTCATTCTAGATTTGTTATGGATGTCACATCATCTGTGTAGGTCTTTGATGAGGAATAGATTTCTGTGAACTTGCTTCCTAGCACCAACCCTCACATCTGGTTGGATTTACCTGGAGCAGCTACCGCTCCTCAGACATCCATCAGCTCTTGGAAATCACTGTCTGCAGGTGTACAGTTCCTCAGCCACAACCTCACAGTCCAATACAGCCCAACTGCTCAAAGTAATAGGGACATCTTCACATTTTTTGCATATAAAGATTTTTCTTTTTTTTTTTTTTAAGTCTTAAGAGTACTTCTTCAAAATGTCATAATATTTATGAATATCAGATGAGAATACTTGAACAAGAATTCAGCCTGACATGTTATATTTCCCATAACTCCCATGACCACTTAGATATAATTTTATCTCCAAATATTGGATACCTCGTATAATACAATGAGTAATACATTATCTCAATACAAAACATAAAATAAAATGATTGAGAAACTTCATAATAAATGAATCTTTCCCACATAAAAATGCACTGTTAGATGTATTATTTCCTAGCTTTTGACTCTCAAGTACTTCCTCCTCCTAGATTGTGAGAGTTATAAAGTACCATAACAATTACTTCATAAACAGCTGCAGTTACATGTGCATTTAACACAGTTTTTTTTTAAACATATATATATTAATACCCTAATACAAGCTTACGCACATATGCTCACACAGAAGATGAGAAACAAAATAGAGGTCTGATCCTCAGAAATTTAGGAACATGGAATAAGTCTACAGAAACTGACTATTTTCAAGCCTGGCAGCATTGCAAGACTGCATAGATATGATCCATATGTTAGAAGTCTATTCAAGTACTTACTGCTCCATAAATAGAAAGAGTTCTTGTGAGTGAACTGCAGAAAAAAAAAAAAAGAGACAGAAAAAAAAGGCAAAAAAAAAAGACTATACGGAAGGTGTGGTGCAGAGCAAGGGTGAATTGTTGAGCTTGTCCTGGGCTTCAATTATGATTAGGTTTAGAATCATTAAAGTTTGTAAGACATACTGAAGTTAGCCTGACACATCAAGGCCTTTTCAACAATCCTACAAAATAGCCTTTGAAAGTTCATAAAAGCACTTGGATAGCTGTATTTTTTAAAGTCACATCTGATTGAGAAGCTCACCTGCCAAATCCTCTCCTCCTTCACATATACTGCCTGAGGGTTAGGAGACAAAGGGGAAAAAAAAAAAAAGAGAGAGAGGACCATTATAGCTGAATTTCAACACATTAAAGTTGGCACCATCAAAATAAAGAGCTCCTTCCATTAATCACGAAATTTAGAGTACTGGAAGATCTACCAGACCTATTTTACTGAACAGGAAAATTCAGCACCAGAGTATTGTTAAATTGAGTTAGCATTATCAGTGGAAAAAATATGCTCTATTTCCTATTATTTATGAAGCCCTATCCTTTTCTTTCTTACCAATTACATTCCCTATCATTTCCAAAATATACAAACTGTTTTCAATCAACAGATTTCTTTATTACAGCGTACTGCATGCTTGTTACTGCCTCTTTTCTATATTGAATCCTTGATTGGACAAGCATTTTGAATTTAACATGGACTGTGATTGCACACATCAAACAAATTAAACCTGCCAATCTCTTTTTGGAGGATATCCTTTATATATACTATCACTGAAGAGTACCCCGAGTATATTTGCTTAGGAGAAATGGGGAAGGAGGAAATTATTATTATGGCAGAGTCAGAAGACTTTCATTTTCCCATGATATGTAACTGGCCTTGCATCCTCTTTTTCCTCTTTTCCAATGAATTATTTTATAAAAGAAAAACATAGTTACTGACTTTCTCAGTGTCTCAATGGCTGTTTTACAATCATCAATCTATTTTTCCTTTTGGTTGAGTGCTAATCACATTGCAAAAACGAGATGGAAGTAAGACATGAACTACTGAGTAAGCTTGAAACTGATTTTCCTTGGGTTAACCAGTTGCAGAGCCAGATTACACAGTTCTTTGTAGAGTAACAGAACAAAAATGCGTTGGCTTTGGGTTATGCAAGCCTGTTTGAAATGAGACTCAACTCTGTACAGCTTTTGACTCTGCAAACAGGATTGAATTTTAGATGGGATTACTTAAAAAAGAATGCATCCCACAAAGATAAAAATACTGGGAAGCATTTTCCTTTAAAAATACAGTTCAAAGATCCGCTGGTTGAAAATCAAGGTCAAGTGGGAAGAATTCTAAAAACAGAAAAGTAAACAAACAGAAAACCCCCACAATATCAAAAACCAGAAATGACCAAAGTCAAGACAACCAAAGACAAGTCAGGGAGTGAACAAAACCAATAGAATACATTAGAAAAAAAAGCAATGAAGATATCTGCTAGCAAGACTTGTCTAAAAGCATTCACAGGTCCCTGCACTTATTAAAGCTTTCTATAAATTCCTCAACTGCAAGTGCTCATGAAACTGAGATACCCTTATCTGGAAAAGGCTATCAGCTACTTGCTTTATCTGCTTCATCAGAGGAACGTAAAATAAAAACAGCAGACTATTCACGCTGCTTTTCCAGCTGGCGAGCACTGAATCTTCATTCAAAAGATGTAGGTGCTATGCTCGGCTTTGCCACCACTTTCCAACATTATACTGGACCAGTTGCTAAATTATTTCAGGCTTTATTTTTTGTCTGTAGAATAGGTTTGACAGCACCTCCTCCTCTCACCTGCTGCTTCTCTTACACTGCAAATTCTATAGGCAGGAGTGGTCTTCAAAATTGCCTATTTGTGGAGCATCAGACCTCTAGATAGCAGCATAATACAAATAATAACTAATGATGTGAACCCAGCCTTCTGAAAGAAGAGGTAAACCAGTATACTACATTTCCAATTTTTGTTTCAGAGATGCCTCTGCTGGTGGCTTTTTTTTTGTGTTTGTTTTTTTTTTTATGGCATAAAACGTTCCTTTTCTACTGCTGAAGATGCACAAGTCAGAGTTGCTGCAAGTCATTCTCAGTGAGGCACTTTAACAGTTCGAATACAATTTAAATTTGGGTAGTGTTCAGTTTTATCAAAAGCTCACAAGTCTTCAAGGGTGAAAGCCCCACTTCTTGTCTCTCAGAGAGGAAGGAAAGAATACAACAAAGGACCTGGATCTTGACACTAAGAACTTATATCTGTAGTTAGATCAGGTAGTCACCTTCTTAATTTTGCTGAAACTGGTAAATTCAATTTTGATCGTAATAGTGAAATCAGATATCTAGCATATGATAAAAAGAGTCATCTGCACATTTCAAATCAACAGAATTGGCTAAATTTCTTAAAAAACAAAATGGAAATCTTAAAATGAAACTTCAAGAAGAATAGGCTCCTCTACCTTGCTTTCATTTGACACAGCATCTACACCAATTATGTACGGGATGACTGCTTGTTGCTTTGACAGTCATTAAGAAGAAAAAAAAATGAGAACAATGAAGATTTACTGCAGCCAACAAACTGACTACTCAAAGGGCACGCTGAAGATACGGTGCAAAGATCAACACTCTTTGTGGGAGGGAGGAATGGTCATGGTCTTTTACTGCTGCTTTCTACTTAACTACCTGGCTTGACCCTCTGCAATAGGGAAACTACCTTCATATACATCTTAAATAGCAACGCCGAGCTAGTCAAATTCCTAGTGCCACTGATTAAATAAAAATTAAGATTAGCAAGCAACATGACTGCCCACAGTGTATTAATGAATCAGGCAGCCACATGCTCTGCAGGAAATAAAAAGTGGGTTTAACAAGGCCTGTGAGCTATTGCTTTCAACAATATGTGGGGCTGGCGAGGCCACTCTCAGCTTTCGGGTCCTGCAAGTGAGAGCTTAGCATGCAGCTGCACTGCAGCAACAATTCAGCTTGTGCAAAGGGAAGAACGCATTGCACATTGTCCTGCCAGTCCCACAACATGCTGAGGAAAGGAACGTCTCCTATCCATAAGGGCAGACATCCATCTTCCTTTTATAAGATGTGTTACTCTTCACATCTTATAAAGCATGGGAACGTTTCATATGATATACACAACAAATAAAAAAGGGCCATACTTGGTCTGACAAAAAGTCCATCTAGCCCCAGATTCTGCCTTGGAGAGAAGAAAAGCAGATACCCTGGATAACAACACAATCATGCAGTGACACAGCCCTGGTTTACAAAACCAGCTTCCAGCAACTTGAAAAGTCCAGCAACTTCCTGAACTGACAGTGCTCCCCTTGTGCAGAGTAATTCTGGGTCAATTTTTCCTTCCACAAATGTTTCCAACTACTTTTTGAACCCACGTGAACCTTTTAGAATCTGTAACAACCCAAAAAGATCCTTAAGCATTTAGCACTATTTAATTTAATGAGGTACACGTGGTTGTCTGCCTACCACAGGCAGTCTTGACACTCCCTACCTGAACACATTCAGTAGGTGAACACCACCTGACGGGGCACTCACTTCTGCCACAAGCCCACCACTCTTTATCGTAGCCTTCTTCACCACACACAATAAAAACAGCAGTTAAGAGGATACAGTCACACTGGATAAGGCCAAACTTGCACACCCAAGAGTGGCAGGAAAACTCAAGCTGAATAAAAAACTTGAGATATTAATGCCAAGTTTCCAATCCGCTACCTTTTGCTGCATTTACATCTTCTGTAAGAGAGTACTTCGTCAACAACGAGACAGACAAGATACATTACAGCACACATAATGAATGTCATCATTCACCACGTGGGAAGGAAAAATGCCAGGGTTACGATGGATGTAAAGGTTTAGTGAAATAATAATTTATTAAAGATCATGGAAAGTAATGCTGCTCTTTTAACTCAGTTTTGTTCTGAGGCTTGGAAGATGTAAGCATGTTGTGCCTGCTGATGTTGTCTCCACTAATACAAATATGCCCTTTTTAATGAGACAGAAACTGTGAAGGTCTTTTGACAATACCAGGTACTATTCACAGCTCTAATGGCTTTTCGAATACATAATCCACTACACAATCACAGGTTCAGATGACTAAGCACTCTACAATTTAGATGGGAGGAACTGAGCAGGAAAATGAACTTTCTAGCCTACTCCATCAGAGAAATCTATTGCTCTGCAGAGAACAGACCCAAATGTTTTCTTAGAAATGCTCTGGATTTGTGACACTGAAAAAAATCATAATGCGTTTGCGTCTAATTAGAAACTTTATGTGAAGATAACAATTAGAACTTCATCCTCACAGAAACTACTACTGCTGAAACTCATCTAAACACAAGAAATATTGAAGTCATTACAAAATATACAAGTATATAGACCCATTGAATCTAGGAAAGAACACGAACGCTTTGGGCCAAGGGAAAAGCCTCAGAATCAGTGCTGGGAACTGGCTACTACAGTTGATTAAATTTTAGTAAATATTATGGTGTTAGATTGATATTAGCAACCGCTTCCCAAAATCCACATTAAGCCTTTAGGAATTGTAAGTAACCTGCATAGGGATTCTCATATGCTGTGCTCACACCATATTTTGGTCAGTATACCAGTGAAAGTCCTATATTCAGAATTATTTTTCAGATGCCTGAACTGCAAATGTGAACCTAAGCTGGCTAAAAAAGGCCTAGACAGAGAGGGGCATCCTGAGAAGACACGTAACAGTTTGAGAGACTTCTTGATAAAGGAGATTTGTTCAAGGGATTTAATACACGTTTAAAATGGACACAATTCTTCTGAACATTTCCCTCACTATATTTTGTACTTATCTGAAAGAGAACTGGATAAGAAAGGTCTTTTCTATATTAACAATTAACTTACACTCCTGTGCTGGCTACTGCCCTTTGCATTATTAATTCTGTTTCTGCAAATGATTATATTTTTCTCCAGAGACACACCATAGATTTGAGCATGAGTTCCTAAACTTGCACAAGTGTTACTCAGGAACCTCTCCTCATATGGGCAATTCCCAGTCAAAAGAATC
>JAOXNO010000001.1:126073765-126083984 GCA_028565335.1 Limnodromus scolopaceus
CCCCCCCCCCCCATTTTCTTTTTTGCAACTGAGTATGGGATTTTTGAGTATGAACATGATCAATGAGGTACTCTTTTCATTATCAATGGATACTTAGAAGAATTTCTTGAATAGAAGCTGAATATTTTCTGAAACAGGTCTCTGAAGATCCTGCAGCGCAACAAGAGAATTATTCTGTTGTTTACCATTTGTGAAGATAATATGAGAATATCTAAACATCACAGCTTCCGTTTTGATATTTATGTTAAAGGAAATATCAATCAGATGTCAGCTTTACTCTCTTATTGACCACAGCATTTCTTAACAAATCAGACATTAAAATAACAAAAAAACAAAATGAGATTGTGAAGAAGCCAGTGGACAGCATCTAGGTATGTCACATAGGATGTCACTGATGCAATTTCTTCCAAGACTGTATTTATAGGAAATAGTGAAGTAAGGATTTTGAGTGCAAGTACAATTGAAGTCTGGTGACAAAAATCAGACTCTAAGCTGTAAAATTCATGGAGACAACTGATAAATAACCACAAAAACCCACTGGAAACACTGAAGTTATTTAGGAAACTGGAAACATCCCACAACTTGTGAGATCTGCTGCTGTATGTGCGACAAAAAGGCTATAGTGCTTTAGTGACACGTATGAGCCATATTGTCTTTACACATCAGTATTCTATGGCAACTCCTCTTCAGTTTTATTTCCTGGTTGTGGGTATCTCAGAAGAGCAAAACTAAACAAAACTAAACATTTTTGAGAGTTAACTGTTATCTTTTAGCCACAGAAGCTACTGCAGAGGCTTTTCTTCAAAATGTATAAAAATAATACTTACTTACTTGAGTTAAAAGGAAAATGCTAACTAATGCTGACTTTAAGCTGTTGAGGGTTGCCATGAAAACTAATTTGACCAAGTTATCACAGTGACCTTCCAAAGAAACATTTGCTTCAGATCCAGTTGGCTATTGGTAAATCAAGGGACTAAGCTAACAGAGTGGAGTTCCAGCCTGACCCAGCACTGCTGCCATCCAGGTGAAGATCAAGTGACCAATGCCTTGATTTTTCCCTAGATTAGCAACCACTACCTGGACACTGGGGTGAATCTACTACTTTCCCAAAGGATTTCTAGAAAAAGAAACAGTTCTGCACAGAACAACACATACAGCACTGTAAAATGTTTTCAAAATGCTGGACTAAGTAGTAATTTTTCCGTGCATAAATTAAATCAAAAGTCTGGAGATATTTTTCAAAAATAATACATGAATTCCTGTTGAAAGCTACCATGTAACTACTATTCTTTTGCATTAAGCTATGCACAAAACTGAAAAATCTGCTTTGAAATGTGAATTTAAACTGATACCACTTTGCAAACACCAAATATTCACAATGGTAACTTTCAGGACATTTACATCTGAACCAGTACAGGGGAATAACAGAGAGATTTATTTTCAAAGATAATGGTAAGGAGAGGGATACAGGGAGTTTGTGTAAAAATTTATTCTGTCAGCATTTCTATTGACTCTCAACTAGAAGATTCTACCAAACTTGTCATAGGTTATAAGAAGGCGCCAGTTAATAAAACGTGAGGAAAAGCTTTAAGAAACATATTTTATTATTGTGAATACCACAGAAAAATATTGTCATAACCTGGAAGAAGGAACACCTTTATAACAACACATTGCCATCTCTGTAAAGTCTAATGAATGCTCTAGTGCCTCAGTATTTCAGACCAGACAGTTTTGCGATCTGTGGATAATGATTGTCCAATTATGTACAAAGGTTTCAATGCAGCAGCCTACTGACCAGTAAGGACTTGGACGGTATCAAGAACAGCATCCCAGTGAAATTATAACAATTTGATTTTTCCACTCTCCACCTTTAATGTATATGTATTATTGTGGAATGTGCTTTCAAAAATCAGGTATCTAACACTAATAAATTATGCACCGATTATGGATGACCTTTGGAGTTGCTAAAGGTACAGTCACAATCACGCTTTTAAAAAAATCCTGCTTTTCACCATAATGTGTGAATGTATGAAATTAAATGAGGCTTGCAATATAATCAGCGTGGTTGGCTGCTTTAATATATTCCATTTCAATTTAAAATCACCACAAGCCAAGAGTGACGAATCTAATTTGATCAGTTGCTCACAAAAACACTGAAAAGAGATGTAAGCAGACCTATCAACAGCTGGTAACATGGCCTGCTTTCAAAAGCAATTAATCGTTTTTTACACAACCAGGAACTCTTAAAATATTCAAAACCAGTTAAAGCCCTGCAGTATTACAAAAAGGATAGCGGAAAGGAATTCTCATAGTAAAAGCATCTTACACGTCAAGTTATTGCTTAAAACCACAAAAGCCAGAAAATTCAAATAGAAAGGTCAAATCTCTAATAAAAAGGTGCAGTTGGGTGGTACGCTAACAGCAATAATCCATTGTAACTCGACTTCATAGGTTTGACTGCTCTTTATGAGGTGTTTCAATTGTATTTCATATTTAAATGGATTTTATGAGTTCTTGCACATATTAAATATGCATATTTGACTGCAATCAAATAAGTCCACAGATTACTAATAACTTAGTATAAAGCCTGTCATATGCAAAGAATACACACTTTCAAAAGCAGAACAAGCTCCCATGTAATTCATATAATTAAAAATACACAGATCTCATTATTTCCCACTCAAAAAATACTTTGAGCAATGTTGTCTTATCTATCCTATCTGTCATGCTTGCCATACCTTAACTTTGTGTATTTTGGTACTGGAGGCTGCACTTTTTTCTCTGGCTGAGAAAATTCTTCCAGAAGCTACTGAAACCGATTCTCATTAATGAGACTGAAACCAACTTACAAATGGAGCAGCACCTTACCAGACTGCATCCATTCAGTCAGTCGCTAATTAGCATTCGCATGAGAGGAAATTTTTGAAAGCATTTAAAATCACGCAGATTTATCCAGAACATATCTTGGATTGTAACAGGGGATGACTGGTAGACAAGCCTTTTCTGGAGAATGATGATCTGGCATATCAGCGCATCAGTGCTGTTGGAAGACTTGGAATTCAATTGCCATCTACTTACAGAAATCGTTACCATTGCCGATTTGAGGAAATGACTTTCCCACAACATCAGGCATAAGGACAGCATACGCAAAAGTAAAACAAGACACCTGAAAGCAAATTGCTCTGTCAAAAACAGTCACTAAAACAGGGGAGATGACAACAGACTAAAGCATCTGCTGCTGCACAGAAGAACAACTATAAACAAAATAAAAATGCTGTTTGTGATCTAGTTTTGGATGAAGCATGTGGCCAGAATTAAATACTGTTGCTTTATTTTGCTTATGACGAAACCACAAAGCCCACACCCTTGGTCAAAGAATAACCACCACATGAGGTATTTAATCCAAAAAGGCTTGAAATACTAACAGATAAATCTATATTTAATAAACACTTGGCACAACTCACTCATGACTTTTTGTTCAAGTATTTGATAACAGCTAGCTTTATCCCAAGTTAAGCTGGAGACTGTTAGCTACATATCAACATTAGAACAACACATTTTTTAAATTTGAGCTTTTGTGACAGTCTCAAACGTCTGAGATCTAACTCACTGTCATTTTCAACCTTACTCACCTTCACCTACTTCCCACACAATATTTTACAGATTAAGAAGCAAAACAGATCCCCAAAGCACCCGGAAAAAAAACAGTAAGATGAAACAGAAGCACATCTCCTTTCTATCTGGAAACTGAACATACTATACTCCAAAAATAAAAACACTTAATGCACCCCTGACCACCTTAAATGAAATATTTATCTGACTGTGAGGAGCAAGACAAAGGTATAATACTTAGTCATATACATAATTCTAGAAAAAAATCCCACAGAATCTTGCTGCTTAGATAAATTTCTGGAATGGCTGCCCAGCACAGGATTCCTTCAGACCATGTGCAGAGGAGCCTTACATCATTCTCCAGAAGAACAACATCAAAATTTTACAGTACTTGCTTGCAGAGTACCCATATCTATAGGTATATACAAGTACGTACACCTATAGGTAGACAGCAGCTGTCTATGCACTTTCAAGCTATGGATTAATACAGAAGAAACTGCCAACATACTGCTCTTCCTAGATACACTCATGCTACATTAATATAGAATTAAAAAAAAACCACCTTTTTTTCTTTTCCCTTTTTAAACTCTAACTTTTCCCCTTTTCTTCTGTCAGACTAGTCATTAGTAAGTACTTACTCCCTCTTAGAAAATTTCTGTGCATTATAGAGTCAAACTTCCTCAGAAAACAGCTGCCTTCAAGAGTGGTTGGTGCTACAGTCACCCGATATTCATTACCACTAGTATCTGGGACTGGGAACATCCGATTCCCGGTTTACAGATATTGGTTTACAAACTCTGTTAACAACAGCACAAACGATATGCAAGAACCGTTCCAGCACATACTCAAAGAGGGGTATCACACGACAGGAGTTTAAATACTCCACCATTAATATGGTCCACCTTGTCATGGTCCTGCACACTAACTGCAAGGGAATGCTTTTAGTACAGTTATCTTCACAGGTATGAGATTAACTGGGGAAAAAAGAAGCCACTCCTGCAAACTTGTGCTATGTGTTCCCAATTTAATTAAACTTATGAAGGATGAAAGAATCCAAGAAATAGTCATACTTCACAAAAGGCACACAGAAAGTCACCAAGTAACCATTGTCCACTCCTAGTGAAGCTTAGACCCTCTTCAGGAAAGCAACTTGGGCAAACTTCCTGAAAAGCAAGCTTTCTGCAAAGCAAATGTGACAAACTGCTCCCTGCCAACTTTAACTTACAACACTGGGGAAATGCAGTTAAGAAGATGAAGAATCACCAGGGTTCAGCACTCAGGAACATCATCCCTGCTCTAACCTAGTGGACAGTCACATTAAGAAATGCATTATTCTGTTTTAACATGTTGGCCAATTTCAAAAGAAAATTAAAACAAACATTTAATTTTTAAAAAAAACAACTTCTCTTTTCTTCTGTTTCTCTCTGTGCGCTCCTCCTGAATCATACTACTTCATCACAAGACACTACAGAAGTGTAAAACACGCACCTGCAGCTATTCTGATACCGAGGTAATCGAGTTCTTTCTTTCTGAAGACCCCCAATCCGTATGATCTACAAGAATTTGTATCCTCTGTCCTGCCCTTCAATGGAACATAAGACTGGCCGCTCTGAAATAGTGAGAGATCACAGCTCAGCTGCCAACAACACATCAAGGACACAACACTGTACTCTGTCCCACTGATGCAACCAGCCCCACTACTAGTATGTCAATACATTTGTTTTCTTCCCCCTCTAGGGAAGCATGTCTGCTGATCATCTCCAATTTGTGAAAAGTCAGCAATTTAGAACAGGGAGTATAGGATATATGTATTCAGCAGAACAATGGATGTGAAACAGGGAAGCAGGTTAGTTGGGTACCACAACATTAAGTACTTTCTGACAAAGACTGCATTAGCAGATGACAGGAGATTGAACACACAGCAAACAAAATGCTTCGCAGATTCTCCCGTCCTTGATGTTGCAGCTGATCTGGAAGAGAATGCGCAAAGTCCCTCATGCAGAGATAGCCTTTGATCTTAGTGTACTAACTTGATACACTTACAAATCTGTGCATGCCCTTTGTCTTCCATCCTCCTTAAAGATGGTCTACAAATAAAATAATGGATTATCTGAAGCTGCTCTGTTATAAGGAAATATATTTTAAATGGCCTTCTTAAATCAACTTTGTAAATGTATTTTTCCCTTTTTCATGCTTGACATTCAAGCAGAAAGAAGAAAGATTATGTGCTATGATCTGCAGAATATTAAACTCCTCCTCGGGACAACTTCATCTGAAGTTATCAAAATCCCTGTATTTACTGAATATGAAAAAGCAGAGGTTGATGGAGTTGGCTTTTAACAGCTAAAACCTTTTGCGGGTAAAGAATAGCTATTAATAGATAATAGCTATTCACCTTGAAGATTGTAAATTAATTTCCAAACGACCCCATACAAGAAGTTTAGTCTCTAGATTTGTCCCTTTGAAAAACAGTAGGGGCTTAGAAGAATTACACCCTTTGCTTCTCTACAAATAACCACAGAAGTACAGCCTTCTCCTGTGCCAGAAGCCAGAACTCTGTCCTGAAATTGATTTTTAACAGGCTGGTTTTCAGACCTCACGATAGACTTTTCTAAGGAGTGGTGGCAGTTAACGGCATTCTGCCTCCTCATGGTTAACATTTATGACAAGATGCCTTTCCCCAGGTCTTTACAATTAGCTATGTATACTTTAGAAATAGGTTATTCTGGGATGCAGAAGTAGTTTACTTCAGAGCAACATGCTCTTCTCACTTTGCTTTAGTCAACACAGGTTGTAACCGGAAAAGGATAAAGGAAACTAGTTTGATATATTTTATTCTTTGATGAAAAAACTTGAGGTGACCGGAGTGCTATACATAACAATTTTCTACATTTGGCATCTAACATGGTAAATTCACAGACTGTCTCTCTGGTGTACCTTTCCCAGTAATTCTACTTTCAAGATCTGAACTAGTTGCCCTGTATCTCCTTTATAACCAATGAAGCAAAACGGAGGCATTTCTCAGGTGTGATCCATACCAGCCTAACATAGATGAGATTAGCTGAGCTGTGCCCTGGAACTGCCTAATATCTCCCCACTATACAAAGGAGAACATGCTAATAATTCACATAGAAATGCTTGAACTTTGAGACCTCAAAGGCAGTGGAGATGAAGTGCATTCCTTTGCAGGGAGTTTTCTCCACTAGTGATATTTGGTGTGGAATGCCTGCTTTGCTTTACATGAACAGAAAGAGAACAGCAGAGTCCCTGTTCACATAGTACCTATATACTCAAGAACCTATATAACAAGCGAAGGAGTACGTAACGAGATGAACCTGAAACAGCAATAAGCCCTTGCAGCAAAGGCCAAGAGCACCCTGGGCTGCACTAGGCAGAGCATCACCAGTAGGTCAAGGGAGGTGACTTTTCTCCTTTGCTCAGCCCTAGTGAGAAACATCTGGAGTGCTGGGTCCAGTGCTGGCTCCCAAGTGCAAGAGAGACGTGGACTTATTGGAGCGAGTCCAACAAATGTCTACAAAGACAATTACAGGGACTCGAGCATCCATCATACAAGTAGAGGCTGAGACGGCTGGGACTGTTCAGCCTGGAGAAGAGAAGGCTCAAGGTGGATGGCCTCATCAATTTCTACAAATACACAACAAGGGCATTAAAGATGGAGGCAGGCTCCTCTCCGTGGTGCCCAGTGACATACCAAGAGGCAACGAGGGCAAATTCAAATACAAGGAATTCCACGTAAACATAATACCTACTTTTTTTACTATGAGGGTAGTCAAATGGTAGAAAAGGTTGCTGAGAAAAGTTGTGGAGTCTCCACCCATAGAAATACTGAAAACCCAAGTGCCCATGGCCCTGAGCAACCTGCTGTAGCTGGCCCTGTTCAGGGAGCAGGGAGTTGGACTAGATTATCTCTGGAGGTGCCTCCTTGCTTCAGTCATTCTTTGATTCTCTTGTTAAGACCAAACTGGTATCTTCTGTGCAGAAGCGGATCTCATCTCTCTTGTGTCCATAAAAAACATCACTTCTTATAGTCTTGGCACCAGAAAAACTTTGTGAAGCACATCATCATTGCCAGAAGAGAGGGGACATATATGCAGTCTCTTGGTCACTTCACTGAACTGTGACCCTTTGGCTTTTCAAACTTTTTAATATTTTAGCAGTATTAGCCGTCATCTCTACTGGGACCTCACTGTTGCACATGTAGCACGAGTGACAAATTTTGTCTCAAATATCACCATATGCACACCACTTTTCCTCTAAAGGGAGGAAAACCTTTACATGTACCCCCACTCATGCCGCAGCTGGCTGCCGTTGCCTACCATAGTTCATTTCCTAACTCATCACTCACTTTCTTGTTTTAAAAGCAACATACATCAGCTGAAAAGATAAGTGTGGCTTCATACTATATAAAAGGGCTGTCACCGGGGTGATTTATATTATCTTTATAATTGGGATACATTGCACTAGAAAGCTTCGCTTTATAATGAAAAGTTTGTTTGACCGTCAGGCATCCTTTGGGACTCTCTTAGTTAGGCCCAGTTGGTGACACAAAGCACCCACATTGTTGGATAGTCTTAAATGTAGAAGTTTCTGTGTTCAGAAGCTCAACCATATTTTTTCCCCCCAAGTGCTGTTTGCAGTTCACAGTCTGCAGAAGAACTCAATTTTTAATATGAAAGTATATATACCAATTTGAATTATGCTAAGAACATGGTTTATCATAATAATGGCCTTCAAAAATGTACTATTCAACAGAAATACTGGTCTACTCCAGACATTTTAAAAACATCAGCTTGTAACTGCTGAAGAAACTTCCCAAGAAGGATGTGCTCCATCTGTAAAACTGCTGATTTCTGTAAAGAGAGACTTCCTCCCAAATCATGTTTTATGTTTAGAGGGTGATAAAAAAAAAAAACCAAAAACTTTTTTACCACATACTTTTCTCAGACTTTTTCCCTTCCCTGCTTTACACATCCAGAACAAGATGATACAAAATGACCTGTTTTCAAAATAATCCAACTCCAGAATTCTTTCAGAGATGACTAATGCCAATGTAAGGCTCTGCCTACGATCATGCAATGGTTTTCAATCATACATACATACAGATTTAACACTTCCCTAATCAAGAAAAACTCACAGGATAGCAAGTACAACTGTAATGAATTCCAAAGTTTGGGGAGCTCCTACTGAAAACGTAGGACTTAATTTTAACCTCATTGGGTTCAAACAACCCATAAAAATAAAGGCTAAGTTTTGCAATGAACTGTCAAGCTGTACTGCAAATTGGTTTCATTTGTTGTTGTCTTTCCAAACCCTCCAACATTTCTGTTTCTTAGGACTGTCTCCCACATTTTCTGTGTTGAGAATTTTAGGATTATTTTTTGTTAACATCACTTCATACATCTGGTTTGTTCTTTTACAGCTTTATTCTTCTTTGCACTAATGCTCTTTCCTCATGTAATTCAGAACAGGCATTTCTCCCTTCCTTTATAAAATACAACCTGTTCAGCAAAAAACCCCAGATAAATCCCTGTGACAGCCTAATAAAAAGTTACCTTAGAATTAATATTTTGTTGTGCCCTTGATTACGGTACCAACATAGTGCCATAGATTTTGATGTGACAACTGGTACCTGTCTCTTAAGAAGCAAAGACCAAACAAAGAAATAAACCCTATAACCCTTCCCTCCCCCATGAATAATAAAGGTTTACTCTCTAATTGCTATGTTACAAAAAAATCCTTAACAACTCAGATTCTCTCAAAGTGCAACACAATTTTTGAAGCGTAATGCTGAACCAATAATATCGTTTCTACAGTCAGGGTAGAGGCATACAAACAAGTAAGTGAAAGGCATCCTAACGCAGGACTGTGCAACGGAAGGCTTTACCATGGTAATTACCTGTTTATCTTACCCTGTGGTACTTAGTGGTTGTATCTTATACTTCTTTCATCTATCCTCGTAAATCCTTTGTGAAGTCTGAGTGTACTGTTTCTCTCCTTTCACATCTATTTTTTGGTGAAGGATGCTAACCCAACAGTAGGCCTGGGGCTTTCATGACAGTAAAGCACCAGCACCCTCAATGCCTGGAAAGACATAGGTCTAAAATGCACGGCAGGTGATGCTGGATGTTGATGGCAGCAGGAAACTGAAAGCTATTTCCAAAGAATCTCTAAACAGTAAGATGATTAAAAAAAAGAAAAAAGGTGAAGATGAGAGCTCCTGAAAGCCCAGCATGCCTATCATTTCTCAAAAGAAAAAAAAAACCAACATACAAAACCCCCAAAATCTACCCTGATGATCATATTTCCCCCCTAAAAAGCAGTGACTAGAACTGAAAGAAGGAACAAAAGAATGCACTGATGCACTGGGACTGCAGGTGATGAGCCGTTGCCACCAAACTGTCTCTCTTATAATACATGTATTAGGTACTACACTAGAGTTTTAGACAAACATTTTACAGTGGCTGCGAAAAGAACTGGAGGGGAGAGGGACCCAAGAGGGATGGTTGGTTTTCAAGGATCGCCTCCTCCAAGCTCAGGAGAGGTGCATCCCAAAAAAGAAGAAGTCAGGCAAAATAGCCAGCAGGCC
>JAOXNO010000001.1:126084084-126111584 GCA_028565335.1 Limnodromus scolopaceus
AAGGCCAGGCTGGATGGGGCTTTGAGCAACCTCATCTAGTGGGAGGTGTCCCTGCCCATGGCAGGGGGGTTGGAACTAGATGATCTTTAAGGTCCCTTCCAACCCCAACCATTCTATGATTCTATGATTCCTTTTCACTTAGGAATATCTTCACTTTATGAAACGCATCTGCTTGTTGGAAGAGCTGAGCAAACCCAGGATCTACGTGAGTGAGAGCAAGCGCTTTTTGCCGGGGCAGCAGAGATACCTGGAATGGGAGAAGCAGTGAGAGCAGCGGCCAGACACAGCACAGGGGCCTCGAAACCCATAGACACCACAGGTGAAAGTGGGTGCTGGAGGGACAGCTTAAAACAAGGCACATTTGGTTACCTACACTCTCTGGGTCAGTGCAGTGTTCACCAATAGGACAGAGAACACGTGTATGTATAAAAATATCACAAGTGTCAAATGCCATAATAGAAGAAAAAGGATCCTTTTTGCTACTTACTAGGGAACACAGGCATGCTTAGATGTTAATAGACTAAATACTGAAACAAAATGCATGTTTTCTCTAAATAGGAACTTCTGACCGAATGTTCCTCATGTTTAAGATTTGCCACAGCAATACAAAAAAACACAAAACGAAGCAGAGACTTCGGATTGTATTCAAAAGTTCAAAGAGGCATAGACATTTCACTGTAATTCCTGAATAATAATCACCGTTTCCCTTTTCTGGAAACACTGAGACAATATTTTTTTGCTTTGTCCTTATAACCAGGTTGCCTGTATGGCTGCTTGCAAGACTGTGGTATCTGAAGTATGGCCTAAACTGAGAAACAGCTGATAAATCTTTGGAGAACAGAAATGGAAAAAGGAAATACTGTTTTTAAACTCGCATCCAGATTTTCAGAAAATAAACCTTTAGATAAGAACCTCTTTTTCTTTCTTTCTTTCTCTGTAAATGCAACTACTGGAAGAGTTGCAGCAGTTGTGCTTCACTGAATGCATGCATCTTATGTTCCAGCATCTGCTGCTTTTGTAAAATCATAGATATACTTGTTTCCAACCAAGAAGCTACACTTTTGACCTATATGATTTGACTACATATTTATGAAGAGCATAAAAATAACACATATTTTTAAATTTAAAATTTTTCCTTTAATGCTCCTTTGCCTTCCCCCAAAAATATGTAACACAATTTCTAAGAAAAACATTAATCTGATAAACATGCTACTGTTATATTCTGCTGTTTATGCAACATGTATCATTAAACCAGAACTATAAAACAATACCATAACTAGCTAAGTGTTTTAATTCCAAGCATGTAAAATTCTATTAACGTCAAATATTATTTATTTTTACCACCTAAATAAACTAGCTTAGGCTGTCACTCACTCCTTTTTATTCATTTTTTGTTTTGTCTTACTGCATGCATCTCTCACAAAGTGAAAAATGTCTATTTAAAGATAAGTGAAAATACCACAGTACGTAACGTTTTCATGTCAAAATAATTACATTATTATATTCTGAGTTAAATAATATAAGATAGGAAAACATTTTGATATGCATTTGACAGTTCTAATCCTGGCAGGATGAAATCAACTTCTTCCAAACTAATTTCTGCTAGATAAAAACAAACAAAGAGCTCCCTAACCCGGCCAGCCATCCCTCTCACCCATCTAAGCCCCCTCACAGAGGAAGGACAAGCCAGGACAGAAGAACGTCCTGCTGCCTTTTTTTCTCTAAGGCTGAGCCACATTCTGGCCTTTCACAGAAGACTCATTTGTTCTTAAAACCCAATGGAATTGCATTAGCCTGAAACATGAAATTTGGTAGCTGGATCGTTATGAAGAGATAATCCCCAAAATAACTTTTTAAAAAAAAAAAAAAGAAAAAAAAAAGAAAAGGTAGCTCTCTAGTTCTCTCTCTTTGCATCTTGTAGAGCTGCTCTTTGTCACGGAGCGAGTGTGGCTTTGCTGAGAGAGGGACTCCAAAACCGTGCAAGTGGAGGCACGGCTTGCGAGGCAAGAGGTGGCAGTTGAGCTCGCTCACACTTTTCTGATCTCTGTACTCCAAACAGTTTCTCCTGCACTCTTTATTTTGGTGGCAGTAACACCCATGGCTTCAAGTGCTCAATTTCCCCCCTGCCCCCCACAAAAGATCAATCTGGATTGGTTGATACTGCCACATTTTTCTGATAGAGAGATGACAAAAAATGTGATACTCCTTTATGAAGGGAAGTATTTTTTCATTTAATAAACCAAATTTAAACTGCATTTAGGCACTTCTCTGCCTCGTGTTGCATTTTTATACATACATCATGCACCATTTTTGTGTCCCCTACGGAATAAAACAAATATTTTCCATTATGCTATTCTCTACATAGCCTTCTAGTCCCTAATAAAGAGAAGAATTTATTTCCATCCTTTTCTCAGAGAAAAGAGCATAACTATATTTTCATCATGTCTTTGATATAAATCCTTTGTTTGTTAAGATACAGAAAGATATTTCAAATGAAATGTCTCCTGTGCAGTTATTATAATTCAGTAAGTATAATAATTAAAATAATTTTATTTGCAGCATTAATTTAAATCTTGGAGATGAATTAAGGATCCTGCTTTCACAATCTATGTTCACAAATAATGACTCTATGTGTTTATTTTAAAGGTCAATATAATTCAAACTGGTTTGGAGACAAATTCTCCGTAAGACTTGTATGCTTAGCAGATGTGAGTTGAGGTAACTACATTTAACATCAGGAAGATGACAGATTCATATCACCTGTGGATGCAGGCCAAGTTTGGGAGCTTAAAATAGCTTTTGGCAAGTATACAGTAAACTGGTTTCCTTTATATAATAAGCACAGAAAAATTATGCACCAATACATGTGTGTGCACATCATTAAGAGTATTAAATCTTGAAGTGTTCCAAAGAAATGTCAATAATCCAGTAACCTGTTTTCTTCAAGTTTCTATTTCAACATTTCCCTTCTGATACAGAGATTATGATTTTCTTCCTTTTTGTTAGTATTGCAAATTATGATCACTTTTTTACATCATCCATTTCATATGAATTCTGTTTTCTTTTATTGAAAGTATTTTCCCCCTGACAGTTTGCTTTACTAGTGTGACATAAAAAACGCATATTTGCTGTCATGATGACTGTGAAAAGATTTGTATTTCTGATGTCATTTTGATACATCACAGTGTTGAAAATGTTTCATTCTGTTTCACAATCATTTTCATTCAATCTACCAAAGGTAGCACATGACTGACTTAACAGATAGAAAACCAGAGTTTCTATCTGCCCAGTTTTAATAAAATATCAGGACAAAACAAGCATAAAATGCCCCGAATGTTAATTTTCTCTTTTCTAGTATGCGGTAAATCATTTTTGGTTTCCAAATGCACAGTTAGACAAATTTATAAGCAAGTGTGTGCAGTAGTAAGTAATAAATCAGTATACAGACATGAATGTATACCAATATGGGAAAACATAATTTTAAAAAGCAGTTTCACTCAATAAGAGAAACCAGCTGCATTCCCCATATCTTTTGTGGAGTTAAGATTGCAGTGCACATATACAGTGCCATAAACAATACTTTTCCAAACATCTTCACAGCTGACAACAGATAACCTCAACCAAAATACAAAGAATACAAAAGAGTTAACTGAAACTATGCAACTTTCTCTAACTCCAGCTACAGAATCTTTAAATTTAAAGATGTAAAGTATCAATGTCAAAAATTAAGACACTCCAAATTTGCAGGCAATACAGCCAAGGTTTCCAACATAATTTAAGGGAAATAATAATTAAAGACATGAAAGTCCTTCCACAACCCTCTCAAACTAAACTGACCATGAAGAAAGGGAAAAGGAGAGCTGGGATTATGTGCAACACTGTACACCATCTTCAGTAGGTCACTGGTCTTTTAAATAATCTCTAGTGAACAAATAAGATTTCAGAAAGTTTTTAGTAGATAATTACACTTCCTGATTTTGTAATTAGTGGAACTACATGTAATTACATAATAATTATGACGGTAATTACGTAATTAAGATGTATAATTATGTAGTAAAAAACATTATGGAAATAAAAGCCATCAACTGTATAAGCACAATACATTTTTAAAAATAAATTCTGTATCATCTGTTTAAAGCTACCATTTTCCTCAAAATATCAAAGTGATTATGAGCCATCACTGGCAAGTTCTAAAATATACTTCTTATGAGACTTAAAAATCATACAGATAATTGTATCTTTTTTTAAATCTCTTTAAAGTCTTAGCTTTACATTATCCTTCTGATGTCTAGACACATGTACACTGAATGGATTATACAGAGTTAAACTGTTTATGTTTATATTTCCAATTTCTACTAAAATAATTTTTTAAAAATTAGCATGTGTCAGAATTCTAGTATCTAAAATACACGATTTTTTTACTTTTTAAATTTTTTTTTTAGTACACTGGCAGAATCATCAAACATAAGGGGCTTCTAAAAGGAAAAACATGCTAGTCTTGCACTTTCCACTAGAGAAAAGAGCTTACTGCTGTGAGAAGCAGTTAATGAAGTCTTGTCATTTCTGACTTGCATTTAACAACAACAGAAGTGCCCCCCCATCAAAAAACAGCCCCAAACTTTACTAACGGAGATAAAACCAGAAAGAAAATGTTATCTGTAAGAAATATGTCAAAGAGTTGCAGATAAAAAAAGAAACAGTGAAGAAAAAAGAGCTTTAAAAATATTCTCCATTTAGAGAAACTCACAGGAGAACTTATAAAGGAGGCAGATGACATTAGATAGACTACACCATTGCATGGGCTGTAACAAGTTGGCGTATATCTATATACTTAAGTAGAAAAAAATCCTGGACTGCAAATAGTGCACTTCCTGAAATGAAGATATTCCTGTTTGCTTTTTCCCACACACAGAAAAAAAAAAAATCTATCCATTACAGCAGGATATTTAATTGAAGAAGTCAAATAACCATTTTAATTCATGAGGAGACAGAAGTTAGTTAAGCCACTACTTCATTCCACCTGCGACATTAATACAACGTGCAAGGAAAAAAGTCTTAATTAATCAAAATCAGTCTATTGGCAGTATGAGCCATGGTAAATGCAATTCTGTCATGCCACAGATTTCCCACATTGTGGACATACTATAACTGTTGTAACTCATTATTTCCATTTATTTCATTGAGAGGTGGAGAAAATAATTCATAATAATTTGTAACTCCAAGAGAGGTGTCACAGCCCATAAAGTTTTGTGCTCAGAGGAAGTGTTATAGAAATGTAATGTGGCTTAGATTTTGTAGGTTTATTAAAAAGACCACACGAGCAGAAATAGAATGGGAAAAAAAATTGCAGCTAAAATATTAAAAATGTCCAACTGGCAATAAAAAGAGTTTGATCATTAAGGGAGGATAACTTAAGATTTAAAGATCAGCCAACTACCCATATATTACATCAAAATGGTTAAAAACCTACAGTGCATAATTTTCCATAGTTCTTACTTTCAAAAAACTTTGTGAGATTTAAACATACTCAAGAAACGGTGACTCAAATTTAAAAAAAATGTTCAGAAATCTTCCTCTTCAAAACAACACATTAAGGAAAAATGAACAAGTGCTTTTGAAGATATACTCAAAGATTAAATTCTTGAAAATTAGTATTTTACAATCTCTTCAAAACAACATGATTGGAAGACAAAGTACTTGACAGCAAATGTGCAGAGGAGCATTTGTTTGCCTGGATGTAAAGATCACTATAGTGAACTGCAGTCTTAGTGATAGTGTCTGGAGATGTGACGCAAACAGAAATGCTTTGTTTATGGAACTGCACTCTTTCAAAAGAGATATGCCAAGTTTCAGCTGTTGCCATCTTAAAAGTAAATCCATATGCACTTAGGTTATTTAGATGATTTCTCCTTATCTGTCCCTGGAAAGTGCACATAGTTAACTATAACCTCTTTTTTATTTATTGCAACAAGCACATTTTTGTAGTCTTCCTGCCTGTATATTGACAAATATTTGGCAAATAGTTCTGATACCAGAAGCCTCCATTTCATTACACTAATTTCACATACAATACAATCCTCCCAAGCTCCATCTCACACCCTTTATCTGACTGGACCTCCATGCTGTATTTCAGAGCAGTAACACCCCCTTGCTCAGGCGCATCCTTTCAACCCCAGATGCTGTCAGTCTGTCTTGCTCAGTCTCACCGCTGTCACTAGTCGACAGGAAGACATACACTAAACCATGTGACAACTAGCTCTGCCAACAACCTCATTATAAATTGTCTTTCAAAGAGTTACAAACAAATCTTCCATTTAAAAAAAAAAAAAAAAATCACTTCAACATGCTACTTGGCACACCAAGTTATGAATATACTGGGGAAAACTACCCAGCACCGAAATGCAAGGATTCACGCAAATATCCAGAGTTGAATTTTATGGTTTGATGTCTAGGTCACACAGCCTAGAAGAGTTTCATTTTTCCCCACATAATTTTGCAGTCTATTCATCCATAAAGTAAACTAGGCGCTTTTTGGTGTTTGCATGGAAGGGTGGAGTGAGGCAGGCACAAAGCTGTAATAAAAGTGTGAAAATATCCTCTGAATATGCAGTTGGTTTAACAAAACTCTAGTCCGTAAGTACATGATCAAACCAATTTATTCTGTTTCCAGGAAGTGGCATATACTTTGAAGATGTAGGTCTTACTAACAAACAGAAACATTTAACCACTTCTCCCGAACTTGTTTTCCTCCCATCCTCACTTCCTTCTGCTTATCTATTAAATGGATATGCCCAGACTTTTCTGAATCCAACATCGTGGGCTCAATAGTTGAAAATATTCTGTCAAAGAATACAGTCCAGCATCTTTGCAATTTCTTTTCCTGAAATACTTAAATGCCTCGTGAACAACATTTGTGACCTCCTCTCTCTTAGAAATGGGACAGTGGAAAGATGGTGGCTTTCAGTTCCATTCTACAGTATGGAACAGGATCCCAGTCATAGAATTTTTTCTATTTCTCTAAAAAAATGGCAGCACCATAAACAACCTCAGTGATATTAATGTTTTTGGAATAATGCTGCAGTCATTGTGAATAAGAAGACTGCAGCATCCTTATCTTCCATGAAGACTTCTATTTGATACCAGGAGGAGGAACTGAAGTAGAGACATCTGCGTGAGGCAGAGTAGTTGTACTGACTTCATGTGGGCTCCATTTCTCTTCATTTTTAAAGGTTTTCATTTTACTGTAGAAGCAAAATGAAAACAGTAATATCTTTGAATATTTAACAATACCAATATTTGAATGGAATAACGATATAAAGCTTACTACATTCTATTTTGATCTCCTGATGACATAGCCATAAAATACAGTGGTTTCCATTTCCAAAGTTAAGGCATACAGAGCGAGCGTACTCCTGTATTTAAACATCACGTGTTTAAAATCACTGATACTTTACCTACTCTTTTTTCATCCAAATGAACAGAGGATGCTACTACTTTGCTACTTCTGCTGCTTTTTACTGCTCTGACTGTTGACATAAGTAGCAATGTCTGACTAAACCCACAATGCAGCTTGGAAAAACTAAATGTAAGAAAATGCTGAAAACATTTTGAGTATGTAACTAGTCACAATGCAGAAGTTTTTCCTTTCCTGATTAAAAATTAATTCAGAACAAACAGCCCTTATGGGTATCTGTAAATCAGGGGTTTTGGCATAGTGATATTGAAAATTAAATTGGTTTTTGACCCAATACTAACTGTTCAACAGTTCCTAATTTTAACAGCAAAAGGAATTTCAGAATTTCACTTTGTGTAGTATGACAACTAAGAACCTTGCACCATATCACAATGTTAACATATTAAACTGTATCACAGTAACAGAGCTTAAACTTCCAGCTGAATGAAAACATTTGTTTGGAGGATCAATGCTACCCTTAATAACAGAACTAAAGACCCATAACTATATAATGCAGATGTTCCTGGATGGTGTAATTGACAACTAACTTTACCAGTCACTGAAACAAGAAAACACCTTGTAGACCAGTCAGCTTATTTTTGATTCTTACAGGGAAAAGATGGACCAATAACAGTATATAATGATTACAGTAGATCACAAATGAAACATGAGAGAATGATGTCGTTGCAAATGTTGTAAACACCATACTGTTATAAATAAACAACAGTATGCAAAACATGTTAATTAATCCTTCTGCTGCAATCCACTCTAGAAGATCTGATCTATTGAAGGTCTATAAAAAAAATTATAACAAAAAGCTGCTGAGAAGTGGAAAACTCTCCCTCAATCCTCCAAAAATTCAGGTTATTAGTTGAAAGAGACTTAGAAGATAGCATCCAGGTCTTAAACACGTAGGACTCTCTAAGAGAATACTCTATCACCCATCACACACAGAATAAGCTTCAGAAAGCAAAATTCGTCTTAGATATAAAGATGAGCTCCCTATAGTATGTACACTGAAGCACCACAAGAAACTGGTTGTAAAACCTGACAAGTTGTAGAACCAGAGGATTTTTAAATTTAGCCTGTCTTTAAAAAGTAAGATATGGTATTGATCCTCTTGCAGAGAAAGGGAGCAGCTTGGATGCCTTTGGAACTCCCACTGATTTCACAATTATTATTTTAGATTCCATTTCAATAAATACTATGGAACTTCAATATAAATAGCTGAACAAACAAAACCTGTTCTGTAATTAAGGTTCTGTATTTTGAAGAGGCAAGTGAACTAACAGTGAAATCTCAAGGTTCTAAACAAAAGAAGATATTAATTCTTTCAAACTATGGTGGAAAACATATTTATACCTTAATCTCTAACCATTAAAAGTTCTTTTTATAGAAGAACGCTCCAAGATGAATAACAGCTAAAGCTGCTATTAAGAATAAACAGAATCTACAAGAAAGAAAAAGAACTGGTCTTTAAAAATTTTGGGCAAAATAGCAATAAAAGGTAGAATCGACAAAAGTCCATGCAATTCAAAAACCTCGTCCCAAAACAATGCAAAATCCACACCAAATCAAACAACAAAACAACAGTAAATAAGTGGTTTAGTGGCATAAAAAGTAAAAAGACTGAAAATACCAAAGATGTACAAAACCTACACTAAAATTTTTGATAAGAGCAATGATTCTGATCACAGGTTGAGGATAGAATGGCTTGTGAATGATGGCACAGAAGCAAAGTTATTTTGGCTTCCAAGGGAAGATAAACATGATTTTCATGTTATGAAGAAGAGTTCACTAAATTTCCATCTCAGAACTACAACAAAATTGGCACATGAAAATTATTTCAAACCTACAGAGTTTTACATTAAGTGCATCAAATCAGTAACATCTATTGCTGGAAAACAGAACACTGGTATCTATAAAATAAAAAGGAGACTCAAATAGTCACGGGCAATTATTCTCAAGTTCTGCATGTATTTTAGAGCAATAGAAAGATGTTTTCCTCTGAAGATATGTGAAAAATGGGACAGAATTGTACATAGGTTTACCAGACTCACCTAGTTAGCCTCTTTGAAGAGAACTAATTTTCAAAGGACAACTAAGATCTAATTTACCTAGCCTTAACACCTGCTGCAGCACCAAGACTGAAATCACTGGCTGGCTGAAGATTATACAATGACTTTCAAATTGCTAAGAAAAAGAGAATAATACATCATGCTGAAAGGTAAACTGTCCAAGTGAACAGAAGGTCGTAGCAGAGTTCTTACAATTCCTTGAGAATTACTCTGGAAACTAATTTTATTGAACTTTCTCCAATTAGTGATAAGGGTACAAGAAACATTTTCTGATCAAGGCAGAAGGTGGGAAATTATGTGAATGCAGAAGCCACTACAGCATTTTTCAGAGATAATTTATTAACCTTGAAGTCTAAAATTACAAATGAGATTAAGTAGTCCAAAATTAATGAAACCAGGAAAATTAAAGTAAAACAAAATGCCATGAATGTGAAGTGTGAACTCATGATTCTGAAATGACAGGAGGGAAGAAAACCCCCACAAACCTCAAGATTTCTATCATTACTTAAGTACAAGATAATGGTATTATACCGCTATGAACAGAGCATAGGTGACTCAAGAAAGCATCAGCAGAAGTACTTCCAGCAAACGTATAGTTCATTAAGTGTCCTGGACACTGGAGAGATACCATCTAAAATACCATGTAATTTCTAGTTTCTCATACTCAAAGATTAATTCAATCTAGAAAAGACTGCACACAAGGTGCTACAAGGAAAGATCGTGCAATAGAGACCAATTCTTCCTAAAGAAAGCTGAGTGTCACTGCCTTAGTTTAAAACAAAACAGATGTTACCACTGTTTCCAAAAGCATAGTAGAGAACAGCAGGGAAATGAAATAAATAAACATATAGTGAATGGATATAAACAGTCACAAACAAGTTAGAATGGGAAAAATATAGTGAATTTTCAGTCATCACAGATCAAGGGTCTGAAACACACCTTAAATAGCAGCAAAAGGGGAAGAAACACCCACAAGTTTCAAAATGAAGTGCCATAAACCTGCAATCCTTAATAATGCGGTCGTCTGCAGCAGCAGAGGATTGGATGTAACCACCCGTGATACCTCTTCTACTCTTATGTCCTTATGTTATGCAAGAGATCTACACAAAGTAATTTGGTTTCAGCTAGCAGTAACATCCACCATATAACATTTCTTCAGTATATCTATAAAGTTATATTAGATTGAGATGGCTACATAGCGTGACCTTCCTTGGATGTACAAAGCCATTCTGAGGACCAAGAAACAGACTGAGGTCACCATCTTAGAGAAATAAGGAAAGGAAATGCAAACTTCTAAAATAGGAAACATAAGTACAACAGGCTGTTTGCTTACTTGAGCATTTTTTAGCTATGAAATTAAAACTATTTTGATTTTCATATAAGACTTATCAAAATAACATTTAGAAAGACCGAGTTTTGCTTAGTCTTTTTCCATCACCCAGAAACCTAGCTTGTGTCACAGGGCAGGGGTGGGTAAGACTGTCACAGCAGAGCAACTATTAGCTTAGTAGTCCCCAGCGGTAGCACCTTTTCTTCACAGGCAGCACAGAGGATGCAGTGGAAGTGCTCACCGTAGACAACGCACTTCAGTGGTGGGACCAAACACAGCTTTATTTAGAATTCCAAGTCAGCCAGGCATTAACCCACCTTCAGAAATATTCTTCCGTCAGCTTGAAAATCACTTAGCTGCACAAAACCCATGGATCCATTACAGCTTTGAAATGTTTTAGTTCAGAAATGTTACGGTAATTGGGAGAAGAAAAAACCTAATCTTCCTAACATTAGCTTAATCTGTATATTTAAGAGAGCTTTGTAGACAACTAGCATTATTGCTTTTCTTGTGCCATCATTTTCTCCCTGGTAAGAAGAGTCTCTGTGATATTAATAGTTGAACCTAAGTTTTAATTGGTTTTTCTTTTAAATATTGCATACATAAGTTTTAATTAATCTATTTACTGAAGCTGATGTGTCGTTCAAACTTCAAGCAAAGAGATTTCTCTAATGGTGTGACATGCAAGAAAAGCACTTTCTCCAAAGCACAGTCTCTTCAAAAGAAGAAAGGAGACATATAATATATTCTTAAAGTGGTTAACTCCAACGCAACACGTTCCTCTTACAGAGGATTCCTAAATTCATACTTTCTTCTATTTTCTGTTTTACATACAGCCTCGTAGTTCAGATTGGAAGAGTATAAATGTGTTGGTCTAGTTTCTAGCATGCAAGTTGCTATTAAACTATAGTTAATTAATTAAAAAATATTAAACTTACCTTTATCCTCTTCAGTAATCACTTTATCCAATGCATACTCCACATCAAAAATGTATCGGTAAAAGCAGAGCTGAGTGTACAGGGCCTTATCAGAATACTGTAATGTAAGAAGATAGCAATTAAAATCCCAACTCAAAAGCATGTCTCTTGCACCTGTTTCCAAGTCCACTATCAGAAGTTGATTCTTTCTGCTTTTTTCTAACAGTTTACGTGTTCTATTCACATCAGATTTTGGAACTATTATTACGCAAGCAAGATCTCTTTACTACATCTCTACACTTGCGCTCACAGTTTACACCAAGCATTTATATAAATCATATGAAACTTATCCATTCTTACAGAAACATAAATTGTATTTTTCCATTCTTATAGATATGCATATCACAATGATGCTTTAGCAACAAAGTGAAAGTCATAAGAACGGCGGGACAAAGGAATAACTTCAGTGCTTTCCTATATTATACAATGTAATGATCTCAAAAAAAGGAAAAGAATTAATGTATACTTTTGATGAATACAGGTGTTTGGCTGTATTCCTTCCCTCCCCCCATCAGCTGTGGTTACATGAATTGTGAACATGCCATTCAAATAAGAACAGGTGCATATATACCTTTACAGCTATGTCATCACCTTGCTCTACACATCTGTGAAGGCTACTGCATGTCAGCAATCACACATTTAGTTCAAAAATCTGCAGGTGTGTACATGTGGAATATGATACTCAATTAAATGCTCTGAATGTCAGTGATGTCAAGCCTCTGTGCTATTCCTCTAGTTCAAAAGTACATGCTTGTATGCATTCGTATCACTGACATCATTCTGTGCACTAGAAGATTGCTCAAATAGACATGAGATCCACCTTGCCCACGCTAAAGCTGAACCCTTTCAAGTTAATCTTCTTGAACTCTTGTTCAATAAAACTACATTCCACTCCCTGCTGTTTAAGATATTGGAGTTCAAATATTAGCCAGCAACAGTTTGAAGAGTTGTGCATTACAAAAATCATAATTTATAATGAGGTAACCGTAACAGCATCAAACAAGGAAATAGTGTCCAGTTCAACACATTTAGTACACATGTAGATATGTATAAACTCTTGAAGATTTTCTTAATGAACTATAAAACCAATGAAGAATGTGGTTAGATCCATGTAAAACCACGACTCTGAAAATGCAGCGGAAGAGCAACTGGTAAACTATTTCTGCTTATTGGGATGCTGCTTTAACTTAGCTTTTCACTCTTCTACCCAATCAAGCCAAGTTTTGTTACTAAATTCAGCTAATTTTACACTTCCTCTGACATGTTACAAAGTATCTATAACTATTAAACAACTCATGTTGAGCCATTTGACAACTATTGCTACTGCTTAATTATTTTTATATATTTTAACAGTATACTTTTTTCCACTTCATGTGAACCTATTTTAAAAAAAGACACACAGAAGCTTATTTTATTCCTTATTAGCTATTCTACGATATGCATCATCATTATACTATTATACACCAGTTATTTTTAGTAAATCCTGATTACTGCTTCCTGAAGAAGAAAAAAGGAGGACGACAGCGATTAAGTTATTTGTTTAGTTTTTTAGATTCAGCTGTAATTGCTGGTACACATCTCCCTGACTGCACACATGAAGCAGGTTGAATAGAACACTGAAATTACCTCCTTCATAATAGTTTGTTTTGATAATGTATTGTGTGTCGAGATGATGAGAAACAGTTGCTGTCAATTTGATTAGCCATTATATTTTTATGTTAATTGCCATTATTGGGTCCATTCTGTTTAGTGTCACCATAGAAGCCATACAATGTTAGCATAAATAACAAATTGGAGTAAATTAGGAAGATATATTTTTGCCAATTCATTTTAATTGCCCCTCAGTCCTTCCGTCGGTTAACGCAGCTGTTGACCCATAATAAGCGCTAGGTCAATATAGCTGCTTGTCAATTCAGAAATGCAAAGTGCTGTGTTGCTGGTAATGGATATACAACAACCTTTGCCAGCCAACTGAAGCAAACGAATGACAACCCACATGAAAGAATAAAGCATCAGCTATAGAGTTTAGTGACCTGATATTAGTAGGCAGGCTAATTGAAAGTCACTGCTTAAATGGATAAAGAAAATACAAAAATCAGTATGTAAAAATGTATACATGCACACATAGACAGATACATATATATATACACACAATTTTTTTTTTACTGATAATGTGCTTATATCTCCTTCCCTTTAGCTTCCTGCCACATCTTACAATTAGTAATTGGTGGAAAACAAAAGGGTTTGAAGATTTTTCATGCAATTAAGTCTGAATATTATGGCATACTTGTGAATCCAAGGAAGAGGTACCTGAAATTTAAAAGGACTTTAGGAATTACTTGTATCATCACTTCTTATATTTCTTTAATTTCTGATAACCTGTAGGTTTAAAAAAGGGGAAAAAAAAGCCCAATCCCTAAAATTTCAAACCCAAGTAGTATTTTACTTCTGATAGTGAATTTTTTGTGTAAAGAAAATCTGACACCCCTAACATTATGATAAGAACTTGAGCTAAATTTGTACCGTTATTTATGGATTCTTTCTTCCCATGAAAGACTGAATGGTGAGTACACGAAAATAAAACTCTATTTTGAAGTTCTTATTTGTTCCATGGTGTTTGGTTTCTTGGTTTCATTAAGAACTGATTTCAGTAGTTAAGTCTGCTTCGCTGACAGCTTCCATTCATGGAAAAAACACTTTGTTCTTTCCACACATCCAAACTTTGTTTTGTTCTTTAAATTGCATTTAAAACATCAATAAACAGATGAAGGAACCAAAGGTATACAGTTTGCATTAAGCACAGTTATTCACTCCTTTGACAGAAAAATTAAGCTTCTAATATAAAAACAGCAGATGTAATAAAGAAAACTCATTGTGTGTGGCTAACAAAATATTAATTTAAAGAAATCTGGGTTTAATATGGTTGCAACTGTTTCCTGTAGCATCAGGAGGCCAACTGCAAACTTCCAACCTGCCTTCCCAGGAGGAATGTAAGATTACACAGATTCTTTAACAGGAAAGTGATGGTGAATTATGAACACCAGAAAAACAAATTTTCCCATGACCACGCTCAAAACTAGGGTACAAAGTGCTCAGTCATGAAAAAATAATCTTGCTCAGCTATCACACATGCCAGGGAATGCTCACTAGGGCATACATTAGGAAAGGAGACTTTACAGACACAACATATTTGTATTTCTGGAGTTCCTGAAGGTCAGCTGTGCCTCCACATGTGCCCAGGTCCATCTTGCTTAACTGCAATGACTAGCTTAGCTATTTGTCTTGTCCCCACAGCTGCTGATGTTTGAGCAAGACACTGGACTGAAGGGTAGCACCACCTCTTCTCCTGTCTTACAAATGCCTAAAAACTCAGCTCTGGAGCAAGGCCCCCTTGTGCGTTCACTCCACCTCTCTCTGGCCCAGCAAATCATGAGGCATTTTTCTACATCAAAGTGAAATTTCAAGGGGAGAATGGTCCCAACTCCCTCATTCTATAACGAAATAGTCAGTGAGCTGGGGATTATTCCGGAAGAACCAGACACAGGTTTGCAACCCTTCTGGCAAGAACAGAGAATTGAACCCGATTTTCTTAATCTTGCACAGAGAGCGTGGAAAAATTGCCAATGCCCACTTTTCCTCCCCTTTTTTAGAAATGCCAAAGCTCAATTCTCTGAAAGTAGGGGAACCTGGAAAGATTTAATCACTGGCAAACATCTTCCTACCCTAAAGACAGTGCCTGAGGAGAACTTAAGATGCACTCTCTCTCACCAGCTTTTCTGTAATGAAAGAAAGGCTGGTGGCAGCTGCATTTAGGTGTCAAAATTAGAAGGCCTCTCCCTGAGCGCTGGCTGTTTTAGATTACATCCCAAGGAACTTCAGTTGAGATGCCTCATTCTCCTCCATCCTGTTAACAGGGTGCCTGAGTGGCTAACACACCAACCTCTAAAATCCTTTCAGTAGCTAAGGGCAGCAGGATCGTGACCTAGAGAATCCAGGTAAGAAAGGTCTGAGGAAAGGAAAAAGGGAAAAATAAACAGAAAGGGAAGTTGATGGAAATTCACACCAGCAAGGTAGCAGAAGACTGAACTAATGATTCTAGTTCTGATGTTCTACTTACCTAGATATAGTGCTATTCTACTAAACACCTTTTAAGCAGCATGTAAAATCTCCGTATCTTGAAAGTGTATGTTTGAACAGGCCAGAAAACTAAATGCTCCTACTTAGATTAATTTTCTTTGAACTATTGTGAATTCCTGTATTAACCAAAGTAAAATGTCATGGTCAAAGCTTTGTGAATGCTTTTTGGATTACTAAAGTCTTTAATTTACTCTTTGGTATCTCCCAAATTCCAGTACTTCTCTATAGTCCCACCACACTCATGACCCTTCAAATCTTTTCTGCATCCTCATTTTTTTGTGTCCTTTTGCTTTCTTCTGCACCTAACTCTCTCCCATTTCTTCAAGCCCTCTCTGTGTTGTTGTTATTTTGTATTCTTTGTCATTTACTGTCTTCCATTGTGTTGCCTATGGTTTTATGGATGATGAAGGCAACAAGAAATTTAAAAAAAAAAAATATCACAAAACAATTCCCCTTCTAGTTTGCTAACTCTATTAAACTGCTTTGCAAAGGAGATAATTTCCACAGGCTACAGAAGTTATTTGTATTACTTCAATTAATTATAATACAAAACAGTGGCACCACTTCATTAATCAGCTGCTTGAGAGAGTTACTTTTGTGAAAAGCCTTTTTTGGTAATTTGATTAGAAAGAACAGTGGCTCTTACTACTGTGATATGATTCAGTATGTCCATCAAACAAACCCTTTAGAACTAATTCTTAATACTTTAAAACTAGGAAAGAAAGAAAAGGAAATAGAAGACAAGTCTCTTGGCAGAAAAATGTGTCTCAGAGCCTTTCAAGGCTTAGATGTAACGGAGCAAAGCGTACAGGAAATACTTCAGTGCTTTGAGAGGCATTTCCTCCCCTCCCCCCCTTAGAAAGATGCAGTAATTAAAACCTAATTATTATCTTCATTTTAAACAAAACCTAAAGTGAATACCAATTAATAACAACATACTAATGAGCATCTGCTGTGATGAAATTGAATATGAATGTGCTGCAAATTTCGGGTAATTTATTTTTTCGGGGAAGTGCCACTGGTCTCAATCTACTGCTGGAAGATTGTATAGACTGTACACATTTTTCATCGTGTCTCTTATGTGCAGCAATTTCTGTTTTCAAAAAGAGGGCATCGCTCAGCTTTGTGGATGTTTATATATCCAAATGCTATCCACGCTACAATGATTTCAAGGCAATAAGCTGAAGTGTAAGATCGTGTCTTACACACCTCACATATTCTTTTGTAAAACCAGGGCAGTTGCATCGCACCAGGTCCACACAGCCCCTGTTCACCATCAGATTCTGAAGGCAGACACTCCTGCATGGAAAGAGCTCGCAAAATGCGAATTAATGTTACACTAAGTACTTATAATATGCGTGCCCCTCGCCTCACGCCAATGCTGATGTATTCTGAAATCCGGTCTTCTCCTGCACCACAAAGCCTAGTTAAAACACAGCACTGGTCTGTGTCAAATAGGCTGAAATAAACTGTGCACCTAAAATAACCACTTCACATAAAACAAAAAAGGTGAAATAAGAGTATATATAAATTTCAGCCTTTACACTTTAGCATACAGTTTTTGAAAACTTACACCCAATTTCATTAAAATACAAGATGGTTGGTCACCATCTTTCCTGACAGAAGCATTGGTTATAAATTAAATGGGGAGGTAGGGGGGTGTGTGTGGTTTCCTTCTTGATCCTCTAAACTGTCCACCCCCTCAATCAATACTGGTTTTTTTTAAGTGATTATGACTCACAGAGTCCATTAAAGAAGTAAAAGGAAACTAAAACAGATGTGGCAGGATTTGGATATGATGAAATTTTCCCTAGTACTTATGCTAACATGGACTGTATGAGTAAAGAAGTGGTTCTTCCATATACATGCAGGGGTCAATGGGGAAAAAAAAAAGCACACAGCAGAAGACTGGATATTCTTGTACATTATGAGACATTTTTTTCCCCCCTTAAATAACTGAAGTGAAAAGAACTTTTGCTGTTTTACATACTGTTTAGCAATTAGTGAGAACATTACAGAGGATCTAATTATAAAAACAACTCTGGACTGCAATGCCAGAAAACGACCAGAAAAGTGGTTGAGGAACTGGGTGAAAAACAGATGATGACACCAGTTGGCAAGGGCCACCAGACTGAATGAGAGAGTTAACAGAATACATACAGGGTGAACCCTGACAATTTTTCGTTAAATATTTTCATGAAGAAACCCTGGAGGAAAAGTAGCTGGCCATTAACAAGATTTAGGAGGCATGAACATGGTAAAATAGAAAAGGAAGGAAATTTAATAAACAAAATATTTCTGGCCATAACAAAGAAACTGAATGAATCACCTAAAACTGGGGAGAGTCCCAGGCTGGAGCTGCTCTGCTTTGAGGATTCATAAGATGATGCCTGAAGGCATATGGCACAGACACAAGATGAGCAGCAGGCGCCAGCAGATGGGGCAGTACTTACCTATAGAGCTCTAGAGGAACAGAAGGATGAAGATGTAGATCCACTAATGGTGGTGGACCACCTCTACTTAAAGCTGGCAATAAAAGCAAATACATGAAATATGCCCTGTTCCTCTTCCTCAGAGATATATTGTTTTTTAAACAAAAAGACTGAGTGTCATCTATGCTTAACAGTTTCTCATTTTAATGATACGTATGCAACCCTCTCTCCTATTCCTGGTCTTGTGTGTGCTCTACTGCCCATCTGAGCACGCAGTAAACCAAATTCAACTCACTAATCCAGCCAAAATGACTTGCTTCTTTTCTAATCTGGCAGAATACCAACCCCCCAGATCTAACTGCCTCCCTGTGCGGTCAACAGCTGGCACAAAGCAAACCAGCAAACTGCACGGTAGCTGATGTGAATAAGCCAAACCAGCTACTGCTAGCAAGGGAAGACAGTATGTTCCCCTGCTTTTAGCGTTGGGTTTGAGCTCTGTTTTGCACCCAGTACTCAGGTTGATCTGAGTGGCAGTAAGACCTGTCAGTGAGAACACAAGTGTTAACTAAGAATTGCTCTTTTTGGGGGTGGGGAAATCACTTGCCTCACATACCTTCAGTATACACGTGTCATTGCGAAGTGCTCTTTACCTTGAAGTTTTCAGCATCAAGATGTTTATGACTAATTTTTGATATTACTAATATTTAATACAAGAGACAAGCACATAAAACTTGTGACCGAGTCTTGAACAAGATCAGAGATTACCTGCTCTGAGGTATCTTTTTTCTAAGAACATTATAAGATTAGAGCAATCAATGACAAATTGTATAGAAATTAGTTCTAAAGATGTTATATATATGTGTGCACATGTGTGTATGTCTACATGCATACATGTCTATGCACTGCATTATGTATGTGCGCAAATATAGAAACACAGACATTTAAATAAAAATACAATAGCAAACAATAAATATAAATGAGAAGTTTTAAAATAAAAATGTTAGTGTTTTATATATATACTGTTCCAGATTCTAAGAAAAGTCCACAAACAGCGCTCAAAATTAATAATGGAATGAAGAAACAGCTGGTTTTCATACAGAATGCTTACTAAATTGATACACAAGATCTCACGAAGTGGTTAACTCCCATAGAAGGAAACATCATCAAGATGGTCCCTTTGGTCAGTTCTTCCCTACTGATGAAAGACTGACATCACTCTGGAACAGGACTCACCCAGCAGCACATACAAGCAAAACTACAAAATTCTATCTGCCCAAATGCATCGAACATTACTGCAGAGAAGCACCAGCATGATCCCAAAATCAACTGTATTTTAAGAGCCTCCGATCAAGAATGCTTGCACACTTCAAATAAATTGCTGCTTGAAATAAACAGCATATAGATATGCTCCTAAAATATATCCTCTCCTCGGTGTACAAGACAAATTAATAAAAAGAAAATAAATCAATGTTTACATTTTTAAGAAAAAAACAAGCACTTTCAAAGTAAGTCACTCATTTCTGGATTTCTGGAATCACCTGACCCTTGACAATCTGGGGTAAGAAGTAATTGGCAGAAGAGGCTTGGTGAAAACCATCTCTGTAAAGTAAAGCTGTCATTCTGCTCTGGAGCTGAAGTACCATGGCCAAGTATCCCCCATCTATCTTAAGTGTTACAGAACAAGCTAGTACAGCTCCAGAGCGCTCTCTCTCTCTCATTCTAGAGAACTGATGGATCTAATCACTGAATGGAGACCACCTCATAGCAGTTAACTACAGGTCATCTGCTTATTCAAAACAGAGAAAATTAGCACACACATAGGAACTCCCATTAGTGAACAGAATTCTTTTACTTTCAAGTAATTTCATGTACTTCCATAAAAAATTCTAAAATCATGACGTTCTTTCTATCAAACAAAAACTAAACTGAATATGCAGGAAACTTACTTTACAAAAAGATGTGTTACCACAATTGAAAGAATCAAACAATTAGGACTCTGTGCAGCTGAAATCTGCATACCCTTACTCCACCCTTACTGATCTCTACCCTTACTGATGGCAACTGCTCGTCATGGAGAATACAAGTCATACCCTGTTCCTCAGGACCCACGTTTCTCACAGCTGGCAATCAAATAAATCATGTGGGGACCAACCAAGAAGATTATATGAAACCACCTCACTAGCAGTAATTCTGCCTGCAGGGAAAGAATCTGCATGAGGTAGCTCCCAGACCAGAACCATATATCAACCATCTATCAGCTACAGTCCTATTTCATGGCAAAGAGAGAGGCCATCACTAGAGGCCTGAGGCTACTAGAGGCCTCTGCAGACTAGGCATACGGCTGTCTTTTTACCATTTCATGCAATCTGCTGACAATTTGTGCAATCTGTGTAAGCAACTTGGCTTATACATATTTATTTAGATTACGATTTTGTTAAGAACTGAGTAACATTGCATTTCTTTTCTGCAAATAATTTACTAATATTTGTGAACGCCTTTTTTTAACTGAATCTTGATTATCATTCAACAAGTACAAGTACAGCATTTAAAAACTGGCTTATTAGTAAATAAACAACACTATAAATAGGCTAGATAGATAAGCAAATAAGCTAATCTAAATAAGTTTTAAGATATAAAAGCATGCATGTGGAAACAAAAAGAAAGTATAATTTACAGAGAGGGAACTAAACATACAACTTTGGATTACCAAATTCCTGTTTCTCAAGGCTTCAGGACTCATTCCCTCAATTCTAGGTTTTAGCAGGAGAGTAAAAAGTTTTAAAAGCTAGGTTTCTGCCTTCCTCTCCTAGTTTCTCAGTTTTTAATGAACTATTCATTGAGCTCAAGTAGTTAAATAATCTGAAGCAAGGAAAGTATCTGCTGCAGATGACACTATTTTGGCTAAAGCAAATTTGGCATTTCAGTAAATTCTAAAGGACTTGGAACAAATGTTCTTTATCTTTGACCTTGATTTTTCTTAAAAATTAAGACAATAAGGAAACTAGGCTGAAATATGATAATGCTTCAGCTACTCATCACGCGCCCTGAAACATTTTACTATTAGAGCAGATTTGTTAGAGATTGACCGAAGTCCCCATTCTCTATGGTACCAGCAATATAAACAAGCAACTCCTGAAGCTTTTCAGACTATGCAAGATTACTGATTCAGATGGAAAGGCAAACAGACTTTCAATACAGTTTATTTAACTTGCTTCACTAACTCTGGAGCCAGGATGTACATTGGTGACTCCTCTGCTAAAAAAGATCTTCCTCTGTTCTGGTTAGGCGAACTGTCCCCAGCAGGTTATAGTAGCACCTCTCTATCTGTAGCAGCGTGTATGATCTGCTTTATCAATGCAAGTCTTGACCTCGTGTCCCTGAACCAGCTCCCCGACTTTAACAGAATGGCTGTCTATTAAATGCTAAAGAAAAGTCATGTTATGCAGATGACAAAGCAAAGGACAGTATCTTTTTTGAGGGTGGCACTGAAATGTTAAGATCAGTTGTGTACAAAGGCATATCTCAATGACTTATATGGCAACCTTATCTACTACCTTGGGGTTTAAATCAATGGCAGCACTTTAGGTACCAGACAAAACTCCAGTAGCTTATTATGCTGCCATCTGCTCCTTCTACAAATAGTCAATGTTATGCAGGATTTCCTCCCATATGCTTTCCTTTCTGGGCAAAACCTAAGTTATTTTCAATCTCTTTCTCCGTAACTCAAAATGTATTCTTTGGCACCAAAAGCGGCATTGGCATCAATGTGCATGCTAATTCTGATGGATTTTATTTTTTAATGCCACCTTCTGTACATACATCTCTGGCTCATCTATCTGTCCAACAGTGTTCTGGGTGACACAGGTTTCAGACACTGCATATTGATATCAATTTTCTAGACTGCTTTGGAAAAAAAAAAAAAAAAAAAGAGATTCTGTCCTGCATCCTTCAATAGGAAAGTCCAAACAGGAAGAGAGAAAGACACCAACCCTGAGATTATCCACAAAGAAATGGAATTAGTCCACCTAAGAACTGATAAAGATTAAAATCTTCAGATTTTGATTTTGTCAGCCATTCTGATGAGTGAGGTCAATAGTGTCTGTGTACGTCCCAGGAGAAAAAGCGCAGGTCAAACACTACCCCCACCACACCCCAGTGAATTTTCAGTCAAGAGGTGCTGAATAAAGTTCAGAAAAAAGTATACAACAGTCTGGAGGGTTATCCTCAAGATTCTCAAAAGCTTAAAAAATTGTTCAAACAAGTTATGTCCAAGCTACTGAAGCAACTTAGTAACACATGAAAAAGTAAACACACTTAGCAATTAAAAAATGATCCACCAATAACATGATGTGAATGATTTAAATCATCCATTCATTTTCATGGGACACCCCAGAACATGCAATGAAACTGTAGTGAATTTAATTGTTGTGACAGAGCTAGCTCTGTAGCTCATTAATAACTGTAATCTGTATAATGTTTCTATTGTCATAGTTTATTGTTTCTAGTATGGATACGAGGGACTATGTGTTTTCTTCCACAGGTGCTCCCCACAGTTTAAAAAAAATAAAAGAAAACAAAACTAGAAATGCCCATCACTATGATTTACTGCAACTACACCCTCATAATGAGCAGTTGAACTTTCTATATGTAGTTCATTAATGTTAATAATTCTGTGTGTAATAATCACAGCTCTGGAAATAATCAACTAGTGACTTGACATTGGGCATGAGGATGGAGCACAAGACTGAACCTGTGCTCCATCCCAACATTTTTCCAGTTTCCCTGCTTATTATTTGAATGGTGTCTCCTTGTTTCTTGCAAGTGCAAGGAGTCCAAGCTAATTGTTATTGAGTTATTGTCATACAAATGAAACTATCAGGTTATTACTGAAATTCTTCCTTGCACTGTCAGTTATCCTAACCACAGATACTTGGATGAAGACCCAAGAAACAAATTTTAAACAAAACAATATGAAGAGTGGATACTTCCAAGCAAGGCATTTCCTCTAAATGAAAACTGTTTGTTTGCAAGCTGTTAAAAAAACCCCAGCCCTTGTATTTTTAAGAATATAGACTGCCTTAAACAATCATCTTCAATGGATTAAATTTAAATATTTCCACACTGAAAGAGACTGGTGACAAACGTTAACTGATTTCTCCAATGGGAAACCCTCTCAAAGTGATTATTTTTACATATAACTGAAAGAAATATTGGTTTCAATAAAAATAATAGGTTTCTTGCTGTTGGAGAAAAGAAAAAGGTGTTGAACTATGGTAGCAACCTATGCAATAATTAGCTATGATTGAAAGACTTCCAATTCTGAAGTCAGCAACATGGTGACTGGAGTATTTTTCATCATGGATAGTACACTCTGGCAATCACGTCTCTGATAGAGATGAAAGAAACCTTGGACACCAAGAACCCCACTGAACCCAGGTAAAAATGTGAAACGGTACACACAAAAGTGATAAAAATGATCTTTCCATAGTTCCATTCTCCAACAGAAAAGGAACCATTGGTATTTAAGCATTAGACAAAGACAGAAGATCTGTTTTCCACCTCTGCAAAGAGCTGCAGATCATTGGGTGAACCTCTAGACCTTCTGGTGATTTCAGCTCCCCTTCTGTAAAGTTAGGGCACCTGCAAACAGTGTTGGTTGTTAATAAAAAAATTTTATTAAATCATCTATTAAAAAAGTGTTCTAAAGATTAGCCCTTCCCTCAGGGGCTAGAATTAACTTTTTTTGCCTTGGACATACACATCTATCTGGGCAGAGCTATCTGGTTTTATTAGAAGTTTTGATTGTTCACATTCAACAAGTGAAGTAATCATAAATTTAACCTTTCAAACGTTACAACAAATTCTTAAAAAAACACAGACAGAAAAACTGCATGCTGCTTTGCCCTGGCACCAAAACACTAAAGCAGGTCAGGTATTTCTTTAAAAATTAAATGTTATTTTACCAAATACAACAGAAAAGACAAAAAGTAATGTGTGAGGTTCCAAACTGGCAAAGCAAGAGATCTTTTGATAACAGGTCTTCCAGACAAAAGTCTGCAGGAAGCTCAGAAGCAGCGTCTAAGTCCCAGCAAGCCTCTCGGGGAAACCATGCATCTACTTTGCCACACTCCTGAGTAAATTCTGGAGGATAAGCTGGAAGTGGAATGTGGCATAGTTATTAATAGCATGAGTACCTCCAAGTGCGAGGGATATTTTGTCTCTAGGACTAAAGAAAAGCAGCTGGTTGTGACAGGAAGATGTGGAACACCCCTGTGAAAAACCTTCCTTAACAGCAATCTGCTGGTTAGAGCAACAAGGTTTTAATAAACTCCTTTTTAAAATCATTTATAACTAGTAACTTTTCATTAGAAATATAATTAACTTCTCTATGTTAAATTCTCATCAAAAATTTTCCTGAGAAGTCCAACAATCAGATATGAAACTGGATCAGATGCTTCAAATACTGGACTCTGTGTCCCCCGAGGGAAGTTAAAATTTGCATTCAATAAATATAACATTAACTGCTCTGAACTTGAGATACCTTAATGAGAAGTACAACACAAGACAAACCTTCTTACCATAAACAAATAATCCTAAGAGTTAAGAAGCCTAACAAGAAACATCTCCCTCCTTTCTAGTCATCAGGCAGAACGTATGGGTACTGCAGTACAAAGCTACGCAAACCTTCAACCTATGCACTCATGTGTATGTTTAAAAGATGGGAATCCACTTAGTAGAAAAACTGAGAAAGAAAAGAGTATGGCCTCCAACCAAGTGTAGAAAAGCAAGGAGCATCCTCACAAGACTTCCTTCCCTCTTCCATACGCCAGTGATTGCAGCTACAGCACTGCCACAAAAAGACAACCCATAACAACACGAAAAAGTGGAACAGAGGATTTCTGTAATGGGACAGACATTTCAGAAACTCTTCAGCTCAAACTAGTGAGATCTGAACTTGAATTTCTTCCCGATGGTTCCTGGTCATGGTGCAATGCTTTCTCCTTGAAGCTCCTCCTTCCCAATGCTTCTTAGCAGGTTAATGCTGTATCAAGGACAACATGTGAATGAATTCGTGTTACTGTCATCGCAGTACTTCAACAGAAACCAAGCCCTTTGAACAACAGCAGATTAAGAGATACTGGTACTTGGATTTCTCAGAATCTAACAAAATATAAGCAGTTTTGGCCATTCCACTTTCAAAAGCATCGCCAACCTTTCCCGTATTGTAAAAAAAAAGTCCCTTATGTAGACTGTGTAAAAAGCTTATAGGAAGCTAAACATAACAAATCTTACAGGGAACATAAATCATTAATAATTAAGACACTTAATTTGTCAAGCTAGTAAAGTTGTATTTCTGGGATTGAAAAGACAGCAAACACAAAAAACCAACCTGAAATTTAGTACCAGGGAAAGTACTCATATATACATACAATAAAAATGTCAGTCACGTAATCTTAAATAAGTAAGACTGGACAAAAATGACCTTATCTTTTACACTATCATGCAGTACCCCAGTTTCCAAATTATAGGGAAGAAAAAGATGAACAAGGAAGAGGACAGTCCATCTAAGAAGAGAAAGAATAGATTGTCCAGAGCAGCTGCTCTCAGAGGATTTAGTACCAATATTTAGAAAAAGTAATAGGAAAAATGTAGCTCTCAAAAGTTTCTGGCCCAGGAAAAGCTGGATTGACTAATTAGACATCTTTATAAGCTAGACAGGATGACAAAAGCACCTAATGAAATGTACTTACTACAGAAAACAATGTCAATATTCATTGTTATTGTTTTATATACTCTTGTAACTTTTCCTTAAAAAAAATTATGATTTTAATATTGCTATTCTTAAATCTTACATAATTAAAAGGCTCACTCCAATTCTGCCTAGCAAGGCAACTGATTTCCACAGGTATGGCAACCCTGACACACAAATACAAGTCTGCTCATGTAGAGGTCAGGTCCACAACACACACCAAGGTAGCTAAGAGTGCACCTGAATCAAAGGCTACCAAGGGAATTCTTCAGAAATACTACTGTTTGCCTTCTGCCCTCCACAAAGGAACTCTTTTTGATTTTTCATTTTCCTGATAAATCCAAGAATCTTGCTAGTAAGGGTGCACACATATCAAGTTCAATACAGCTAAATACAGCCAGTAGGGAAAGTTTAGTATTTCCCTCACTTTTACTTTCAGAAAAGACAAATTTTTCTTCATTGTCTTTTCATTACAACCTTTCATCTTTTATTCACCAAATTTATATGTCCCACTCAATTTTATCTATGCTGCATAAGTCTGCAATGGAAATTGTCTGTGGAAAGGATATAATCTTTAATACATTATTTCTTCACAAGGCTTCAAGATTGTATTATCTACGCTAGGTCATCAATAACTTTTTGTAAGGTGATGCACTGGGTGTATTCAGTCAAGAACTGCCAATTCTCTTGTTAAGGTTTACCCAAATATAAGGGAACACAACTTCAAAATTTTCTTTTATTTTTTTCAAAAAGTTGGGGAAGGTGCGGATTTTAAAAACAAAATATTTGTGTACCCAACAATGAATAACTTTGTACATATAGTACAGCTAACCAGAGAAGCCGTCTCAAGCAGAAAATTTGTTTTTATCATAGCTAACTCATTGTTTGGCGCTTCTATATATTTCTGCAATTGGGATGAGGAATGAGGCTGAAAGCTGACTGGAAGACATAAATTAGGTTAGATAACAACAACCTTGTGTGGCAGCAGGAAAGCAGCCAAACCTCATACTATTTATTATCCATGCCAATAGACTGTTTTGTTAGGTGAGGATTTCTGAGTGGTTTTCAGCAAGGGGAAGCGCACGTTCGCCTTTCCATCCTTGTCATGCACTACTCCTCTGTATTATGCACTAGCTGGAACCTCTGAGCTCTTTTAATGAGATCACCCATGCAAAAATCTAGCTAGCGGACTATAGCACTATAGCATTGATGAACAATAAAATAAAAATCTGAGAAAATGGCAACATTTTCTTATCCATGTGGCAGTACTGAAAAGCATTCTTTACCCGTTTCTTCTCCCCGGGTATTCAGAAGCATGACATTCAACAAATCATCTAGATCAT
>JAOXNO010000001.1:126116584-126126290 GCA_028565335.1 Limnodromus scolopaceus
CTCATTCTTACTCACTTTTTAATGCTGTTTGTTATCTGATCTTTTAATATTCAACATTAACTTAACACTAATACAAAAAAATGGCTATCTTTTGGTCAGTCTTTCTCTGACAATGCTGTTTCAATCCCCTGCTTTTTACTGACACTTATCCTTCGTGACTTTTTACATTTGCAGTACTGAATAAGAAGGACCAAAATATCTCATGGTAAATAAAACAATGTTGTTCAGAGCATTCACTTGACAGCATCACCTCAACCCCTTGATTTTTCTAAGTTCTATGGAAGTAAGGATAATTTAAAGACTTACTACAACCTGAAACAAACCCCAATCAAAGATGTATTTTCCTTATGGAATCTTTCTCCCACTCTTTGGTTGTTTTATGTGAATTCTGGAAATTGTCAAGCCTTCTAAACGTTAAACATTGTTTTCCCTTTTTCCTAACAAAGAAATTGAAGTCCTTTGCCAGAATTTTACAACATGAAACAGAATCAGCTTCCTTTAATAGAATCATGGAATCCAAGAGAACCAGCTAGGGTGGAGCAGGCAGTCCTGAACTCTGGAAGACCAGACCATCTAGCTCAATGTGAAGTTTAAAAGCTTCTGCATTTTTCAAGCACAGACCCAAAAATAAATGTGCAGAACTCAAAACTTCTCATGTCCTGAAAATACTTACTGCTTTCGAGTAACCCCAGAAGATGGCATGAAAGCCTACCTTAGCACTACATTCAGTCAGGTGAGAACCCGTCAACAGAAAAGCAGGCAGTTGGTTTTGTTTTGGAGGGTGGGTTTTGTTTGTCTATTTCAATTTACCTGTATTCTGGCAGAAACATTCCAGCAAATTCTAGTTTGCTGACCAAATGCTCGTCAGCTGGAAAATTTCCAAGTGCAGCAGCTGCATGGCACGCTCTCTTCACAGCAATGAGGATGCAGCTTAAGTGTGGAGTAGGAAAACCATAAAGTCCCCCTTAAACTATTAAACTAATTAAAAATTCCTACTTAATCCTCCTACCTTTGAAAGGCAGAGTTGAGAGAGAAGCAAGCTTCATGAGAATCCTGCTCTACTACAGTCAAAGCTTTGTCCTAAATCACTCACCTCTGGTCTCAGAACAGCCTTCCTGCAGGCCTGGCACATAGGGCCATTCCGGGAAAAACTCAGAGGAAGTCGACGGGTTCGATTCTGGCAAGTTGGCTCCTCACATATTAACCAACCCTGCAGAAAAGGAGAATGTAGAAGAAAATACATTTTCAGCATAAATTCAAGTTATACCTTCTTTTTACCCCACCTAAACAATGAATCATATTCAAGGAAGAAAAAAAAATAAATTCCAACTTAAGCATCCTCTATGAAGCTGATACTATAATATGTATAAAGAGTAAGGCAACACACTCAACAGTGGAGAACAAAGTTCAAGTTGTCTTGCTTCCAAATCCCACATTCTGAACACTGCAGTCATCCATTCCTTGAAATATACCAAAACCTCTGCTCTTCTCCAGTTCAGACAACATTAACATATAACAGAGTTATTTTATACAACTATGCAGGCCAGACAGCAAGACACCCCAGAGACCTGCAACAAATTAAAGTGCCATTTCCTTGCTTGCATTTTAAAGGGGAAAACCAGTGTTAACTTTTAGGTTCTCTGATGACAGCCAGACACTTTTTTTCATTTTAATTTTTTTTAAAATAATTTTTAATAGAAAGTGATTGAGACTTCAACATAAACGGACTCATTTAGGAAAAAACTAACATTAAAATGAAATAAAAATCTGAGAGAGCTTGCTCTATGCCAGTTCAGGGAGAAAACACAAAGGGCTTCTCTTAAGAGTACAAAAGAAAGAATGCTTCTGGGATTGGTAAGGATGTACCTTTTGTATCAGGTCCGACCATAGGTAAAACCAATGCCACACCTCATCTCTAAACCCCACCAAGAGCAGATACTTAAGGAACAGCATAAGAGAAAGTGCATAGTAGAAGTTTTACAGGAGATTTTCCCAGCTTTTGGAAATGGCTCAAGGACCTCCTGAATCACTGTTTCTATGTTCAGTGATGATGGATGCATTACTATCCCCAGCTCAATGAACTTCAAGTGCTTTTCGAACCAATGTAAACTTCTAGCATCTACAACACACTGCAGAATAATTACACACTATATGAAAAAACTTATTTTTCTTGAAAACACACACGCACTCTAACAAATTTCGTTTCTAATGCCTTCTAGTTCTTGTATCAGGAGAGACTAGGAATAATCACTCTGCATTCTCTGCATTCACCTTTTCCATGCCACCCATGATTTTATAGACATCCATTGTATCATCTGCAATCAAACTCTTTTCCAAACCACAGTCCTAATTTACTTAGTTGTTCCTTGCATGGAAACCACTGCTCATCTTTGTTGCCCTTCTCTGAATCTCTTCCAGGTCCTTTTTGAAATGAGAGGGTGGGGGCAAATGGAACAAATGGGGAAGGAGATGAAACTAGTATTGCACACTGTATTCGGGATGCTAGATGAACATTTATTTATAAAGATGAATTTATATATGTTACTTTCTTTCCTCAAGTTCTGTTTGGCTGGAGCACTACTGAGCATTTGAGCACTGAGCAGTCATTTCCAAGAACACATTTATTATTACCCAAGAATTATAATTTTATTCTTCACTATTAAGTTAATACACACATTGTATGCAAAATTAAGATTGAGATTTTAACATCTGCATCACTTAACATTACTTGGCAGAGAATTTGATCTTCCACTGTTAGCTGATACATCAACTTGGTATCAAAAGGTCTTTCTGCAGCTCTTCTCAACAGTCCCTGCTTTTACCACCCCTGAGAAGCTCAGCACTGACAAACTCTACATTTCAGATTATCAGCTGTTAATGTCTCTGCTGGGAATAGTGAGTGTTTATTTTGGTCTCTGTTTCCAAAATTTGTTTTTGCTGCTCCTGCAAAGAAGTTTAATCTAATCATAGCAGGTTTCCCGGTACTTTGACAGTAATATTATGAATCAGAAGACAACTCAAAAAGTTGCATGCTTCCCTTCTCACTGGTTCTTTAACAAGCTGTCCCAACATTATGCTCTGGGAATGACTTCTACCTAATTTCCACAGAGGCAACTCAGGTTTCCAATTATTATCATGTTTCCTGCCCTTCCAGTTTCCACAGCTCCACTCAGAGCACTACTGTCACTATCACCATCTTGGTTACAAGTCAGTAATGAAAGCCAGCAACTATATACCTTTTCTGGTTTCATTTCATGGAAATTCTGATTTGCTGGCAAAGCAGATTCGTTAATAAAACATGACTTATGTTTTCTTTCCTCACTGGTATGGCCAGAACTGCATGTGTATTTTGTACCTTAGTAATCCAGCATCCTGAGTCAACATGACTACCAGTAGCTTAGTTTAAAGTTAAATATTTGAGTTACCTTATTTCAAATACTTGGGAACTTGTGTGGAGAAATACATAAACTTTAGTTTCCCATTTTCCAAAACCTTGTTAAAATGGGATTTGCCTATGCCTACTCTTAAAAGTTTTGCTCTTTTTTTTTTTCAGTTTTAATTTTTGTAAATATCTTTCCTATCATTTGCTGGAGTATGCAGAGATTTGTGTGTGCGTGTGTTTGTTTTTGCAGCTTGTTCTCTAAAGGATCAGATAACCTCAACACTGTGTTCTTTCATGTTTGTCAGCTTTATCCCTTTCTTCAACTTAAAAATATATTCTTCTATCATCTTTTCAAAAGTGCTAGAAGTCCAATTCAGTTCGTGTTTGTTTGCTTGCTTTTTAAGATGAAACCTCAAATCCTTTCCAAGTAACTTCATTTATTAGAGAGACCTCTCTTCTTTCACCATTTCTCCAGCAATAACATATTCTCAATAATATCCTACTTGGTGCCAAGCCCCTCAAAACACTTCCTATTGCTCTTACAGACAAGAGCTTTTGTGCCCATGTGGACAGACCAGAAAAACTTTGTGGGGAACTTCACACCAACAGCAAGGTATATAGCACTACCTAAAAAGTGTGCTCAAGTCCAAATTGCAGAAATGGAAAGAGTCGATTAAGATATGTAGTTAGGGTATATTTTACCCAGCTTTGGATGTCTAAAAGCCTGGTAACCAGTCTAAGCTATTCACCCTATGATCTGTTTATACTAAATGGAGGAAGAAAAAAGCATCTCCAAAAGGCAATTCACCTAAAAGATTTGGGGATGAGGAAAACCCTGCTCTAGACTCTCTTAATAAAATAAGGGTACACCTAATGGCAGGGCAAGCTTTTTGGAAGCAGTGTGATCAGTGTACCTGATGACTATGTTTCAGTTTTACCATTATGTAGATTAAAAACGCAAACCATTACATATTTAATACTGCCTGGTGAGAAAATTCCAAAAATTCAGAAATCCTGTGTGGATTTAGTTTTCCTCTCTTGCACAACTCTTACCTTAGCAGGCCTAGTACCAGTCTCCTTGTCACATATAAATTATTTATGACAAATATTTCACAAGTGACATTAGAAAGATAGACAGATCTTCATCAGCAGATGCTTCACCATGGAAAGTCCTAATTTAGGACCTGACCTAGCACAGACACTTGACCTGTGTCTTCTGAAGTCAGCAGACTCAAATGAGGCTCAAGTGAAAAAGCTAGTGCTTAGCTTTGGTTTTGCAAATGAATCTAAGATTTGTTTCTAAAAGAGGAAGGTGTTAATCTGTTGCCACACATTTTTTAAGTAACTCAATTTTAATAGACATGGAATAGCTTTATACCAAAAAAAGCTACTCAAGGATAGCACTGAGATCTTCAGGCATGCGTTTATGTGAGTACTGAGAATATCATTAGAGCCACTGCGGGGGAAAACACAAAAACATTTCTGGAAAGTATAATGAATTGTCACAAATCTTCCATTAAGTTAATTCTTAGAGACAAATGCTATGCTCTGTGTAGTAAATTCTTTATGCCATATTTGCTTATTATGTGGCATCTCTACCTTCCTGTGAAACATCTGGTAGCAGTCTGACATAAACAGGGCCTTACAATACACAGCCAAGCAGGGGGGAGGTGGGTAGCGTGTCCTCACCCATTCCAAAAACCCTCCTGTTTCAGTGTATAATTGTTTCAGCTGTAACTATTAAAAGATGTGTCCACAAAGAGAACAATCATGACTCAAAACATATTAAATGACTACATTTGAACTTTAAATCAATTTGCTATACTAGAAAAACAAAGCATGGAAACTGCCAGATAGTAAGGTATTTAGTTAGGGAATGCAAGTGCAACTGAAAAAACAAAGCCTGAAATGGGAGCAGCATCCCAACTTCAGCTGAGCAGAATACTCAAGAACAGACAACCATGAAAACAACGTGCAATAAAACTAACAGTGTGTTTTCTGCCATCTATTGTGATTTTTAGCTAATAATTGGGAAAAAAAGGACTACACCACTTGCAAGGTACTGCTTCTACTGTCTCATAAGGGAATGCATAGATGGTCCACCCAAACTACCATTGAGTAATGATATTTGAAGCAACTTTCTTTATGCAGTTGTTTTAGTCTAATGCAGTCACTCTTGAAGAACGCACTGGGAACTCTGCTGGTCACAAAATACAGGTGAAAAATGACTGAAAAACTCTGAACTTAGAATAGTTCAGAATAGAATTATTCAGAATAGAATAGAAAAACTGAGAATAAAAATAAGCATTCAAATTCAACAGCTATTACACTTGTTTTCAACTACTAAGAAATAACGATCAAAACATACAACGTCCACTGAACAGTACATATCTCAATAAACCATATTTAAAAAATTGAGATCTAAGTTGTTGTCTACAATAAAAAACACGTTACGTGGACACTAACTAACTACATGTCCCTTCAATTCATACAGAAAACAGTTAATGTCATTTGTATAGACTTCCTACCAGTTATAATTAACATTAAAGAGGTCTTTTCTTCTTTGTCACCTCTCTATTCAGGCCTTATTTGCGTTTGTTTGTACTTACTATCTGTTAATCTCTTAACAAACGACAACAATAACTGTTGCTATTATGCATGGAAATTAAACATGTAGATAACTGTGTGAAGGGAGCTATTTTTGAAAAAAAAAAAAAGAAAAAAAAAGAGAAGCAGTATCAGAAACATGTAGCTCTTTGTGTCTCTTGTTCTGCTTTGATAATTAAGCCATAGCCTTGATTTGTTTTAAACAAAAAACTTTTCCATGGACATGCATGTTGCAATCAAACTCAATACATGCATTATGTTCTGATTCAATTTGTTCAAGTGCATTATTGTTAACCTTCATTTGATTCATGCCTGTCGTCTTCACTGACCAAACAAAACCAATCCTTCATTTCCCAGCAGTTATCACGGAGACTGTAAATTAATTTGCAATAGATCAAACAAAATCATAATAGGAAACCTTCAGTTCTGTTCTGCTTGGTATCTGCAACACTGTGGGAAATGAAATACAAGTTGACAGAAAAAAAAAAGCAACTAGCATTTCCAAACATTCTGTCTACAAATGCTTAGTTCATTTTAAAATATAAAAAATGTATGCAAAAAACCCATGAAGTAAATGCACAATATAAAAGGAAATCCCTGAAGAGTACTATGTCCACAAACTGTAGCTAATGGGGAGAAATTTGCAAGTCAAAAGTAATTTTCTTTCTTTGTAAGTCTGTTCTTGAGAATTAGCCTCTCACATTCTAGTGATCAACAAGCATTATAAATATTACCCCAAAATACAAGGCAAGTGGTTTATGGAATAGCTTTTCAAACAGAAGTTGCAGGAGTCAACAACATACATTTATTGGGCTTTATCTTAATAGTTTTTACAAATTACATTTCACGATGAAGCTTGGTTGCCTGCTACATTAGAGGACTGGATGTGCTTCTCTACAACACTTCAGGTTTCTATCTGTTCCTGCCTTCAGACAGTCTGGATGCTGAGGGACTACAATGTTTTAGAAGTTCACATAGGAGGAAAAAATACGATAGCAAAAAGAAGAAAGCTACAAGCACTGAAAATTATTCAGAGGTCCCTATCAGTCACTTTGAAGTTGAATTTAAAATGTAATTAGTGCTTGCTTCTCTACTATCTTGCTCTCCACTGAAGACAATATTAACATGTGTTTTTGAAAATGGGATCTTGGTGGATGACGTCCAGTCTCCAGATGACTGGGATACCTAACCTCAAGCACATTGGATCCCAAATCCATGGCTTCCTCACTGCAGAGCTGAAATTATCACCTTAAATCACCAAACTCACCAGAAGGGAAGTGTAGGAACACAACCTGGACATACTTTCTTAGTCAACCAGAACCTGCTGTTCACGTCACTGATCAGCAAACCAGCTTTTGGAAGGCTGAATGTGACAGACAAGACAACAAAAATTTTCTTAGTCAGGCATTATTGTGAGTTACTAATCAAACCACTCTAACTTCAAACTGACCTCTCCTTTCAGACTAGTCGTACAAAATCATATTATTTCCACTAATTCCAAGGCCAGAACTGTCAAAGCCCATTTTCCTGCCAATGCCTATTATTATGGATAGCATTGCTTAACAGGGCAAATCTCGTCAAAGTGGCTTTAATCCCCTGGAAGGATGAGGTTCCACCACTATTGCATTACTGGGTAAACTATCAAATCTACTGATATGCCCACGCAATGTTAAAAGATAGATGATTTTATGATTTTTTTTTATATGAAGTTTCTCATGGCAACAGCAGACCTGATTCAGTGACCTGAAAGTTATCAGTTCCACTTGCAATAACTTGTTCTGCACTGCAGGTGTGTTCTCCCTGTTCCATCTGTCTGTGTCTTCCGTAAATATCTGAATGTTTGGGGGAACAGATAAGATAAATGTTCGTTAATAGTTTACAGTGCCTCAGGAATTAGAACTTGAGCCAAAACCTCTGTTTGGACATTCTTTGACAAGTGTTTTGACTATTAGCAGTAGCTATATCTTTTGGGAATTACATCACAATTTTACACTTGAAACACGAAAGATGGTATCAATATCAACTTAAAGATGAGCTACTGCTGTAGAGTCAAGAAAGTTTTTCTGCTGTGTACCAGAAACCAAGTTACTTTTGAGTAATTTCAACTTTTAATCTGCTTTTTTGCCTGCTCGGGACAAAGATATACCTAGTAATAACACTGTCTTGATCCAATGCATTTGCACCATCTTGGCGAGATCTCAGCAGTAATGAAAATCTGAATGACTGTGTGACAACTAGTGTCATGCATTGAAATATCAGTAGACAACACAGACTTGACACCTACCTGCCACTGCTACAATCCCATGAAGAAATCCCCTCAGGTCAGGGATGCTATCAGAAAAATTAAGATTTCACATGGGAAACTATCCACTTAGATATGTGAAGTCCAGCATAACTCAGCTTCCTCGGGCAATACCCCAGTTCTTCATGGGGAAATGTACCCGGTAAAAACCTCGGAAGACCCCTCTTATAAAGAAACCAATTCTACTGCTGCTAGACACAAGGCATAAGCTCGTTCAATTTTTAAAGGGTTTCTGAAGATAGAGGACTTGATGATGCTAGAATTGGCAGAAACACACTATTCTCATCTGCAAGAAAAGTAACTCTGTGCTGTCTTGATGCCTGCCTACTTCATATACTTTCTCTAGCTACTTCCACCTAGCTGCTTCATCCCAGTTGTCCTTCCAGAACAAGTACACAGCCAAATATACACAGCAAATATACATCAGACAGTTGCTTGATCCATCTTATGGATGGAATAATTTATCAGTGAGACTCCAGTGAAGTAGACTCAGTGAACATTTTGATCAGGAGGGCTCCACACAGGTGATATCTTAAGACATCTGACTTGGTCAAATCTGTAAGTCTCCTAGACAGTCTGAGCAGAGATGGCCATTCCTTTGGAACCTGTAGCTATTAATAAAAACAGCCTAGAGACCAAATTATCTGAACTTATGAAAGACTGGATCAACATATGAAAAGAACACTTCATGATGTCTAAAAACCTGTCTCTTGGTCATCCACCCTGTTTGGGCAGGGGAAAGAAAAGACAGAAGGTAGGCCTGCAGCTACCTAGAAGCCTGGAGCATCTAATTTTTTTTTCACATTTTTCCTATCAATGATGATCTTCTTGATAAGGAAGGAACAGGCAGACTCTGTTGACAAGAATCAAGTAAATCAATCCTAAAAAAGCAGAATAATGGAGTCAGATGCAATTGGTGACACAGAATTCTGGCTCAGCAGCTTCTCCAGGATCCAGCAAGGCTTGATATTCCACAAGCAAACCAGATACCAAGCACCAATTGAAAAATAAAAATAATAATAATAATAAAAAAAAAATCTGTGAGACAATTAGAAGGATCTCATTTTATCTTTAAAGGACATTTAGGAGATCTGAAAAGTCTCTTTAATAAGTAGGTTCAGACAAACTTAGATCTCAAAGTAGTATATTGCTAGCCATTGTTATTAACATACCAGTCGTTCCACCTTTCTTTTCCACTTTGTAAAAATTTTAACAAGAAATTACTGGAAAAGTTCTCTCTACTTTTTTAATATGTTACTACAAAGAGATTGAATTGTACTAAGTCAGAAGCCCTAATGTTAGGTTCAAGAGCCATTGGAATAGGCTGCCCAGGTAAGAGGTTGAGGCACCATCCCTGGAGGTGTTCAAAAGATGGGTTGACGTAGTCCTTAGGAATATGGTTTAGTGATTTTTGT
>JAOXNO010000001.1:126126390-126147062 GCA_028565335.1 Limnodromus scolopaceus
TTGTCAGGGTTAGGTTGATGGTTGGACTAGATGATCTTTAAGGTCCCTTCCAACCTAGACAATTCTATGATTCTAAGAGGTCCCTTATGAGAGAAAAGATATGTCCAAATTTCATCCTAGAATTTCAAAATGAAGAGTGTGTGCAAGTTGTTTTGAACAGCCAGGCATAACTGAAATTTTTAAGTCAAAAATCTCTTAAAACTAAGTTATCTAACATATTGATACTCAAATTTGAGTATATAAAACAAAGATGATCTTTAAGGATGTTTTGTTTTAAGGCTTTATACTTCTGTCCTAACTGCAACATTTCATCATCTCCCAGTAATAATTTCCTTTGATATTTTCACAGACTCTTCAAATAAATTGTTTTATAAAAAGAGCTAGGTCAAGAGCTATTATTGATGCTGGTTGACTAGAGCTTTTGTCTTTTTATTTTAAGTGGGATTGATACCATGTTAAACATGCTGCCAAGCTTGTTCTAGCTGAAAGGAAAGATATTGCAGCATACGTTTAGAATGATGAAGCACCTAAGGTTTGCATAAATTCCTTTATAAATTTATCTTGCAGCTTAAAGCCCTTACCCATGGAATGCTTATTGCATGGTTCTCTGGTATTTTGTTAGGTGTTGTGTACATTCGGCTTTAAATTCCAAAAAGCAATGCAAATAGTTTTAGTAACTAATATAGTAACAATGACTAAAATTTGTTCCTGAAATTTATACATAAAGCTAACTACTGTGCATTAAGAGACCTGATCATAGATCCAGTGTTGCATATGACTACTCAGATCACAAGTAAAGATAAGGAACTATTTTATCAACTCACTCTTGACCATTTATTTTTCTGTACAATAAATATTGCAGCTAGTTCCTCATCCAGAAAAAATAGGTTACATTTCCCAGTATGAGTATTTTTAGAGTCTGATGCTACCTGATCATCCAATTTAGGGAAAAAGTAAACAGGGACCGTGGCATTTCACACTCCATTTCATGCTGCCTCACTTCAATGGAAGTTGAAGATATGATTTCAATTTCTTTTTGAAGCACTTCCTCATTTTCAGAGCTTCTTGAGTTTTGGCCTATAGAACTGATCTGAATTCAGCTGTTGTATGGAGTGGAGAAAAAACTCTTATAAAGAAAGGAAATTCCTTTCCTGGATGGTTCATTCTGCTCCTCTTGAATTCAACATTATCCACACTGATTAATGGATAGATACAATATTTCAAGAAAAACACAAAACTGTCTCTTAAATGGAAGAATAGTAACAAGGAGATATGAATTGCTTTTGAAAGTGTAATATTTCAAAGCAGTACAGATCCTGGAGACGGTTGGGTATAGAACCAGTATTATTATCACAGGAACCACATTAAAGCATGTTATCAAATTGAAGCGTCTTAGCCAACAACTTCCTAGTGGCAGGCAAATGATCACTTTACAATGACACAGTACTGCTGTTAAAAGAGGATACCCTCTCCAAAACAATACCTACTGAAAACACCTGTTCTCACAGACACTTACATCTATTGCCTCAGCTCCCCATGGGAAAGCTGCCAGCCCAAACTGACTCAAAGGCAACTGGAGTCAGTGGGAACCACACCTTTGAAGGGCCAGGTTGTGAGGTCTAAAGCAACCAGACAAAGTGTAATTGAGGGCAACATCACTACAGTAACTCTCTACCTTAAAGAAAGCATGATAGAGGAAAGAAATGCTACCTGAGTTTCTCAGAAGAACACAAAGTGTCCTTCTATCCTGAAAAAGCCAATGATGCTAGAACGACAGAAGCACTGATGAAGGTTCCAGGTGGCCATTATGAAAAGTGAAGCTCACCTTTTGCACCCAACTGCTCTGATCTAAAACACCCAAAGAAAAAATCCACATCTAGTTCTCTTTGGATATTATGGAAAATGGACATAAACTTGAGAAGATTTACCATACAACAAAATTTTTCCCCATAAGCATACTTTTTAGGAGTTTTTTCAGTACTCTCATACCTCAAGCTATCAGTAATGCATCGCTCTTGTGATGCAGTTAGCCACAAAACATCATATGCCTATTTCCAGGCCACTGACAATGAAACTTTGTAGATTTTCAAGAACGATATTTTGTGATTTGGGTACTCCAAAATAATAGAATTTGAATTGCTTTCTAATCCAGAACTGGAAAAAAAAAATTAAAAACCCACCCAAGACTGGAAGAAAACTTCATTAATTTCTAGAGAATGTTACTCTCAGAAGCACCTGCCATATCAGTCTGACCGTTAAAAGTCTCAGGGGAAAAAAAAAATCAAAACCCAAAAATGCAGGAGAAAATGAAAGAAGCGCAAGAAATGCCCCTACCCCCCCCCTCCAAAAAAGGACCCAAATGCTGAAGATAATGTAAAAAATGCTTTGAACAAAATTATCAAACAAGACAGAAGTGAAAAATATCTTGTAGGTCAATGTAAGACTTTTACATGTTATTAAAAATTGATTTTTTTAAAAAAGTAAGACATCTTTAAATGTACAGTCACATGTCATTTCATACAAGTTATTTGAAACTTATTGATCTCATTTGTGCAAAGACCAGGCTCTGTCATCAGCCTGCTGAAAGGATAATAGAGCACTCCAAACCCTTATGATGGGTTTGATGCAAACAGTGGCCCTCATTTAAACACGTGTAATAGCACCACAAGTGGACGAATTCCAACCTTAACAATTGTACATTATAAACTAAATTAGCAAGTATGTTCTGCTTTACTTTACATCAAAGCCAATACCTTGGACTTCTTATCTTCAGTAAAATAAGGTTCTAGGCACCAAAATACACACCCCAAAAGATGAAAAAGTAGAGCACAAGAGTTCATAGGCTAACGTACCACTCCTAAATAGGACTAGCAATTGCCAACAATTTTATTTTCTTTAAGACAATCTGAAAACAGCTAAACTGGACTTCAAGAAAGCAAGTGGGAGAAGGCATACTTAAAGTGGCTATGTATGGAAAACTACATTGAGAAAAGAATCAGTGAAAGACATTTTATGTATTTCTGCATGGAGAGCTAAAACCTCTAGAAGGATATTTTGCAGAATGGACTTGAATATTCTCCCTGTTCATACAACTCAAAGCAAGCTGCATTCTCAGGCTATAATAGGTCACAACTAAGTACAGAACCTTGCTTCAGAAAAAATTTTGCTTTGTCTGTCAACAACGCACAAAGAGCTCATACAGCCCATCCATGTATTGCTTGTTAAAGAATCTAGCAACATACAAACAGCAAGAACTCAAGATTTCTTAAAATCTCTGCTAAAAACAGTCTACTCCCCCCTCCTTCTTCTACAATTCTGTCCTCTTCCCTCTCCCCTCAAGCATTTGTACAGTGCTTGGATTTCTTCCTCTATCACAGACTTGTCTTGCAGGAAGTTCAATATGACATTACACATAACACAGAACACAGATTTTACTCATGTATGCAGCAATAACAGTAAGGTTTGTCAACTTAAATGTACATTGCAAGTTGGTAAGGAGAAATAAAAGTTATTCACGTGAAACATTTATCTTTGCAATATGGTTATGAATATCTCTAAGTACTGAAGGAGTTAATACAGTTCTGAAAACTTTAAAAATGATAATGCACATACATACATAGATGTGTAAGTTTAGAGGAGCTCAATGGAGTGAAAGGTAATGACAGAGAAAGCAGTCTCAACGGTCTGGTCACCTTAAACTAGAAAAGTTTAAAGCATCACTAAGCAGTGTTTGTTCATTTAAGTTTAATTATTTTCTCCTTGAGAATGGCACTAATGAAACTGAATATCTTTCATGGTTTCGAAGAGCAGTCTGAATGGTCTGTAAACAGGACTGGGGGCAGACAAGAGAACTGGCTGAGCCAGGGGGTTGCTAGGTGATGCAGAATGTAAACCCACAAACTTGTTCAGGTTTACTTTGCTTTCATGCTGCTCTCACACAGGCTCTCCAAAGTTTTAAGAATTAATTTCCAGGTAGCTATTAAAAAACAAAAAGTAGAATAATTAAAAAAGAAAAACCCTTAATCCTCTTCACCTCTTCCCTTGCTCCCCACAGAAGGAAAAAATAGGAAAGAGAAAAGGAAATTCACAGCATTAAAGTGCAGGAAATCCATCACAGTGTTTTGAATATGATGACAGGAAGAGAATCTTTCCCTCTATATGTTTGTATGTAATCATTGAGGACTGGTGATTATGAAGAACTTCTTTTCAGATTAATTTTTACTTTTGTAAATATAAATAAAAATAATTTCTGGAGCAATACATTGGACCTTTAAAGTACTTAACTGAAAATAAAGTCATATTTACTAATATTTCGACTGCAGATTACAAAAGCAAACTTTTCAGTATGGCCATGTGTTTCTACCCCCATCCTTTTCAGAGCTGTGGTTATTTTTTTTTTTTTTTATTTTTTTCTAAAGTATCTGATCAGAGATTGTCCAGTAAGAGCACTTTATTAGATCATCAGTCAGAGGGTTTTACAAGCACCAAGAGCTATGGGCTCAAATGCAGCACATCAGTTTTAATAGCCGAAGGTCTAATAGTAAACTGCAGATACTGCTGAGAACTTTCCATGCACTGAACTCTTGAAAAAGCACCATCTCTCAAGCTTAAATGCAGCTGCCTCTTTCAATGCCGCAAATGGGTAAATTTGACAAAAAAGCCACCATTAAGACTACATGAAAGGCTCAAGACAACATCCTTTCAATGCTTTGTACTTCAGTAATCAGATGTACTTACTCACCCCCTCCCCCAAACCCGATCAAGAACTATTTCTGAATGGTAGGAAATAATTCCACTTTGTACATCTTTTAGTTAATCAAGACTTTCTATTCAGCAATTTGACCTTTTGTTCAAAACAGGATTATCAGTTTTTTCGCCAGTTACCAAGGGCGACTCGCATGGTGAACATAATTGCAATAATTTGCAAAACACCATGGCAACCCACATTACAACTAGGTAAATACTGGTCTTTTGTGCTACATTGTTATTTTCAGAGATGCTGAAGTCAAAGAACGAATGACAAATGAACACAAAATTTATATTTGCTTTGTCTCAAAAGAGAAGAAAATTGATAACAAGAATTGGGGGGAAACCGACTACAGCTGTAATTTCTAACTTGATTAATTAGGATGGTAACAGTCCTTAACAGTATATTCAACAAACAGCCCTGACTTAGTCTCTCCACCCACCTCTCTCTCTTTCTACACTACTACCACTAACCCCCACCCCAGACAAATTTTTTCAGCTAGGAGAACAAACAACTCCATTTGCTCTTTTCTTCAACTTAATGGAATCCTTAATTACAGAATATTGTTCTCCTGCTCTTCATTACACTGAAAACTGAAAGTGAGAGAGAGGAGTAGGAAGACAGAGCTGAGCAGACAGGGTAGCTACAGTCATCTTATCTGCCTTTGCTTTTTTTGTCCATAACAGACCTAAAGATGAGATAGCATTTCTGTAATTTTTTTTTTTTTTTTTTAACACTAGCAGCTGTTGTACAGCAGATAATTAAGTAAACTAGTGCTCAAGTCCCCTCACTGGCAGCATTAGGAAGGCATGAAAGCTTAAGTCAAGTCATGATTAAAATCCAAAATAAGTGAGAAAGCAACTGCTTAAAGAAAAAGATTCTCTTAAAATTATAAGATCGGGTGGTTTCTAACAGAATACCTATTGTATTAAAACATTTCCCTACGAATAGTATTATATACCTAATAAACTAATAATTTTTGACTTAACTTATTTTCTTTGTAATTGTAAGGAACCTATTGTTACAGTATAGGCTTCTATTAAGACTTCAATAAACCACACTAAAACCACTTATTTCAGAAATATGTTACAAATATAGAGAAATAATTTTGCTTAAGAAAAATACTGCTGAAAACAGCCTAATACATGTTACTAATTGACTTCACAATAAATTTACTGTATGTTACTGGAGCATGAGTTCTGCGCTGAAACATTTATTATGCCATAGTGAACTGACTGAGAGCTTAATTTTCATGATACCATTAATAAAAACAAGTTATGTCTCTACAGAGGCCAAATTCTGTGATCAGATGTATGCATATGGCTCCTATAAAATGCAATGGCACTCTTTAGCAATGGATGTTCACATACAGAGTATATGAAAAATACATTAAGCTGCAAGAAGCATGCAATCAGAAGCCAGTGTAACCCTCATTTCAGTTACCTGTACATACAAATCATGTGTCAATTTACAGATAAAGGACCACATCTATATTTTAATTCTCATTAAAGGATCGGGTTGCCATTAGGATAAAGCAGGCTTGCAAAGTCAACTGCTGTATCCCTACGCACTGCGAACGCTGGAGAATATGTAGTAAAATGAAAGAAATGAAAACAAAATGCTCACTGCAACTGAATCTGGCCCCAGGGAGATGAAACGCGCTACTGCCTCTGCTATGCAGATTCTCCATGCTGCCGGGCAAGTCACTTCCGGTTCATTGAAAGGACTCACAAGTAACAATCACCTGAGGAATCGGTCTGTTTTCAGTGAAATTTGAAGGCCTACACTGCTAAGTTTGAGTTGTCCTAATTGTAAGCCGAAAGCTGTGCTTTGGGCAGTTACACAATACTGCACACACTGAAAAATCAGGTCCTTTGCTTCACAAATTTGGCACCCAAGCTTATGGACACGTTTGATGTTCATTCCCCTATGCCTCATTTCTCTGAGAAATAAAAATAATAATTTGTCCCCTTGCTTTACACAGCTCTTGTGAAGATGTTCTGTAAGAGCCACTTGATCCCACAGTGAAGTGTGCCACAGAAAACTCCATGAGAAAAATAAATAATTCTAGGTAAAGTTTAAAAGGGTGTACTCAGTAAGGCAAAGGGCATCCTCCAAGCAATGGAGAGAAACAAATACAGCCTGGCTGCTCATCTAATGAGTACTGTCCAACTTATAGGCTGCAACATACTTAAAAAAAAAAGATAGAATGGGATAACATCATACATAAATGACCTGGATAAAACTTTAGTATTCATTGTAGGATTTTTTCAACTTTCAAATGTCTAACACTGCAGTATCAGGGTTCCTCTTCTCAAGTTTAAAAGAAAAAAAAAATTCCATCTTTCTGCCCATTCTTCTTCAAAATAGTGTTTAAAGGAATACCCAGATTTTGCTGCTTGAAGAGCACAGAGTAATCCATAATAACACGGGATTTCCACCTTCTCTGCAAGCTACACATTTTGCCCTGTATTTGTCAATAATAGCAGAGGCAGGCAAAGACTTAGGAATTTTCTCATACTTTTGTATTTTTATTAAACAAATCACACTCAAATATAATTGCTTGCTTTTCTTGCCTAAATTTTCACAAGTGATCTTCATCCATGCCTGCCTCCTCGTGCTATTTGAAGCCTACCTGCCCAGCCAAGGGCTTATCCAGCAGATACTCTGCTTGAATATCCTAATTCAGCCAATTAGGACATTCTACTCCATTCAGTCCTTTTTCTTTTAGTTTCCTCTACATACATCCAGGTCCAGCTCCAGTCTCATGTGCCAGTTCTAGTCTCTTTACTCATCTATACTCAATTCTTACAATCGTACCTCTTTTGTTGGTTGTTGGGTTTGTTGTGGTTTGGGGTTTGTTGGTTTTTTTTTTTTTTTTTAATCATGCCCAGTTCCTGCTCCATACTAAAAAAATTTCTTAAAGGTTTGTAAAATTCAAATCTTGATGGATTTTCATAGGATGACAAAAGACCGGTAGAAAAGAGGAAGGAGAGATGAAATTTATACTCTTCTTCATAGTCAAACATTAAAGACTTCAAAGTCGTAACACCTGCACTTCAAGTATGGCAAGGTCACCTGAATAACTTTAACACTTGCAATTGATTATAATTCAAGCACTTTCACACATATGTGCTTCAATTAAACTGGTTTGGATTACATCCAATTTTCTCCTTTTCCATTCCTTCCTCTTCAGGTGACTACTACTGGACATAAATGTAGTTGCTTGGTGGACCTCACTAGGCAAGTTCATATATCAAGATGTGTACTCTTCAGCTGCAACTTCTGGTTTTACAACACTTTGATTTGGAATAATTAAAATAGATCTGTAGCATACTTTATTCTGAGATTAAAAAAAACATACACCGCCCTACTTAAGTCCATCTTAAATGACTCCATTTCCTACTTGCTACTGTTATTTAATTAAACTGAACATCAAGCAAGACAGTTGAAAATCTCACAAAACCTTTTGGTAAGTGTTCTGAGATGGTCAGGCTTCTTCCTTAGCCTCCCCCCAGCTAACTATCCATTTCCCTAACTACTTTCAACAACTGCCCATGACTCTTTCCTGCAGTCCTCTTCGGTGTCTCAAACGTTCCCTTAGACCTGCTTATTCCTTTCAAAAAGAGCGCTCTTGTTCTGCCTCCCCTCCATGGCCTTCAACTAATTTACCTTTCCCACTACAGTCAGACTGCATAGTTATTCTTTAGGAGAGACTGATTTCTTCAGCAACGTCTGGTATCCAATGCCATATCAATCTCTGTGTAAAGGTGACAGTGTTTTAAAACTTTAAAACTTCAGTTTTGAAATACATAGTAATTTTTATTAAAAACTGCTTTGAGGCTAGTAGGGAAAAAAAAAAGTAGGACAAGGATTCAGGGAGAACAACAACAGAAAGTGGGGGGTTTTGTTTCCTTTTTTTTAAAAATAAGTAATAGTAGCCCCAGTAGCAGCAGCAACAAAGAAAACACTAAGAACCAAGTCAGTGCAATCGACTGGCTGCCCTCCTTGCTGAGCCTCAAACTGAAGGTCACACATACACAGCCAATCCCCTCCCACCAGTATATGACAACTTACATCAACTCATATGGATAGAAACAAAATATGTAAGACATAGTTTATTAAAAATATTTCCAAATGGACTGCCAGTACTCCTCCTTCATCACAGAAGTGGACATGACCGTCTGGAACTGGTTGCATGACTAGTCAGGATGATGAATGGGGTCACAATAAAAGCAGGAAAAAGGGCTGCACAAAATTGATCTGACTGCACCTACAGTGGTCTTGCTTAGATAGGACACATAACCTCCATGAACAACCTCACCTAAATTCAAGGTTGGACCTGCCTCGAGTGGAATGGTTGCGCCAGAACATATCCAGGAGATTTTTCAGCCTAAGCTACTCTAGACACCATCTAACATAACCAGATGGACCTTAAGCAATTGACGCTCCTGTGTAAGCTTTAAAAAAAGTGCCAGTGCAACAGAAATACAGGCCTGTCACAAACTCATTCAACTAAAAAATCTGAGAATGGGGAAGAGACTGTTTTCTGTTGATTATACACTACTGAACAACACAGCAAACAAAATAAACAGGACATTTTTGTTGCAGAGATTTTTTTTTTTAACATAACACTAAATTTTTTTATTTAGTAAATCACATTCAGGAAGAACAAACTGCACAAAAAAAGAGCAAGTACAGTATGATCCTTCAAATATACTATCCTTCCTTTTGTCAAGGGTTACCTGCTACTGAGACCTACAAGGCCTTTAAAGCCAACAGCTCAATACTGAAATCAGTTTGGCCCAAGAGAGAGCTTTCTAACTGCAACCTCTCAGGAGCAGAACAGGTTACTTGTTACCTCCCGCCTGCTAGAAAAAAATATTTGCTGTTATGGTGTTGCTGTTTTGAGTTTGTGGTAGACATGCATGGTGTCCCAAGTCTCTAGAACTAGTATTTTCTCAACTCCAGAGAGAATACTTAATACAAAAAAATCGCATGCCTGAAACAAATACTGAATTTCATTATGACAGGTAAAGAAAAATTAAATGACTGGAGTAGAAGACTTGCGACTACTATGACCATATTTTATATGGGTGAAAGAACAGTTCTAATCAACTTGAAAGTCCTTTTTCTTAAGGTAAGGAAAATTAAAAGCAAATTTTAACTTGGTAGAATGTATAAAATAGATGTATAATAAACGGAGACTGAAAGCAGACAGCCACTGACATGAATCAGGAGTTTTCTGAAGTAGAACACTAATAAGACAGATATTAACTAAGAATATAGAACCAAGTAAATAACATGATGGAAACAAATTTACAGCACAAAAAAAAGAGAACTGTAAATTTTTCATGTATTTTGGAAAAGCACAGTAACAGTCTAGGAGCAAATAAAGATGAACTCTCTTTTGGTTTGCTAGCAATGAAATACTTAAAAGGCCTTCAACATTCAGCATATTCATATAACAAATGGTTGAACTTAATAGTTGTAAGAAGATCCTTTATTTGCTGGACTTCCCAGCACTTGAAGGTACCTCAAAAGACTGAGACCCACGTATCTACAAAAATGCTAATTTTCCTTGAAGTAGTTATACAAGCAAACCAGAACGATCCACGTAACTATTTGTATGCATCGGTCTAACATTAATCTGAGGAAAAACAACAAAAATACTGATAGAGATTTTAAGTGATTGAGAATTTAAGAACAGGAATGTAATTAACATCAATCAATATGTTTTTATACAGAACAGCCTCAACCAAACACAACAGTTCATTTTTTCTTAAGATTACAAGTTTGGTTAAGAAAGAAGATGTACTATAATTAATCTCTTGAATGGTATTTGATTTACTTCCAAATGACACTGCAATAGAATTAGCACTGCACAGTGCTAATAAAGTACGTGTGAAATGGATTAAGAGGTGCAAAGTTGAAGCATCTCAAAAAAATCAATTGTCCACGAGACACAAAGTGATGACAGTCAAGTAAGCATTTGTCAATATGGGATAGAGAGGGATTCTGGTGATGTATCACAAAGAAAAGGTTACACTCACATTCTTAAACATTTACATCAGTGATTAGTAGAAGAGAGAAATCAATTCAGATAAAATTTACAGATGACAAAAGCAGAACAGCAAATAACGATAAGCATGAGGAAATTGGTTTGGTAAACTGTGCTCATTCAAAACAAAATACATGGTAGTACAGCAAAACAAAAATGACACACTGGGAACAAAGACGACAGTTCACACTTACAGAATGGGGATACTGTATGCCAGAAATTATCAGCTGAAAAGGAGTCATGGTAGGTAAGTTATTCAACATAAGCTTTAAGTGCAGACATAGCAAGATGTCTACCAAAGAACTGTGTATGAGTACTGAGGTGAATTTCTTCAAAGGTATTGGTGGAAATGATACTGGAACACACACAGTCCTGGCGGGAAGCGTTGCAAAAAAATAAACCAAACCAACTCGCCCTGGTATGCCGAAGAGCCATTAACAATGTTTCAAGGCCTTGAAAAAACGCCTAACAGCAGCAGACCTTGAAGAGCAGATTCTTACCATCAAAAGTATGACTGAGAAGTGACTTGATCAGAATGTGTAAGTACCTTCATGGGAGAAAATTGTAGGTGACACAGGGTTCTTAAATCTAGAGAAGAAAGTAGAAATATGAGCCAGCAGTTGGAAAAATTTGGTGGAAAAACTGGCTCAACGTCTGGGCCCAGAAGGTGGTGATCAGTGGAACAAAGTCTAGCTGGAGGCCTGTAGGTAGCAGCGTAGCCCAAGGGTCCAGTCCCATTCAACATCTAGATGATGGGGCAGACTGTACCCTCACCAATTTTGCTGAAGACACAAAACTGGTGGATTCCAAATAGGACATAAATCAGCAAAATGCCATGATGGCAAAGAAGGCCAATAGCATTCTGGTCTGTACAACACAGTGTTGTCAGCAAGTCAAGGGAACTGATCCTTTGCCTCTCCTCATAACAAGGTGGAAAGTGCTAAGATCCATTTGCCAAAGGAGAAGAATAGCATCTTTTCCATCAGTTTTGCTAACCTAACGAGGAGGACTTTATGCTAGGTCTTTTGGTGATGGTGACCAAAGCCTGGACAGAAGTCACAGTACAAGGAGCTGCGAGGAAACACCCAGGGGACAGCATTCCCCTTGCATGCAGCACAACTGAGAGTCCACCTCAAATGCCTCTACACAAAGACATGCAGCACAGGGAACAGGCAGAAGGAATCAGAAGTCCACGCAGAGTCTTAGAAACGTATGACCTCACAGTGACAGCACAGATGTGGCATGTGCAACAGCACATGTTGGAGCACTGTGAAGGGCAGCTGTAAGATCTTCAAGGAAGGCCAGGCCAAGGATGTGAGGGAAAACATGGCTGGAAAAGGTCCTGAGCAACTCTGAAGTTAGATTTAACTTCAAAGACAGCCCTCCTTGAAGTGATAAACTGGACCAGGCAACCTTCTGAGGCTCCTTTCACCCTAAATCCCTCTATGATTCTATGATTCTATGATAATCTGTTTGGAAATTATTTTAGATGTGGAGAGGATGTAAGCCATGAATTTTTGTTTTGATAGAAACTAAGCTAGGCGTTAAAATGAATGAATCGGTGGCCATATTGGTTAGTTGAGGTTGATACCAGCAAAATCTCCAATATATTTACCGATGTTTAACCAATTTTCCACAGCCTTCAGAATTGACTATAATTCACGCTGAAGTAGAGCTACTTGACGTTTGCTGCTTATAGTAAATCACTCTCAGGAGAGCCTTAGGGGATAGAGAACGGAAATTAAATCTTTCCCTTGACAATTAATTTCAATGAATGTTAGTTGATTATGGCTTTTGCCAGTGTAGAAGTTCAGTGCTGACGAATGCCCAGTGACCAGCTGCAGGCCAGTGGTTATATGTTGCCCGAGAAACACCGTATCCAGTACTAAGAACAGTACATACCTTTTTGAGATATTAACTTATTACTATTTGAGATACTAACTTATGACTACTGACTTCACAGATGAGAACTAACAGAAGTTAATGAATGACGACACATTGGCAGAACTACTTGAAAAAAAATTTGATTAATATAACCAAAATAATACACAAGTCTCAGACATTTGGGCCTGGGCAAAACAAAACCAAAACATTAAGGCTCCATATGACAGCTGAGGAGATCCTTGGGAAACATGTTAATTCATTAAAAGAAAACATCACCCAATCTATGAGAGGCATGTATCATTAAAGGATATGGTTGGGAAGGTTGAGAACAAAAACAAAACAACCAAAAAAAACCTCCACTGCAAATCATCCCTCTTTTGCCTCTCCTATCCCACACCGTATTATCAGTAGCAAGCCCTTTGGGCTGATTGGCATGATTTTGTTTACAGGTGTAAAGCAGGGGAACACAGAAGAGGTTCTGGTAGAACCTCTTTTCTCATTCTGCATGCCGAGAAATATGGCTAATACAGTTGCTTAAGTACTACAGGGAAAGAATGCTACACCATTTGTATACGCTGATGTATGACTCGGCAAAGACCACTACCTTCAGAAAGAGTAATCTGCAGCAAAACAAAGACATCTACAACAATCCCTTATCATACTGGATTTTTAACCAGAATAATTTACCATGACTTCTCTGATTAGTTACCTCTGACCTTTATGAATTAAATATTTCTCTCCTCAAATACCTATCTTAAACAGATATGTCTATCCTAAGCCAGGAACTTATATAACATGACAATACTTTCACTCATGTTGTTACAGTGTTTCGAAGCGTTTTTTTTCCTTTTAAATTAGCTTTAGCACAATATTAACTTATCAAAACTCAAGAACACAGCAATAGACACCAATGAGAGAGGTCAAAGGACGGGAAAGGTGGGCAAAAAAATAAAAAGCAAACACCAGGAACAATTTAGATTAAATTTTCAGAAAAAAATATAATCATATCATTTCCAGATTCCATCAGATACATTAAGTGGTGTGCATATATAATTTGCATACATGACACATCCACACATATATATATAAATTAAAATCTCCTTTTGTGAATTTCCTTTGACTGAAATTCAAGTCAGATCACACATCCATATAAAAACTGTGTCTGAAAGTTTAAGTTGATACTCCAAATGGTTTTGCTTCTTTTTTTCTCCTCTGACTATGAGGGGATTTTTTTTGTTTGTTTGGGTTTGGTTTTGGTTTTTTTTTTAGTGGAATAATGATCACACACAGATACACAGACAATGTACTGGTATGAGTACTCAAGAAGTTGGCAGCTCCTGAAAAAATCAGAGTTAAATTTTCTGGTGTAGTATGTGGAGAATACTTTATGTATGTTTTAGAAACATTTAAAGAAATATACTAACCTAATAGACTCTCTCTGTTACTATGGTAATAAGCACTTTGTAAAAGCATATAAACTTATAAAAGGTGTTTTTACTTCATATTGATATTAATCTATTCTCCTATGTTATAAAACACATGAAATAATAGAAACCGAAGAAATAAGCTAAGATCCTAGTACTGAATATGACTTCTTCGGAGAGACTTTTGGGATACTAACAACAAACCATTTTCTATTTTGCTGTGAAGTTACAGATTTTTAAGGCAGAGATTTCTATGATCCATGCCTGAAAAATATCATTCTGGGCAGGCAACATATGAAAATATTATAGAAACAGTAAAACTAACAGATGCAGTATCTACTGTTTTTATAAAGATCTTGGTCTAACTGGCAAACGCAACAATTATAAAGTTCTCTGGAAGTATTATGTGTAATGACAACACAACCACCCATAAATATAATTACTAATTAAACAAAGAAAAATATCTTTTGAGAGGAAAGGACCCCAGAAAAATAGAAAACATGGAAGTTTCAACCTTCAGACCACTCCTATGAAGGGATCTGTATTCCTGTGAAGTGTAGGGAATTCAATGGCAAGCTCACCTCTGTGCTAGTGGATTCCATTTGGAGACTAGTCCTTAATTTGCCACCAAGATAAGTTTACCCAGAGGGTTTGTCTCCTGCCTGTGGATCCAGAGTTGTGGGGTTTTTTTGTTTTTGTTTGTGGGTTTTTTTTTTTTTAAACAAGCTAAAAAACATAATGCATTTATTCTACAATTCTATCAACTATTTTAAAAACAGCAGCAAAATACAAAGAGCAGAGTCCCAATTATGCATATAAACTTGGAATGCTTCTTCACAAAAGACAGATGGCACAAGTTTTACCAGGAGTTTTACCAACATCTGTAGCCTTACACCAGAATATTAAATTTGGTTTCTCTATTTTCTTCCTTTTTAAATAAATTAAAACTGTGCTGCACAGTTTCTTAATGAAATAGTTTAGTTTCTCCCCTCTATTTGCATGAAGAAAATATTCAAGACAGAAAAATGCAAGACGAAAAAATCTTAATATGCAGTTTGGTAAAGTTCTAGTCAGTTTTTGAACAACACGTTTATCTATCCAGTAAAGCTTGTGTTAATGCGATGTAAGACTTTGGCAAATTCAACTCTAATGGAGCATAAAAGTGCTTTTGCTTGAAAGTGAGATCATTTTTAAAAATTCAAAGCATGATCACTTTTTCCTTTTTTTGCAGGAACAATCTGATACAAGCAGCAAAGCTTAAATAAACTAGAAACATTTCAAATGATCCATAAAGGATTAATAAGCACTGCAGGAAGTCCTATAGGCTCAGCGTATACATTTTCCATCTTTTTCTCCTGCGACAGGCATGACATAGAATTCTAAACAGAACTCAAGTTTCAAAGTCACTGAATGTTAAGGCCTGCAGCTTTGATACTAGGGTAGAGTGGGGTCACCATCTTGGAATATTTAATTTAAATAGATAACAAAATATTGATTTTATTAGCATAATAAAGCCCCCAAATTATGGCCCTTCACAAAATTTTTTTTTCTACTCACAAATAGACGAATGGACAAAAGCAAGGCAAAAGGGGTAGTAGTAAGCTACAGGCCACTAATATAACAAGAACAAAATGACAGCTATTATTTTGGCAGAGATAATCTATGCTGAAACACAAAACACACACGCACACAATTTCTTTCAATACAATTTTCTTGTCTTCCCACTGACTTCTATGATTACCACAGAAAGCAGGGTTCTAAACACATTTCTCAATTGAATCTTCAATCAATAACGGCAAAAATTTGAGAAGGGAGATATGGGAAAATGTATTATAGCATTAGTAAGTGTTTAGAAAACAGACTGAACTTATCAATATGCATAAAAGTTGAAGGGAATAAAATAAAATAAATATATCAGTAACAATGCACCATATACCCTTACTGAAATTAGAAATAAAAAATTATAAAATCCATTCAAACTCCAAAATCCAACCAGTAACAGAAATTGCCCCAAACCCAGTTCAAGTGATCAAATTATGCAGTCACACTTTCTTTTATTTGTAGTACCACAGTTGTAAAATAAAGAATAATTCTGATTTACCAAATGGTCTTTGGGATATGTGAACATATCATAGGTACTTTTTAAACAGGGAAAAGAGTGATCCTTTACATAATTTACAGAAAGTAACAAACCTAAGTTAAATAGAGTCTACCTACTGGTATTAGTTTCGTGTTATAAAAGAGAAATATTAGAAGAGTAAAAATTAAATGCCTGCAAAACCCCCAAAAGACAAAACTGGGATCTCAGAGAGAGGTCAGCTTGACCCAAACAAACTCAATTTGCTAGCAAGAATCCAGACTTACTTTAACACTGACATAGGAGAAAAGACAAATAATTCATATCAGAACTGAGAGCTCCTTGTGTTGGAAGAAGGAAAAGTTCAGTTTCTGCTAAGCTTATAAGGCTGTTTACCACCCAGGCTTTCTTTTCAGAGCCAAAACAATCAAAAGTAGAAACTGTTTAGATGACAGTTACATACAAATTGGAAGAAGTTCTTAGAAGAGTGGAAAACAGGAAAGATTCAGAAATGCAACCGACAAACGCAAAGTTATAACAAAGCATAAAAATAAAAACCAGCACGGATAACATTGGCCATATTGGGAAGGGAGGGAGGCAAGAGAGATGTGAGAATGATAAATGTTAGCTCACAGTGAGAGGTTGACGCTGAAAGGCAAAAATTATGCTAAAATAATACACTAATCAAAAGGAAAAGTGAATGAGAAGAAAGAAGCAAAGAAAAAAACTGAACAAAGGACTAAAAGTAATAATTTCTATGTATAAAGGCAGCAGAGAGGCCTCAGTTGAAATGCTGTCTACAATCCTGGGCACATTACTAGAAGCAGATAGAAGAAGAAACCAATGCAAAGAGCAGCAACAAACCCAGATCCATAAATACAAAAAAGTATGATACAATAAATTTTTTCAGGGGTTATAAACTTAACAGATACAAGTGAAAGAACATCACTTTCTACTAACATCTGAAAATAAAGAGCAGCCTGAGAGCGACCACAAGCATGTTAAAAGAAGTAAATATATGCATCACAAAAAATGTAGGGTTTGACTAGTTGAAAGAAAGATTTTTATTACAAATTCTCAGGATTAGCAGAATTTGTGTTTAATACAGTAGCTGCCGTAAGTTTGATCATCTGCAGTGCTAAAAACAATCTACATTAAGCTATTACATGCTTGAATATTGAGAAACACAGAAGATGAGAATGATTTTGATAAACAGCTATTTGTGCACCCATCAAATCACAGTTCACATCAGTGCCTGCTGATATTTAGTTTTACCACCACTATCATGGCAAAAGAGGAATAAAAAGAGTGCAAAAGATAGTCAACGAAAACAGAAGTTGACAAAAGATAGTCTAGAAATGGGGACAATGAAGTATACAGATGATAAACTTGTTTTGTTTACCCTTCTTTGTAATTAAAAATAGAATTTCAGGGTAGCTGAAAAGATGACAAAAACACAGCAGTGAAAAACAGAAATATTTTAAACACTATCAAATACCTTTCAAACTCCTTGCCACAAAATGCCATACAGAATATGTATCTGCAGGAGACTTGCACAGTTATACAGGTTAAAATACTTCCAGTTTTATCAGAAAAGTCAGCCACTAACTAGGAACTTGCACCTCCTTCAAAAAGTTTTATTGAAAAAATTTGGTTTTGAGGGAGTTCCTTGAATCATTAAGCATGCAGCTAATGGCAGAGATCACTACTACACTGGGCAAATCCTTTAATTAAATAAAAGTCCTTTGTTCATAGGTTAATTAGTCTATATTTTTGGGCTGCAGTGACCTAACAAGCATAAAAGACTGAACATTTTTCTCAGTATTAAAATCAAACTTGAGTATTTGATTCCTCAAACTTGTTTCATCTTCAGAATGTGTTATTTTATGATTGAGGAAGCGTTACAGAAAGCAAGTGGTACTGCTGAAAGAAACTTAGGGTTGCTGCACAGTTTGCAATGGGAGAGGACTGTATATGCAAAACGAGAGAAAAATTTCAGGCAAAACTATGAAATGAATTATAGATAGGCTTTTCTACCTACAACTACCCTCACCATTCCTGTTCAAATTAACTGTTTACTCATACAACTTTACAACTCAATATAATAATATAAAGAAATATATAAAGAAAGTAAATTTGTATTTGCATGTTCTGTTTAATTGCATTTAACAACGGAACCTCGTATTTCCCATTTCAGCTTTGTTTCTTTCCTCTCCTGTAAATTCCTCTGTCTAACAGCCACACGACAAACATTTACAGTGGACCAAAAGAGACAAGAGAAAAGAGACAGGTAAGTTTAAAAGGTACGTGGACGAGGGTGAAGGAAAGGGCAACAGAACTAAGGCAGGACAGACTGAGCACTTTTAACAAATTAAAAACAGTTTCAAAGGGTAACTATGAAATAAAAAAAAAATAGCTCTTCTTCATCACATAGAACAACAGATTGTAGGAGCTTCTATGTTCCTAGCACTACCTTATGAGGAAAAAAGTTATCTGTTAATGAACATATTCATTTTTGAGTGTGGAACTTTCATATCTAACTGTGGAATGCACCCTTATTTTTCCAAGCAGTATCCTTCTCACTACTCAGAAATAATTAGTAAGCATTTATGAAGGTGATGTAGAAGAAAGATAGGAGAAAATAATGTCTTCTGGTTTTTTCTAATAGCTGATCAATTTGCTTGTTTCATATAGCTAAAAAGGCAAAAATGCTAGGTGTTCAGAGCAGAAATGTGTTTTGCCAAAGGCATTATTAACAATTAATAATCATTACACAGTGCCTTGTTTACCTGACCTTGTGTAAATTTAGCAGCCTTGTAATTAGACCCATATTTTGCATATTTGTATATTTCCATGCATAGGATTTGACTCATTCATTCATCCATTAAAATTTGCTTGACAGACATAGATGGATAATCAAGGTACAATTTGTATTTACTGGATTATAGAAAATTGCCCAAACTGTGAAGTTCACGGAAAGCACATTCTTGTCTTTCTCTTGCAAAAGATGTAAAAGCAATTAAATATCCAAGGATGGCCCCAAGGCTCTCTGAAAAAGTAGCAGAGCTTTCATAATCTGATAGCTTTAATACAATTTTGCTCTAAAAAAAGGGTTACTAGATTAAAAAGCCAACCCAACAATAAAAAAGAAACAACACTAGTGTCTATGTTTTCCTGTGGGCAATGTAACAAAGTAAAACATCTCTTATAAAAACTAACACCTTAGTATTAAGCACAACTTCACTGAAGTAGGTGTCTTATAGTCCAGAAGAAAAGGAAGATTTTTTTCTCCCATTTAACTACTTTCCAGTAACATCCTAACTTTCTGAGCAGTTGGAAGAATTATCTTATTACCTTTCTGTTCAGAAAAATTCTTAAGAATAAAAATGTTTAAGCATTAGCCATAATAATGAAATACTATTATTAGATAGGCTTAAATGTTTGAGAATAAGGTTGATTATTAGACAGTTCAGTATGTGTCATTTTGCTCCCAGAAAATAAAGGTATGCAGAGACAGCAGCTACTGTCGATAACACACCTCTGGAAATAGAAAGGTATGGAAGATCTCTACTGAACGGTCAGTATGGAAAGCAACAATACAGAAGAGAACGGGGAATAAAGGAATTTGTTTACCTCTCTGTGTGCGCTGGTATGTCATAAAAGTGAGACAGCCTTGTCCAACGAGACAAATGTTTTACAGCTTTCTTCTGAAGAAAGTGACTTTTGCCCAAGAAGTCAAGTCAGACATACTTATTAAATGTGCAACATTTACATTTTTTAATGACTTCTGTAACCCAACAGGAGCCTTTGTGCATCTTCTTTCCTACCCAATGTAGGTAGTGTGTCAGAAAAAGCCATTTATTTCTCCTATGAATCCACAGCTCAAACAGATTTTTGTTTTTAATACCAGAAGTCAAATCTTTAAATAGTAAAGCAGTGGCAAGAGAATGAAGCATTTTTTTTTTCTTTTTAAACTCATAAGTTAGGCTACTGTTTTGGCACCGCTTTTAAGATTACCTGCAAGCTAAGTATCAGAAGTATCTGCAAAGTAATGAACATTAAAGAAATGTTTTAGAAAAACAATAAAACACTAAAAGATAGTCCAAGAGCTTCTCCTCTGGTGGCCACCACTTTTTTTTCTTTTTTTCTTCTCCCTACCATTTGGGCACAGTTATCTGTGGACTTAGTTTTCTCTGACCAAACAGACTGCAATGTAGTGGTTCACTCACCTAACTTAAGGATTTTCCTTCTTTCTTGTCATACACCTTGAAGGAGAGGGGAAGAAAAGAACTAAAGTAAAATTTACTAAACTAGGAAATCTTAATTTGAATCCTAGTAATTTTAACTCAGGTTTTAACTGCTCTCCTGACGTACATCCGACACCCAGTTCTGGGCTCCCCAATTCAAGAGGGACAGGGAGCTACTGGAAAGAGTCCAGCGAAGGGCAACGAAGATGATTCAAGGATTGGAGCATCTCCC
>JAOXNO010000001.1:126147162-126198537 GCA_028565335.1 Limnodromus scolopaceus
TCCTGCTTCAGCAGGGGAGTTGGACTAGATGATCTCTATGGTCCCTTCCAACTTTAAAAAAAATTCAGTGAAATTCAGTACCTGAAGATATTAAAGTAGATGAGATCAAAAAGGCATCTTCCACAGTTACCAGGCTCACTTGTCCACTGCCCTGCCCAGGGGGTGGAAGAGCTGACACTTCCTGTTGGTCCTCATCTCTTCTCTGAAGGTGAACATATCAGTCCCAAAGCAACAAAGTCATCTCTTCCCTCAAAATTCCCTGTTGCTGGAACAATTCAGGCTGTCTTTCATCCAGTACATTTTTGTGTTTGGAGCTCTTTTCACAAGAACAAGCCTAACAGAAGCTGAGAAAGCTTAGTAACATAACAGGAGAAAATAGATCTCTACTGCACTATGATTTCAGTCTTAATGTTGTGGTGCCCAGCATGTTTCTCTGCTCCATCACTACTGAATGCCAGTCTCTTTGCAGGTCAAACAGGGAAACGCAAAGGCAGGGCCAGTTTTGCTTCCATTCCAGAGATCTGAGTGGAAGCTAACAGCAAGGACTTTATTTTCTCTGGGGAGGAAGGATGTTAAATTAAATATTCCTTATTTGAAGGTATGGATTATTCTAGGTGGTATCTATTTTCATCCAGTCCACTGGTCCAAATGATTGAAAAGTTACACCAGCGACTGAAATTACCTCCTATAACATCATCTAAATTTTGTAAATGCCAAAAGTTACAGGAACTACCTAAAAATGGACAGGTATTTAGCCCTAATTCTTTGACCAGCATCAAGATTAGGTTCTTGCAGTGCTTTGTACACTGGCAGATTTCTCGTTCCTCAGTTTTTGGCAGCCAGTCCTCAAGTGAGGAGCAAAACACAGGGCACACTTCAAAGTTTATCATGTTTCTACCCACTAGGAATGACATTTTCCAAACATCTACTCCTACCTTCTGTAAGCAGGACAATGCTCCAACATACTAGTTCCAAAGTTGAAGGCTTTCCTTAGAGTTCCAAAACACTTAAGAGACATAAAAAGCAAACCTCCTTTGTTAATATTACTATTTAGACATAGTGAGAATGTCCTAAAAGCATCTAATGAAGTCTCCTAAAAGAATTACTCTGAAGAAACTACCACATCCAGTGGGAGAGGTATATCTTGCATTTTCTTTGACTAGCCTATTTATTTTAAGGTTATCACGCCACCTCTGTTTTTGACTCCGAAGGTCTTTCCTATTGAAACACGTTTTTCAACAGCCTCCTACCACTGTTACCATGTTTGATCCATTCCAGACAGTTTAGTCTCACCACTAGAAGAGAAAGTGGAAAAATTTGTAGCTAAGGAGTTATCTGCAATTAAGATGACAGTGGAGAGAAGGGCAGGGAAAAAAGATCTCTCTAGATGCCATTTATCTGGAAAAAGAACTGGCCTGCAATCATGTCAACTCCATCAATACGAGAGACCGAGCCTTGGTACGATGCTGGTTTCTCAGGCCCAGATTTGTGTCTAGTAAGGCATTAGCTGAATTTATATAGAAACTAAATGTACTTCTCATTATGAAAACTTGTCCTCACTCCTAGATAATTTTCCTTATTTTCATTACAATCTCAGATGCTCCTCAAATAGGTATTTGCTACTCAATGACACCTGATTACTGAGTGGCATCTTGCCACTAACCTCATGAAGCACTTCACAAATGGACTCAGCAGAAAATGTTGAAAATAAAACTTTGCAGTTATCCCTGACCATTTCTTGGCAGATAATATAGGCTTATTTTGTTAATTCTAAGTCCTTAAGATGCCTGACTCACTCTTGTTGGGAAGTCTCCAAAGACAAATCAGATCATACAGAATTTTAACTATGAATTCCCTACAAGGTATTTCACTCTTTCATTTGAGGGGTGTTCAGTTCTAAGACTACCTTATGTTTAATCAGCCAGGAAACTCTCAAGGATCATATCACAATTCAGTTTACTCCATTATTGCTACTTCACTGATTGGGTTAAAAAAAATTAACAAAAACTAAAAAGGTGAGCCCAAAAAGATGCTGCATTAAATGAACAAGACAGTATAAATGCTGATCCCTTATCACAGAAAGAAAAAGAGAGGTAAAAAGCAGTAGGAGGGAGGGGAAATTTGATTAATTGCTGCCTTCAAACAAGCAGAAGAACCACATGCAAATACTAGTGTGAAAACATCACCAACATGGCATGAACTACTGGAAGACAACCTAATATTTCTAAAAAGCTGTATTAATCTTAATGCCATTATTCATACACATACATAAAAAGAGAAATTCTACTGAGTTCAAATTCTATATTCAATCTTTGTGCTTGATCGGTGGTCAAAGGGCAGCTTAGTATCTGATAGTTCTACTGCAAGATCATCTAGCATGAATTGCATCAGTATGAGAAAAAAATATGTACTATCCAATAAAAATTATTACAGCAATTACAAAGTTTTTGCAGAAATCTAATGTTATATTCTGCAACAAAATTCAGCATATGCCATTTTGTATCTTCATATTTTGGGGAGAGGGGGTTCTCTGTTTTTAAACAATTCTGGCCCCTTTGTAGTATAGTCAAATGTTGCTTTGGATATTAAATTGAGAATTTATCTTAAATGGAAACAAACAACTTCGCTAAAAATTAGACATTTATGACTTGCAAATTACAGATACTAATTATTTTCAGTATATACAATTATGATATTCTCAAGAGGTATTAATTTTGGGACAGATGTGCTTTCATCATGTAATTTGGAAATTAAGTTACACTCTCACGTATGGGAACTCAGAAGTCTGAATTTGTGTAAAGATAGGATTGATAGAGAGGAATTTTGTCTTGCTAATTTTCTCTCTCTCTCTCCCCCCGCCCTTTCCTCTCTTTGATGAGAGTGTGGCCAGCAATCCTCACAGCTGGGTTGCCTTGCACTCAAAGGAATGGGGGCTGACTGCAGAGTTGATGAGGATACACTTCCACTTGACTCCACCTCCTATTTTGTCCTTTCAGATAATTCTTCCAAATCTAGTAACTTCTAAAAATTTAAACAAAAATGAAGGCATACCAACCATAAAATATGCACAATGCTAAATACTTCACTTTCATGGCAGAGTGTAGAAATTAAGTGTTGTTAATGCAAACATCTTTAGAAAGACATTAAAAAATATACATAATCCAAACTGAAGGCATTAATACAGAAATTTCCATCAAATGAGACTAAAAGGAAGAATATTGCTATGCTGGCCATATTTTAATTAGGAAAGGAAAGCATGTTATTACAAAAATGTTCTCCAACGTGCATGCCTATCTTTCAAAGACAGGGCGTGACAAGTGATAAAGGAAAAAAGAACACAAGAAAAATGCCAGTTAAATAAATCTCTGGGATGATACTGTTTTTGAGTGGGTGTATTAATTAAAGAAATCCATCTGGGAGTTCGTGTTTTCTTGTCTTCCACATTTGAACTGTAGCCACCAATACAGAAAGGAGAAAGACAAGACAAAAAGAAATACTGCTTTCTGGTCCAGTATGAAAAAACAAACCAATCTTCAAACATCAACATTTTGTTTATACTGTTCCATTGGAAGTTGAAGGTAAAGATGCAAGCCATTCAGAGCACATACTACAATTCTGAAACAGATTTTTATTTTTAGATGGAACAAGTTCGGTCACTGCATAAACATTTCTATCTAGAGATCTTTACCGGTGGTTGTGGATTTTTCATGTCTCTCGCAGATGCCACCTACAAAGGTAATTTTGTTTAGGAGAAAAGGAAAACATCTACTGCAGAGCCCTAATTTTCATGCAGAAACCCAGTACACCTTTGGAAAACCATAGAAATTATTCTCTCTCATACATTTGTGGATTAAAAGTCTACCACAATCTACTAGGCTGAAGATACTTGGATAGCTGAAACTCTTCAGATGAAAGAAAGTGAACAAGACTGTCATTTAGCTGCTGTAACACTTTTAGCAGAACTACAGCTTTTTCTTTTTTCCTGTTATAGGATGCTGCAGCTGTGGGCAGACTGAAAAGACAATAATCTTCAGCATGGAAATAGGGAGGGAAGCAATCTTTAGCAATGCAAGGTCCTTTAAAACAGTGTGCCATCACAGAACGCATGGGACCAAAGCACAGGCAGAGCTGTCAATTCACCAGGCTCAATTTGCAAAAAAAAAGAAAAAAAAAAAGAAAACAAAACTCCATCATATACATATGAATAAAAGTAATAGAATAACTAATGTAAATAGTCGGAGTAAAGTCTATCAGTAGATGCCATATAATGAAATATCTAGCTAACCTGAGTGATAAGCTTCAAGGACTCTTCACAGAGACCTACACACAGGATGCTACATATGGGCCAACACTCCTTTTGGAGCACAGCTCTATTATCTGACTACACATCAGAATAAGGTTCTGCACTCAGTACTATTTCCCAAAGCAGGCACACAAAGCAGTTATTTCCTTAATGAACAGGGGTTAAAAAGAATAAAAATAATCCACTTGCATACATCCACTGCAGGAAATACTGGCAGTCTATAGAAAACAGACTGTCTAGCACTTACAAAACTTCAACTTCTGAACATGACACAGTGAAGCAAACACAAAACCTTTTTATGAAGCCATGTCTAATGCAATGCTATTCTGCCATTTCTTCCTGCAGATGGGAACATTCTCACTTAAAATGAAGTACCATCCCTTTCTCATCTCAGATGATCCAAAACTTCAGTGGTTTTTAAAACTGTTTTTCTTAAACTTAAACAAACCTGTAGAAGTAAAAGTTCCATGAGAGAAGAGGAGCAACAAGTGTCAACTCTAACACAGCACAGGCTGCTAAAATTGACCCTGGTGTGTCCCAGGGCAAAGGAAATCTTATAGAGAATTTGCTGCATTATCTCTGGTACTGCTTAGACTTCTCTTGGCCCCGTAAAAGAAAAACTAATAATTCCCTAGAAGTGTCATTCAGCTAGGAGGTTGCCTTCCCCATCCCTACGCACATGAATGAAGACACAAAGGCAGAGGAGTTTAGCTAAATAGTGGTGCCCAGACTCATTGCTCTGAGGTTTTTTCACATATATGACTTACTCCCAGGAACCAAGCCAAAAGGTCTGAACTACCCATTTGATCTGTTCAATCCTTGAATGCTTACACATTCATCCATTTTCTCTTGCTGCACCGAATACTAAGTAACATAAAGAACTAAACAGCTGTTTCAATTAAGTTGAATATAAGTTTTTGAAATAACCTTCTAACTACAAAGTTTCTATGTGATGAATTTTTGAATACTGGAATCACTTCTGTTGAGGACTACTTTATTTAATTTTTCTAAGAGTATTTTACCAAGAAATCAAGCCGTGAATAAACATTACTGGAAATATTTTTGATACTTTTAACTGCTTTAAACCAGAAAATGAAAATAATTATTTTAACATCTAAGGGTAGGAAAAATTAAACATCTACAAGACCCATTGCTACTAAACCCATTGTCTTGACCCATTGTCAAGAAAAAGCATGCTGAGGAAGTTTTTCATGTATGCCCTCTGTTGCCTCCAACATGCATGATTTTCTTATTCAATAATCTTCAGCAATGTAGACTATGAAAGACGGTATCAAACAAAGATGCTTACAAAATAAGGTAACTTAGTTTGGGTAACTTAGTTTTTCAAATGCGATAAAATTTATTTTAAGCTTTTTTTTTTTTAAGGCTGAACGCAGGTTCATAATAAAGACTAAGAAACTTCAGGATATGTAACTTAGATTTCTTACAATTATTATAAAACATTCCACATTTTGTTCTTTCATATGCCCGTTCAACTCTGAATTACCACAAATGGACCCACTTTAGTGTTTAAAAAAAAGGTTTCAAGCAAGTCCTTTTCACCTTCTAAAATCAGTGTAGGATCATGCATTTCTGTATTATTAATGACTTGTAAGAAACAGTTTATGATACCCACATAATTTTTAGGTCATGAATGTCAAATTTATCTTTGTGAAAAGAACCACATCCAGTGAAAACGTGGTCTCTTCCGCTTCAAATTTTAACTTTGGTTCTCCTGAAGAATACAATGTGCTTGAGTGCCATAAGCATTACTGGTTATGTATGTACCAACCAGCATCAAGTACTCAAGGCCAACAGACCTCTTTGCTTTCTGTCACCTCCTAGTAAGCTGGTTATAAAGTGCTCTCCACTAGAAGTTTATGTAGATTAATACAGACTTAATCTGGTTTGATATTTTAATAATTTGTTGTTCCAAGTTATTGTAGTATATGGCATTAACTGTATCAAAATCCCATGAGAACCGGTGGTTTTAAAACTTACTTTAAGCCTTAATTAGTTTCCCAGGACTTCTGCTTCTTGTAATGTCTCTAATTAGAGACTAGTGGGATCCTTTTCCATCAAAAAACCTAAATTGAACATAACAAAAACCTAAACAGATTTAAAATGGGTCTCTAACTACTGTAAAAAGATGAACATTGATCCTTTCAAGACCAGTGATTTGTCATAAAACCTTTTGTGATTCATGATTTGTTATTAAAATAGCCTCAGAAGAAGCAAATCCTACAAAGCTATATAGCATCCATAGCACTTCTGTCAATCCAAGGTATCCACAGGAGAGCACATTTGCTCGTTCTCTCTCAAAGTAGCTTGCTCAGGCACTATTAGTAATGCAGTTGTGGCAGACCTCTCCACAGGCTGCACAGATTTGCCCAAGATTTTAAATTCTTGGTTACAGAATCTCCTAACAAATACTGCTACTGGTACACTAAAGCTACATACTTTGCAGTCAGTTTAAAGCCAGATCAGATACACAGAGCTGCAACCATATCTCAATGCTGCAGCAAGCACATGCTCTCCAAGTGTTGCCAAAATTCATCATTGCTTCAACTGGGGCAACAGATGAGTTCCAACAGAGTACCTTCAAAGACAGTGCTTTCCGTAATCCTCTGACGACAGTACCATCTTGTTATTAGATGAGTGATTCAATCACCTAGGTAAACATTACACACTTGGTGGCAATCATAACCATGACCATATTTACCTGTGGGCACACTTCCTGTAACGTGATCTTCACAATACTGCCATTTAAAAGCCTAAGCAGACAAATGATTGTGATAATAAGCCTTTACATTCCTGTATTCTACCTACAGAGGAAATTACAAAGTTAGTTTTACTCTATTGCAGCAATCCCCATTTCTTAAAACCTGTTCCACGCAGTGGCCAGCCTGGGGAGCCTTTTCTACAAAGAGCCAAGAGAGATACCTAATTGTCATTAAGTCTCCTCTGGAAAGGTACCACACTGTGGACTAAGCACTAGGAAGAATCAACAGATACTGCTATTTTGCTTATGTTCAGTCATTCTCAGTGGCTCAAATTCGGAGTGCAGAGAGTCACACTCAGCCTCACTTAACGAGAGAGACGGATGCGTGTCCGTCATGGCTAGTAAAATCCAATGAAGAGAGTTAAACCCTTTGTAAAGACATATCGATCATTACTTTGAAACACTTCACTAAAAATCATATTGATGCTCAAAGTCTAAAACAAACAATTCCTTCACAGGGCAGATCATGGAGAAGTTGCAGTAATAGTGAATCAATTCCAGTTAATAGACGCTATGATGCTGTGACAAATAACTGCTTACTCATCCCCAAAATGCACTACACACAATGACCAAAGGGTTATCTTTTATTATTCAATAAACATAAATTATATCAGAAAGACAAATGTCTAACCCTTTCATATGGTAGAATACTAACTGCTCTGTTAAATAATCAAGATATTTCTAATTTCCTCCTGGTTAACCAAAACATGATTCTAAACACAACCCCTCTGTCCACCTCAATCAAGAAAAGAATCAGAAAACGCTACTGTGGAGGGGAGGAGAAAACTCATGATAATCTGGTGGCAGCCTCCCTTCCCGCTCTCAGGTCTTCAGTAAACTGTGAATGGAATCACATTAATCTTTTATCTTTCACTCCAATTGCTTTCCATTCTGCTTTGACTTGGAAGCTTTCAGTACTAAAAATAAGCGTCTCGGTTTCTGTATGTATAAACCAAAATGACAGTGATACAAGCGCAAACTTGGAAAAGACTCAAACCCATTTCCATACAAACAGGAAGGTCTCAAAATAATCGCTGGAGTTAATTTGATGGCAGAGTCTCGCTCTCTGATTGTGCCTCCACGTCAGCTGGTGTCACAATTACTTCTATTTTCTGGCCCTACCTACTCTTCATCACATGCCCATATACTTCTAGCACTACTACCACAATGATAAATAAAATACTTCACTATTGCCACTACTAAGCACCTTTACCTCATGCCAAAGAGACTTCTCACCCCTGCTCACCCACCAAACAAAAAAGCTTTCAATCCATGACTGTTGCAAGAACATGATTACAGAAGTCATCACCATCATCTACAATCATATTTTCACCTGTTCATGTGGTGTACACCTGTGGGATGTTGGCAACACACTTGATTGAAAGTGTGGGAGATTCCAGGTTCACAACGAGCCCTGTCATCTTTGTTCTGCTAAGTGAATATGCCATGCAATCCCAAAACCTGTGTGAATGCTATTGCCTCTTCTAATATTATCTTGTTTGTATATCTTTTACCTTTTTAAGTGAGCAAAATACTAATGCAAAACACAAGAACATATACACAATAGTCACAACTGCAATATATATATATAAAATAATAATTCAAAGATCTTGAAAGTGTCCCAACATGCTTTTATACTGCGACCTAATGTGCAAGCAGTAGACCACCCCACCACAGGTAAGAAATGAGAAATTTTGAGGGCTATTGAACACTGAATTTTCGCAGCAGAACAGTATAAAGTTATTTAGCAGTGTTCAATAGCCTTCAAACTCACTTCTGCCTGTGGGTTACAGTGGTCCAGTAGAAAAAGACTATAAAACAAAAACAGTGCAATACAGGTTGGACCAAGATTTTTTCAATCTTTTTAAAACACTTTTAAAGTTTAAATCATTTTATGCATTTTGAAAAACATCGAAAGATCTAAAGATGCCATGCACTATTAACTAGACAACATATAAAGAGCATCTATATAAAACCAGGTTTTAACCTATAAATATACTAATAATACCACAGGTGTATAGTTAAAAATAAGATTAAAAAACTGCTGCTTCAGGGACAACAGCTTGCTCAAATGACATATCGTATACATTGGGGGTTTTTATTCAGTTCTTTTTAATTGGCAAAACTAACACCTTGATAGCTGAGTAAAATACAGAATTCATTTTATGGATGTGAATATTGATTTTTACAGGGCTTTTTAAAAGGGGATCTAAGAGTTGGCATTTATTTACCAAGTGCCAAAAATGAGCATCTGAATATTCTAGTGGGAAACACAAAGCAGTTTCCATCATAATAATTAGATCCACTTACTACAAATAATATTACACCCTCCTTACGCACAAAACCTGGTCAGTTTTTCCATTTATGCTTGCATATTTCAGCTTTCATCCATTCCCTAGCATGGATGTTTCATTGATGGCTGAGGGTAACACTTCAAAAATGAACTAGCTAAACAAACTTCCCAGCAGCACTTGACAGAGCTACACCTATTCTTCCCCATTTCCAAAGCAGTACAGAATTAATTACCAGTTCTATGGATCTATTGTAAGTATAATAGACTAAAGAGCTATCACAGACACATTTATTGTAAAAGCACAATCCCAAGAGTGTCTAGTAGAGGGCCAAAACGATTAACACAAATGCTTTGTCAGATCAAAGATAAAACCTGCACCGCCCAATTGAGGAATGAATTAGAACAGTGGGTTATCTTTCAAATTAACCAGGGCAGTTAGTGAGGAAAATTTCATGAAAGTGTAATTCTTAGCCTTTGTGAATCCACACAGCAGGCATTCTGCCAGCTGACAAGATGATGAAATTTTCATGCTTAAAAAAGCCCTCTTCATTTCCCAATTTAGATTAGCTAGCGTTTCTCTCTCTTTTCATCTATTTGCTCTTCTGAAGCAGAATTAAAAAAAAAAAAAAAGCAAGCACACAACAGGATCAATCTCTCATAGAATAATGCAGTTCTGAAAAGAAAGAAAATCTTTGCATGTCATTTTTTAGATATATTTACAGTTAGGAGTAAGATTATCAAAACTGATACTGTTAATACTGGAGCAAGGGTAGGTATATTTTGGAAGACAGATAATAAGCATTGCAATGTTTAATGGCAAAAACTGATTGCGGAAACAGAAAATTTTACATAAAGGCAAGGAATTTACAAAAACAATGGGACTGTAGGAGGATTACAAAATTCTATTTATGTGCTTACATGAGCATCTTTTTAAAGGAAAGGAGCGTAACACCATTGTATGTATTTATTTATTTATCAGTTTCATGTGCCAAAAAGGGTAAGCAGATTTTCCACTTTTATGGCACTTCCCGCCCCTAAATTTACACAGCCACATATAAAAGCATTTCAACAGTCTAAAGAAAACCATATGCAATGATCTCAAATACTTAAAAAAATACCTGATTCAAAGCTCACTGAAAAAAAAGTAAGCTTATTCTTTTCAGTGAGCTGTGGATCAGGCCAAAAGCCTCTTGATAGGGCTGTCTTCATAAAAGGAAGCTCATTATTTTAAAGGTTAGAAAATTCATTTTCGCATTTTATGTTTTTGGATTATGTGCCATTTGATCAACAGAAAAACAAGAATAATATCTAAAAAAAATTTAAAAAAATTAATGTAGTGTCAAAGTTAGAAAATATATTTGTCTTTTTTAAATTTATATTTCTGTGCCTTTCACATGCAACCACTACAGTGGGAGATTGTTAAATAAGCCTCTCAAAGTTTCATCAAAGTTTTGTTCAGACAGTTCTTTGCCTACTACTTCTGGGTATGTCTTTATAGTTTATAGGATTATATGGGTGTTAGTGGAAACAAACATTTGATGAATTTCAACTCCAGCTGTTATACAGTCACTACAAGTCCTTGATGAAAGGAATAAACTAAAACTCACAGCATCTAAGATTTTCTAAGGACAAAATTTACTTGTCCAACTCTGTGGAAAGCCCTTTTTCAAAATTAAAATTATTGTGCAATTTGGAAATTAGTTTTTACAATAAAATAATCTCACATGTCCAGAGTCTCAATCTATTCCACAGTCAAAATGCAGTTTTAGACTTCATTATTATAGCTAACTAAGTTAAAAGTAAATTCTCAGTACTAAAAATATAAGCCAGTTTATAAAGCTTTTACTTACAAGGACAAATACATTCCTTTTGAAGGACACTTCATTATCCTACATACCATGTAGTAAGATACTTAATAGATTTTAATATAATGTAAGCAAATTTCAATGTTCAATATTCAAACATTTCACAGTTTGTTTCACAGCTTGGTCTTAAAAAAACAAACAAATGAAAAAGGAGAACAGAATAAAATATTACACCACTTTTTGTTCTTATTAGTAATAAGAATTTTACCTTGCCTTAAATGTATCTTCCTTCATTCATCAAGTTTACTATTGCGCATTTTATGCGCGTCTTCTAGCACTTTATATGCCAGAAATTACATAGCATGCGGCATTTTATATTATCATAGTGTACATATATTAAATCTAAAAAAGTGGATCACAAGGAACTTTTACACAAAAGCAGTCTGTGTAAACATATTACTTTGACATATTGTTTAATAACACATTGTATAATTTAATATAATATGCATAGTAATATCAATTGAATGATAATTTTGCAGTCAGGTAGACTTTGCAATAAAGTAATGTGAGGTCTTGTGTTTTGATAACTTTACCTGTCCAAGTCATCTACCTTTAACTTCAATGGAAAGGAACAATCTGTCCTTACTTTGTGAAATACTGCCTGAATTTACATACTCTAAGAAAGTTTTGTGCTCCTTTTGACGCAAAGACCTTCAAAAGAAGTATTTATACATCCAGAAAATATTAAATTTCCAGAAAAGAGCTTAGAAAACACTTACCTACAACTGCAGTAACAACTAATACAGAAGATAATACAAAACGCATGCTTAGTATTAAACTATAATGATAGTTCTTAGTGTCGTAGCTGCTGTCTGCAAAGAAAACACTCCACGGATTAGGTAAGCTATTTGTTTACAGGCCAAAATTTCAACAACAATTTTACATTTTTGAGTATATCAAAGTTGATGAGCACTCAAAGGTTACGAGTGCTTTCAAAATTGATTCTGTCCAGAAGTGTAAAAACAGGCAATGTTGGGACAGCCAAAAAAGGCAGGCAGGCAGGCAATAGGATGAGAAGATCTGTGAAAATTTGACCAAAATGGCTAGCTGCCAATTCACAAAATATGATGCTTCCAGCATATTAGAGATGCAAAACATATCAAGATAATTTAAAAATCATGGCGGGTTTTTTCCTAACCAGTCACCACTTTGGACAGTATGAAGATAGGAACGTCAAATATTACACTTTTTTTTCCCCACAATGCCATACAAAGCCAACCACTACCGTGGGCACTTTGGATTTCTTGCACTGCCCCCCCCCCAAAGAGAATTATATCAAATTAATTAACTACCCATCTTTCTGCTCTTTTTCCCCCCTCAACCGTTACGCAGAAAGATTCACAGTATTTCCCTCCCTATCATCCTTCAAAGAATTTTTACAAAGCTACATTCAGTTTTCCTTTTCACAGTGTAACACAATATACATCAACTTGGGTTGAAGAAAGAGAAACAGATTTCAATTACATGAGAACCTGATATCTGCATATTTGATAGGCTTTAGAGATTTTCTCAAAAGCATTAAGATAATAAATTTTCTGCACTTTTTCTTCTAAAAAATTTGGAAAACAGAAAGCTACTACATCTGTAATAATGCTGACACACAAATTTAAAGACATCTGACTATCTTGCCTTGAGACTGAACTGAGAAAACAAACAATTCTAAATTTTAGTATTTGAAATCATTAACTGATTGACTTATTTTCATGAAGTTGGGTTTTGACGTTGCATGCTATTACCTTGAATTATTAAAAAAAAAAAGTAATATGTAAGTCACCAAAAACTCAGCACCACTTAGAAAACTCATTTCATACGGCAAAATATTTTCTGAATACTTACATTGTAGTATTTTCTGAGGTAGCGTCTAATATCCAACAGTAATTTGTTGTTCATTTGAACCACATAGTTGAAAGGAGGCTCATCACATTCAGTCTTACTGCACCTTTGCAAGCTGAGTTCAATAAATCGCCCCTGAAAACAGAAGTGTAAAAATAAAAACAGCATGCATTATTACAACAGGTGATGGTAGCAGAAGTTATCTGAAGAGTTTAGACATAATACGTATTTTTTAAAAATAATAATCTTAAAGAGCCTCTAATATCTAGGCCTTCTTTCTTCCCATCACAGTTTGCCACATCCATATAAAGACTTCTCTGCCCTACAGGTTTCCCTGTTCTCTTCTTAATGAAAGGTCTTTTGGAGAATATGCTTCTTCACCAGCTACAAAGTTAAATGATCAAAAAAATGATGTTGAGTAAAAAAATTCAGCTATGGACAAATCACACTCCCCTGTCTCCCTGAAACAGCAGGTTTGTTGTTTTATCAGGGACATCAAAGTTCTGCTCAAGCCCACTGATCAGAACATTGAAATCAACCTTATAGATACCAATTATGAAATTACCAACAGGGCTGTAGAGACAAACCTCATGAGATAAATGATGTTAAACAAGAATGATGTGGTCATCTTTTATTTTCTCCAGTTAAGAGAGTATCTCCTACAGTTTTACACCATCCCATTCCCCTGACTTGCAAAATCTTCTGAACATCTGACATTAAAATTTCAGAACCTGGAAGTGATCTCTGAACAGCTGAAATTAAGTTGGTAGAATTCTCATTAAAATAACAACAACCTGGTAGGTTGGACAGTTATAAAACTTTAAAAAAATCTTTCTTTTCAAGGCAAGACTTCACTTTTGTGAGCAATCTTGGCTAAACCACCATTCACACCATTAAATAAATCCAGGTGGAAGCGAAAGGGGTTTTTTTGTTTGGTTTAGGGGTTTCTTTTACTGTTTGGTAGGGGTTTTTTGTTTGTTTGCTTGACTTTTTAAAGGAGTTTAATATCCACTTCTCTCCAGTTAGCCCATCTGCAAGTTGTCAAGCCTACATGCAATCAACTATCTTATTTACAGCTGTAATGAACAAAAGTCAAGGATTCACAAAGTATCACTCAATTTGTATGTCTTTTCCTCTTACTTGCGTCCAAAGACTGCTTTATTTTGATTAAAAAAAATGCAAAACATCTGCTGTTTGTCCAAATTAACTTAAAATAATTACTTTTAATTTAGATAAAAGATTTATTTGCTTTCAGTTTCAAGGTTTTCACTACTCCAAAGCTCGCTAATTTGCCAATGACTAATACATACATAACATTGCTGCAGAGTTAAATACTTGGCCCTATTTCAAGTTGTGATCCAAGGTCAGAGATACATTTTTTGGCAGAACTTCTCAACAAGAATGTATCCCTATGACTTTTTATGTTCAATACACAAAGACAGAGGGAAAGATAACACAGAAAAACCTTACTGTCAGGAAGGGAGGTGGGATGTAGCAAGATAAACACGAGTTTCAAAAACACTTTGTTCCAATTAATATGATTTAGGATAAGGAATTGCCATTGCTATAAGAAAGTTTCATTAAACAGAGAACTGGAAGTTACTAAGGTGTTAAGATAAGAATTCCTTAAAAAGTTACAGCAACAATCATTCACGACTGTGGGCAAACAGATTAATGAAGCCAGATAATCTCACATGTTCTGCTAGACGACACAGCTGAAATGCAAAAGGGGGAAAAATATTTCAGCACTATCCTATCAGCATTTTTCTGTTCCAAAGCTATAAATAGGAGGATTCAAAACAATATGGTATCTTCTCCTACATCATACAAACCCTATCTGAAAAGCCGTTCTCTCTACAAGTATTTTTCTCCCTCACCGATGAAGAGAAATGAAACAGAAAAGAAACCAACAAACTAACCGAGCCATCAAAGACATTGTCATAAATATTTTCTGTTCCGCATTTGAGGCAGCAAAATTTGAATCTTTCACAATCCCTATATTTCTCCTCATCAGTGAGCTGAGCTGGGCCACCAACCAAGGCATCATTCTCCTCATCTTTATGGTAATGGTGATGGACTCTGAATTGGGAGGGATCCAGTCCTATTAATAAGAAACAAAAATTTCAAGAGACTAAGAGGTCAACCATACAAGTAGGCTCATTTTTCATATGCTTGGTGAAGCAGATTCAAAAGAAAGTTACAAAATGTAAATTCAGAAGCCGAAAATGTCTCCTTAGCAAAACTTCCTCTATAAAACATAAATATGTTTTACAATTTTTAACCATGAATAAAGGTTCACGAAACATGAAGAAATCTTGTTACTTATCTTCTTACGCAAGACTGCTTTATAAATAAAACAAGCACACTGCATTATCATGGGAGTATGCAACAGAACATTTTGTTTCTGAGGAAATCACTCCTAACGGATGGCTTTATTGTTATTTTCTTCTTAAGTCACATTGAAAATATTTCAATAAAAATGTGCATCGTTATTAAGAAACAGTCTTTAAATCAAAATGGCACCATTAAAATTGAAAACAGAGAATAAAAACCCCATTAAAGAAACGCGGGTGCACTGCTATTACCAACTCCTTCAAGTCCGTATACAACTGCCAACTCTGATTTCAATGCAGTGGTCGATTTCATTTTGGCTCAGTGGTTAACAGCATGTAGGTTTCAATCTAATGCAGTGGTTAAAATTCAGCAGCAGCATTTAAAACGACAGTGCTGGAGACAAAATGCTTTATTTTTGATTGCCAGAACTCAAGATTTTAAACAAATAAATACACAAAAGAGATCCTAAAAATACTGATTCAACCACAAATAAGTAAATAAGCAAGCAAGCACGAAGTTCACTGCCCTAGGAATAAGACTGCCAAAGTAAACTTAATAAAAATCCACGGGTTTTGTCATCCTTTGTCACGTGCAACCTTTTAAAAGTCCATGTATCCCATTTACAGGGTTTTTTTTTCCTTAACTCTAGCAAATAGCATGTTAGAAAAAAAAATTTAATCGAATAAGCATGTAGAAGAAAATGTTCAGAAAACTATGGCTTACTTCATTATTAAGAAGAAAAGATCAAAGAGGAGCACTTTTAAAAATATTTTTAACAGAGACTAATTAAGCCAAGTAACAGATTACCGTGTATTAAACCCATATCTCATGTAAATTTCAACAACAAATGTAATAATTACTGTAGAAAGAGTAAGAAAGATTACAAACAGAAAGTAAAGCTAGATTTTACAGTTCTTAACCTTACCAGTACCGGGAGACTTAAAGACAATGTTTGGGAACAATATTCAGTTAAACTAGACAAATATGATTGCACATATAGAATGGTTGTGTTATACAGGCAGATATACATTGTCTTTACATAAAGAATTTGATATGTGTAACTTTACTACTGCTATTCTAAATTTCTATTTTGCATTGATAAATCAACTTCAAGGACAAGGAAAAATTCTATTACCAAATAAGTTTATTTGGTTCTTGATAGAATAGGGGTTTCACTTAAATTTAAACTATCTTCCCAATTTTAATTTTATCAAAAGAAACAAATATCAAAGCATAAGGGTAACAATTCACCTCCAAGAGGTTTTTAAACTTTTAATACTCTTCTATAGTATTCATCAAAAGGAAAAGCAAAAACATTGCTAATAGCCTCTAATATATATGGTACCCCCAAAAAAGTGTGGGGTTTGTTTTTTTTTCCCTTTTGTTTTTTAAAAAGGGTTGGTGATATATTTACTGTTTTAGAAAACAAAGAGTATATTCTGCAACACACAGGTAGAGGAAAGGTTTTGACAGAGAACTTGAGTTTAGTATTAAGATTTTGCAAAAATTCAACTAATATGCAGTAGGTTGGATCTAAGATAGTAATGGTGAATACAAACAAAAATTCTCCCCCAGTTCAGAATTGGAATGAAAAAACATTGTTGCAACTTTCCGATACAGATGCTATTAAAGTTCAGGTAGAAATCTATCTTTGGTTGTTTCCCAAAAGGCAAATACAGAGCAAAGTAGTTCATTAAATGAAAGATAAAAGGGGTAAATCCTGGTCTTCATATAACTGCAGTTTTCCAATATTCAGTCTAAAGTAGTGACAGCAAATAAGCCCATGGACATTTGGTAATAATTTAACATTAAAAACTCCATTATTGGAAGAATTTCAATCGCACCTATCTGAACTTTCTGAGCTGTTTTGGCTGGAGAAAATGACAGGAAAAATATTGTGATGATTCAAGCATACGTCTAACTTTTGGTGTGCAAACAGCCCCAGTGAAATCAAAGGGACTACAAATCAGGCTTTTAAAGAACATGCCTACCTTAATTATCTTGTGGAATTGGGACCTATTTTATCTATTATCTCCTTTCAGGAATAGTTAGTTGGTCCAATTAATCCATTTCAGCACACTAACTGGTATCCTCTCGAACCAGATCACATTGGTCATGTTATTCTACTTGGTAAACAAAACAGGGACTGTCTGATGGGTGGTGGGAAAAAAAATAAATCAAAAAATACCTTATTTTGGTAATTTTTAAATGAATAGGATGAGATTAAGCAGTGAACTTCTTTGAATGTTTTTTTTTTTTTGCCCCATGACATCAAGAACAGTCAAAGGGACTTTGACTTACTCTGACATGAAAAATCTTGAGGGTTATCGTTAAGTTACCTGCACCCCAGGTGAGCTTTCCCACTTCACCAGAACTGCAAGATTGCATGCGTGACAAAGAAATGCAACATTAAAGATATGCTGACAAACCTAGCATGTAAAAGTAAACAATAAAAGTAAGTTCCAGTACCTGTTTTTTTAAATTATTGAATAGAATTATTACAATGCTTACTAGCTAGCCAGCAAAAGAGGTCACTCAAGAAACAGAAAAAAAAAAAGTTAAACAAATTTTACTAATCACAGTTATTTTAAAAATAAGGTTTCTTCAGAGGGGTTCCCCACATCTCCCCGTGCACAGCCCTGTCCCCCTGTCTCCTCGCCCCCCCTAGGCCCAGGGCCTCGGCCCCCGGGGTGGCCTTTAGCGGGACGCAGGCCACCCACACCCCACCCCCCCCCCCGCCGAACAAAGGCCCCGGGGAAGGGTTTCTCCCCCCGGCATTTCGTGTTTCAGCCGCAGGCTAGTCGGGAAGCACGGAAAGTTTCCCCCGGCTGCACCTTTGCCCGTCAGGCGTATTGCGAGAGGCCGGGAAACGGCATCCCCTGCTGCCACCTGCAGGCGACGGACGCCCATTTCAGCCAGGGCCGGGACCGGGCCCGGACCCGAACCCGCCGAATCTAAGCCTGGGCGGCCGAGGGCTCTGCCCTTCGGAAACTCACACTTTATTTTTCTTTTTTTTTTTTTTTATTTTTTTTCTCAGAAAGATCCTCCTGCGCTGCAAATCCAGCCTGCCTTCTGCGTGGGGTCCGCAAAAAGGCCTCTTGCACCGTCAAAACACGCAAGGCCCTTCAGCAAGCCTCAGCTTCTAAGCAAGTTTAGACCCTCAGAAAAACCCCAGCTAGACCACAAATAGCAAAATCCATATGCTTCGGGGTTTATTAACCTCTTGTCATGAAGTCTTGTCACTGCTTTAATAATAATTTCTATCATTTTCTCCTCTGGCTTCACTCCCTCATCTGACGAAAGCAACAAAATGGACAGAGCCTGATGTAATTCCTGCCAGCCCCAAGGACAGCACATCTCCCTCCTGGTTTCCCTCAGGAGATTCTGCCTGAGTAGCTGCTAAATACTACTACATTAAAGACACCTATTAAATTACTCTAGGAAGGAGGAGGGAAAAAAACCCAAAAATTAAAAAAAAAAAAGTCAATATCTTTAAGGTGGTGGTGTGCTTCCTTACAAGGACATGCAGACACTGTGTGGAAGGGGGAACCAGTACTGGGAAGTACTCTTAATGACAAGCCTGAGCAGGACCCGGTAATGACTCCCTAAAATTAGGCAGCCATCCTAAGAAATGCCAAAATGCCAAGCAATCTGCAGAGCATCAACATGCACATCCACCTGTATGGCTGCAACATGTATCTCTTTGAGAAGACCATGACATGGTCTAGGACAGCAGCCAGCAACTTCCATAATTTAGAGAAATTGACGTTATGCAGTAACAGCAGAAATCCCATGGCTAAATGGCTCTGGCTCCATAATGTTTAGATGCTTTTGACAACACAGAAATAAGATGTGATTTTTCTTTCAGACAAGGAGCAGTATTTATGTATCAACAAAAAGCCCTTACTTTAATTACGTTAAGAGAATTGTTCTGCCAATACAGTTCTTTTCATTTAAAAGATACAGGTGTCTTCAGGATGAAGTAAGTAAGGTCTCCAAGCATTCAAGAACATGAGATTTATTGAATGATATTACTGATCAGATTACACACTTAGTTTCAAAAACCCTGACAATCGTCATCTTGTCACTGCTTTTCCTCGAGAACTTCAAGAAAAAGAGAGTGAATGCAGGAGTATGCCCATGAGGTTTTCATTTTTAGGAACAATGAATTTCCATCTTTCAAAGGCTGGGCAGACCTCCTACAATGCCCAAAAACAAAAGGCAATTTTGAGTTTGATTCCACAGTGAATAAATATGATATTTAAGGAGTTCTTTGCAATTTTTAGGTGTGCTTATTTGCTTCTGTTCTTCAGCGTCTAAAATAGCTTAAAATAACTTGCTTGGAGTACAGACAGAACAAAGAACTTTTCATCATTTTGATATGAGCCAAGCTTCCCTAAGCAGAGCTCAATTTTATCTACTCAGACTAATATGGTGACCTGCCAATGAAACGTTCACCTTATGGGGAGACTCTATTAAACATGAACCAGAGATCTTTTTTCTACAACCGTTCTCCCTATACAGACACATACCCTATGTAACACAATAAACCACATCAGATGGAATGAGATTGTAATGAGAAACAATGAGAATGTAACCAAGTTTTGGTCCACAGATACTTAGATATACTCCAGAACACCAGCTTTCTTCTGAAGAACAGAAAAATATGCTCTTTTGCAACAAGATGGGAAAATCAACAGGAATTTGCATGTGTAACGACGAAAATACTAAGCAAAAAAGCTCAACTTAGCAACATGTAACAGCAAACAGTTTTCATGTTCGTCTGTTTTAGCAAGCTGGGCTCAAGTATCTTGTACACTTTTGTGTCTTGTAAACTATTTTCAATTTCTTTGAAACGAAACCACTTGACTATCCCTCCAGCACTGTTTTAAAAAAAAAAAAAAAGCTGTAAGATAACTTCAGCTTGCAATGATTTATGTACAACTCTGATTAAGTGCTGTATATAAAGATATAAGTAGAGAAGTTTTGAAAAAGACCTGACTCTATCCCCAAGCTCAATTTAAGCATTCTCAAGAAAACAAAGCTGGAGAAGGAGATTTTTACAGCACAGCAAGGTCAAACTGAAAGCATTTCAGATCTAAGATTGTAATAGATACATACAGGTTTTCAGACTGACAATTGTGGACTATTAATAAACTCTCAGCTGCATGATGCTATTATAGACCATAAAAGAAATTTTCATCTTGAACGTACTATAGCACAAAAAGCAGCAAAGGCATTTGCAAACAAGTGGCACGCAGTTCTGAAGATACGGGCACTCAATTTAGGTTCCTGAAGAGAGCCAGTCTTTTCTGAAAATCCAAACAGTTATGAATAAGGAACAACTTTGAATCTCAGCTTAACTCTACAAGTCTAACAATCTTTGTCAAATAAAATAAATTAACTCCAGAAATCCTTCCTATCTTTTACCTAAATACAAGTACAAGTTTACCACCTATTTTAAACTGCTTAACCTAACCAGGAGTTCTTGACCTTTTCAGTCAGGCATACCACATAGTCCGCTCTGACATCAAGGGAGAGTTGGTCCTGCCACATAAACAGAATGATTTGTATGGTCAGCCTGCGTGTGTGAAGCAGGGCTGACACCTCCTCAAATCACCAGAGCTGTTGAAGACACACTGAAACATCAAATGCCTCCACAAAATACCCTTGCAGCCTCCCAGAAAAAGAAAAATTCCTGTCCCTTTTTTTCTTTTTTTTTTTTTTTTTAAATGGACAACTTGGAAATGGAGATGGGAAAAGCTGCACGTTACACAGACTGTCTTGGGAGACGAAGGTCTTTCATGGCTAGCACTCTTCTTGAGAAGCAACAAGACAGGAACTTACCTGTACGCATTTTAAGTGCAAATGGCAAGCTCACCACGAGCAGAACCCACTGTTAGTTAAGCAACCTACAGAGCTGCAGCACCCCAGGTGAACAGTGCTGAAGCCAACACACTGCCGGCTGGTTTTAAGTGACCAAATCCTGGATCTTGGCCATTACATAAACATAAAATGTTGAGGACTAACTCTTCCTTTGAGCATTCCAAAATTCTGAACAAAATCGCTTCTACAGGTCTGAACTTCCTGCAGACACGGGCATAACATCAAACAGGAGATTATTAAACTAAGTCTAAAAATTTTCTTGTGGGAGAGGACAGTCTTGTCAAGAACTCAGCAGCCAGCAAGATTAACAACTTTTTCTGTGTCCTTGAGTAACAGATTTGAAAATAATGAACTAGATATGGGATACAAATCACAAAATTTCTGTTTATCAAGGAGATCAATCACATCTGTTGGTGAATAGCTTTTAGGGAGGCAATAACATTAAAAGGATTACACACACAGTGTTGTATTTTCATGGACAAAGACCCAATAGAACTGTTAACAATTTTTCAACACCTATTCTTCTTTCTAGGTAAGAAACCTAGGGAATGGAGACTCAATGAGACTTGGGCAGAAAGATTCTAATTCTTTTGACATCCTCTTAAGAGGAAAAACACTCTAACGAGAGCAATTCCCTGTTGCTCATTTGAATAAAAACTGGTGATCCTGTAGGTCACAAGTAATAGTCAAATTTTTTATAGCACTTTTTTTTTTTTGGCCACTTCATTTCTCCATGTGGAGCAGGCAAGACTGTTACTAACGTTTTATGTTTCTAGTATCGACTAGGTCAGTTCTAGCAAACAAAAGTCTTCAATTAGACCCTACTAAAAATTTATACCCTTCATTATAACTATGAATCCTTTCTCCATGGGAAGATGCTAGGGTTTCCCTCTGGAAAAAATGCTAGTTCTGGATGCATGCTCCAGAACTACTTTAGTAACTTAAAGTCTCAAAGACATGCAATAGTGCTGTCATTTATGAGCAGTAAATTTTTGCAACTCTGAACAAGGATTATAAGATTAAGTTCACGTTAATGAGCACCTTCTGAAAAATGGTAGCTACTTTCTACAGACTGTGTAACAGAAGCTATTGTTCATTGTAAAAAGGCTGATTTTGGGAAGCATTTCTGTTAAGAAACATACGTTAAAAGTTCTCACCGTGTCTCTTGTAATTCTTTAAATAAACTGAATTCAGAATACTTACCTAGCCACGTTGCAATAAGAACAGAATCGATTCCTTCTATGGGCTCACATATTCTAGCAACTACTGGATGTATTTGCTGTGACAGGTAGTACTGAGTATCAACGGTAAGATTGTCTTGCTTTTGCAACTGTTCCGGAGCATATGCTCGCTGGCTGGCACTGAGATCCGATCCATCCTAAGACAGGAGACACATATGAAACAAAGTGTGAAAAAAGTAAAAATCCACATTCGGTCTACACAAAGCATTATGCTTCAAACATTATGTGTTATTTTAATGCAAAACCGTTACACGATCACTCTCTTTTGGTTGATTTATTATGCATCCCATATAAATCTAGCAGTAGTAAAAAAAAAAAAGTGCATTGCTGATGCTGGCATCAACCAGCAAGTTCAAGAATGTAAATCCAGCTTGTATTATTGCAGCCTACACGTGCAAATCAGTAAGAGTAGACAGAGTAAACAGTCCCATCTGTCAATTCTGAAATGCACAATGAAAACACATTGTAACCATCAGCCCAGTTAAAAATACACAGAGGGCATGCATTTTGGATTCACTTTGTACTAAACTAGCATTATCATTTTGCACAACAAGCAAATTCTAAAGTCATGGATATCAAAACTATATCTGTTTTGTTAGGAAATTTCTTTGATTCTATAAAGAAACAAATAGAATGAATGGTCAGAGAATGGACCATCGTTCATTGGCATGCAAATAAACGACAGAGGCAGTAGCATCAATTTGAAAAAGCAAATTCTGAAATACTTGGAAATACTGAAGTAAACACATGGTGACATCGCAAGCCAAGAGAGAAACACCACTCAGAGGTTAGAGTAAACATTACATTCTTCTCCAACTTGAAAGAGGGAGATAAAGAGAAAATAATTCAACTTGGGAAGGCAATAATTAAATTGAAAACAGTATTCATGGAGGAATTAAGTACCAATTCTAAAAAGATGGTACTTTTCTGGAAAATGTAATTCATGCCATCTGTAGAATCATATTCCCAGTCCACACCTATACTTGGAAATTTTGCTTTTAATGTGTGTCAAAAATCTTAAGAGCAGAACTTACAGTGGTATTTTAGGAAGCAGTCAGTATCAGAAGTAAACTTTAAGGGGGGTGGAGGATGAAGAGAGTACCACAGCTTGTTTTTTTGCGAAGTACAGTCTCTTTTTTCCATTTTTTTTTTTTTACAGCAAAATAAAATTAATGCATTAACATATGACACCTTCATTTTTCAGTTAAGACAAGCTTCTGGCTTCAGTAGGGTCAGCAACCATGGACTGAAAACCCATCACTAATATAGACAGACTGCAAGCCATTGGTCCCTCCTACTCCTTTCAGACAACTTAGTATTCAGAACAAAATTAATTTAGACTATTCAGCTCATCCAGCTGCTTTGCAAAAATAATTACAATGCAATTCCTTCAGCTCCCTTCTTTCAACAAGTACATTCTTCTCTTGTATTGTGCCATTGCTCAGCCGTACCCATGGCCCAGCTCTCACAAGTCTTGGCAGTTTCATCACGCCAGGCTGAGAACTCTTAACTAAATAAAAACCAGTATCTCAGTTTTTAATGATGAAGAACTTCAAATAGTGGTCCACCATAGAAGTCATTCTCAAGCCCATCAGTTTGGCATAAGAGATTCCTTGGTCCTTTTAATCTACCCTGTGCTTTTCTTTTTTAATAGCACATCCAAAGTGGAGCGTGTATTTGTGAGATCATGATAAGCATTTATGGGATAAACACCCACAAACACAAAGTTGCTCAAACTCGCCAGTCTATCCAACAGAAGTACTGCCACATGCAATGACTACAAATTGAAAAGACACAGGTTGACGCTGGAAAGAACAGTGACACTATTTAACCACCATCACCAAGTAGCTTTCCAAGAACAATAGGTTCTTCACCACCAGAATTTTCTTCTCCTTAAAATGATGACTAGATATTTTCCTTAAAAATAAGTTCTAGTTCGAAACAGAAATTAATTCAGGCAAATTTTATCAGCCACTATATGGAAACAGTCAGATGAGCTGAGCTGATCACAATGGTTCTTTCTGGATCTATAAAACTAAATTTAGTACTAAAAATTGGCTATTTTAGACTACAACATAATCTCGCTACAAAGAAACACCAAAACATTTTTTCCAGGAGTTGAGTTCGTTTTCTTTGCAATCTCTCAAAACAATACCTAGTATTTAGCTATGAATAAAGACATTTTTACCTGACAAATGATATATGACACTGTGTCTCCTGCCTTCACCTTTCGGCCTCCTTGAGAGTTTATCCACATGGCAACATGCACATGTGGCAAGCTTTTTTTGTCAGGGTAATCCTGTGGATCTTTTGTCAATGCCTAAGAGATCAAAGGAGGAAACAGAAATATAACTATGAGGAAAGTATTTTACTTCAGTGTTGGACAACTCAGAGCTTTAAAAGACAAGATTACACAGTAGCTACCTTCACCCATCTAGTATTCACAAGTACATTTGGAACACAAAAAGCTAAGATGAAAAAATTGTAATAAAGGTATTTTCCAGACATTAAGGTCTAAGTACCGGTCCTTCATGCTTCAAAAGTGTTATTATTAATAAAATGAAAGGATGCTTTTACAATTACTGTCTGAAGAATGCATTATATTAAAAGCACAACAGTTCAAAACAGTTACAGATATAATGCAATTGTTTTAAAATTAAACTAAATTGAAGATAAAAATATTACGCAAAATACAAAAATACAGCCAGAGATTACCCTCTTACCCCTGCACCAGTTCAGGTCATAAAGTAAATATGAATAACAAGTAGTTGAGTGTGTTTAACAAGCTCTGTAGCAAGAGGATACAACTGGATTTAAGTATTTCCATGTGTCTCATACAACTGAAATTCCACAGTGAGTTTTCCCTTTACATAAAGTAAAATACAACATTTAAATATTTACCAGTATCTCAGTTCTTAGGAACAGCTTATATATTTGACTTAATAGTGAAATACATTTTTTTTTTCCAAAGTAGTAAAACAGAGGAACATTTAGCATTTAAAGTTAAAATTATTCCATACGTATCTTTTACTGGGATACTAAGCACTCTTAGAGTACTTGCAATTGGAACATCGTTTTTGTAAGTCAACCGTAAAAATCACTGATTTCTCTAATACTCATATGACAAGATGAACACATTTCTTAACTGATTGATTAACACAGTCTTACAGAGCAGACAGATGTCCAGCTGGCAAAAAAAAAAAAGTTTTTGGATGGAGCAAATTTGGAAAATTTCTTCTATCAGAAGCACAAGAGGGGCATGTAATATGCAATTCACTAGTGAAACAAGCCCCTAGCAGGGGGAGAGAGGTTTTTGAAGTTAAATGTACAGGTTTCATTGAGGATTCATAAAAATAAACCAAAACAACAATGCTGTTTGCTAAAACTCCTGTAGATAAAGTTGGGTATTTTACTTCTTGCTGCAGGAAAGTCTTGAATGAGATCTCAAAATGACTATTAGCTTTCTTCTATGGAGCTTTGAAGGGAAACAAACTAACAATAGTATGCTTTTATCTAAGTTTTCTAGAAAACTGAACTTTTGATTCTTTTCCATTGCATTCTTCAGTTTATGCATTTTAAACCTGAAAGATAAGACAACAATTCAGGAGAAAACCTCTCCTGAAAGCATGAGCTATCATGTCGTTCTCAAAGTGCAGCACCAGTGAGGGAGACAGCAGGATGGGACAAGACACAGTTATTATTTTGAGGAAGCAAGACCGGCCTCTAGCCCCACAAGGTATTTTTAGTCATATTGTAGGATCTTTGCAGTATGTTCCGCGCTATTCAGTGTCTAATAAAACCCCTGATATTTCACAGCATCATAAGGATTAAAAAGATTTCTGTCAGCAGTCAATATATTCATGAAGAGTAAAGGTTTTCCGAGACAGAAAAGAACTGAGATCATTTACCTTGTTTATTTCAAACTGATTTACTGGGACCTGGCCATTGATCACATTTTCTCCAATTTCTATGAGCCGCCTTTGAATATTTTCCACGATTATGTCTCGGGGCTGATCAGAAAGAATCTGACCAATTATATAGCTGTAAAAACAGTCCAGAAACGAAGAAAAGTTTAAGACATACAAAGCAAAACCATTACAACAAACACAATCCTCTCTTCCTCTGGGTTATCACTAGAATTTAAAGAGCCTGAGTGAGGATGAAGTCTGATGGAAAATTTATAGAAGTTTGCCAGGATATTTCATGTTGTGCTTTATTTATTTACTTGTTTTACTAAAAGCAAATTATTGTAAATAGTTCTAATGTTAAACAGTGATTTGGAATTGTTAAATGCAACTGGTTTCTATTTTCTGCTCCCATTTCATTTTGCAATTTATTATTCCATAGCAGGTATCTTAAGATGGGGGAGAAGAGAACATATCAAGTAAGCAAAGTGTTGCCTATTTCTGTAAAATGTGGTTGGAAGATCTGCCAGCTGCAGAAGAGTTAGTCACTAAAGAACACTCTCAAACATTTGTATAGCTTTAATTACTAATACATTCCTAACTTGGAAAAATTTGCTTCTATTATGATGCATCTTTTCTTAGAAAATGCAAGTCTTAAGAACAGTAAGCGTGTGGTGTATTTTTACAGATGTAAAAAAGTATTCATTTTTTGATACATTTGGACCACAATTTATTTAAGTTTTCAAGAGGCAGTACGCAATGTAAGTTGAGTCAGCCCCCAGATGACCACCTCTCCATCCACTACATTTTTCTTTCTGCAGTGCTAAATGTTATTACCTCTATTGAATTTAAGTACAAAAATGTCCTGTGCAATGACAATTAATAAATCATCAATCCTATATCCATCATAATGAAGTACCAAAAGAGTCTTAGTTGCAAAATGGAAGAGAAACAGTCTTTGGGGAAAGGATCATCTCCTCAGGCTGCCCCCAGTGCACTCTCAGCTTTATTAGAGGATGCTGAAAGAGCTGACCACCAGCTTCTTTAACAATCTTTGGGGAAGAAAAAAAAAAAAAAAAAAGAGAAAAAAATCTGACTTAAAACCCGTGACTCCAAATGCTGATAGCACCTACCATTTTCATAAGATTTCAGCTGTGGTTTACTAAACTGCATATACATAATCGCAACAACTCAAATGTACAGCTTCCACGGGAGATGCAAAAACAGATAGTGAAATTAGACACATTTGGACTTGCACAAGGATGATCTGTTACCGATGCCAACATGCAGTGTTCTCACCATCTCCTACAAAAATCAGTTAAGAAGCCCTAATGCTGATGTTACTTACCAATCTTACCAACCATTCAAGAAACATCCATGTGGTATCAAACGTTTATGAGGCATGTACTCTTTGAAACAGAGCAAAGACAACAATGCCATAAAGAAACTCACTTTCCAGTCTCTTTTGCAAGATCACACCAGTCTCTCCGGACTATATCCAATCCTTTCAGTTCTTGTTTAGTTACGTATTTCCCATCTCCTGCTGGTTCCACGGTCAGAGCAGCATATTTCTTCTTCTTTAACAGTAGCAAGGACTTAAAGACTCCATCAATATCAATTTCCAATAATTTATACAGCTTGTTAACTTCGCTTTTGATCTGTGAATGCATTGACATTAAAACCAAATGCAATACCTTAATAACTGTAGAAAATTTAACTTCCATCTACAGATGTATCATTCTTAAGTTTTAAAACAAGTAACATTACACACTGTGTGCGTTTGCATACACATTTTAAAGACTCAGATAAGACTAATCGTGAAATTAAATGCACATTAGTAACTATGAGATATTATTAAAATTAAGGTTTGTCCATTGGCTTCTTCAAGATTTACAGCTTGGTATATCTAACTCCCTAACAAAATTAAGCAGGGCAGAGAAGCATGGGACTGAATGCGACCTTGCAGATAACTGACTCCAGCCCACTTCACTAGGGCAGCTACTCCATCAAGCCTCTCATATAAATAAAGCAAACAAGGGATTTTGGAGTAGGGATCCACTTACTAGGAAAAGATAAGAGATGGTCACTTAGACAGAATATGGAAATTCTTTTATAAAAAAGGAGCCTTGCAAAGGTGGTTTTTTTTTTCTTTTCTTTTTTCCCCCCTAAACTAGGGAGGGGAGGGAGAACTATGACTGCAGTCCAGAGCTCTGTGTGTCTATGTTCAGGAAAAACATGCACAAATGGGCAAGTGTTTATTTATACCCTTCCCCACAATATGCCTACATTTTTTACAGCCCAGTTTCTTTGAGAGGCAAAGGTGCCTTTTTTTTCTGTAGACAGGCTGTGTCTTATCCACATGCAAAAGCTTGAAATTGCACTTGATATGTTGCCGTAATACAGCATCAAATACCAAGTTGCTCCACACCTCTTATCTCTGGTCTAAGAGGACAGAGGTGCAACAACTCAAAACAGCACATACTTTCAACAACAAACTTGGGTTCTAGTACACATTCACCCACCTACTGGCTTGGCTAAGTATTTCCCACTTGCATTTTTCTTTCTTCATACGTTTTTATTTTACTTTCTTCTACAGAATATATGCACATCACTCCCTCAGACATCCTGTTTTGTCTTCAAGTGTTCTACGCTTCATTTTCTTTCCTCTACAATTTTGTTTCCCTCTTGGATTTTAGTATCCCCCTATCCACTCTTACTCCTCCGTTAATTCCAGTTCTCTTAGCAGTGACCATCAACTATGAACTATCCTTTTCTTTGGCCTCACTGAAGTTTTATATAAATGAAAGTTTTTTTGCCATCTAAAACATACCGGCCCTAAGACAGGAACAATATTGCAAGCACAAAATCGCATTGGTTTTCTTTATAGCTTTGGGCCCACATTACCAGTTTTAACCAAAACTTTCCTTATAAGTTTTCCATATATGTATCTCTATGTGTGTGCATTTAATTCTTCTTACTTAGATCTCCACTTTTCCTATTGAGAAACTATCAATACTTTTAATAATCTATGTCTACCCTTAAGAGTTTTATATGCCTTGTATATTTATAAATTATGAAGGACATCATGAGGCAAAACCATTTTGCGAGAGGTTCATATTTTGTTTTTTAAAGCAAAACAGTCAAACAATTCCCTAAATATTTTTCTGCTGCTTTTTAAAGTCTTTTCAATTTTTTTTTTACATCATACTAATCAAGTGCTTAAAAGCCAGCAGCAGTGCAGTATTGAATGTGCCAGCAATTCTGATTCACAAGGATGCACAGAAAGTGAGAAACGTATGAAATTCTGCTAAGTAATGACTAAAAGGGGCATGAATTTAAATAATGGGGGGTAAAAGGCGGAAATGAAAACACCCAGAAACCTGTGAGACATTAGATGGGAAAATTCAGGAAGAAGATGAGTGAATTCTTTCCAATAGAAAACCAAAATTAATCTCTTGGAGGAATACTTGATGGCTGAAGACAACCAGTAGACAACTCTTCATCAGAACAGGGGTACATTCACTAACTGCTTACACAGTAATTGTTTGCATTAAACTTGTGTGCCTTCCATATGGTCTACATTAAAGCAAAAGTATGAATGCAATCTCAATATCCCTCATCTCTGAACAGAAAATTTTGGGAAAGAAATTATTATGCAATAGAACAATGACATTTCATTAGAGCGCTCCTCATCAACTAATACAATTCTCTATCCTGAAAATTGTTTATATGAATTATGCAAAATGAGGAAAACCTAAATGATAGAAGTGTTTGCAAAAAAGTCACTATCACTTTCTTGAGGAATAAACAAGAAACATATGAAACAAGAAACACAAGAACCACTTTTTTATGCCACAGAAGGCATATTGAGAACCACAACTTTCACAATTGTGATGCTAAGTTTGACTGTGCACTTATTTACAGACTTAAGTTTATTCACTTTTAAAATCAAGCGCACAATATGAAAACATAAATCAAACCAGGTCTGTCTTAAAACACAAACAAGTGATATAGGATAGAAGTATATGGGATAAAAAAGCCTAAGATTTGACTCTTAAAAAGAAGCATTAACCACACTGCAAGTTCAAAACCCCACCTATTCTCTCAGTAAACCTGAATCAAAGTCAGAAGTATTTAACCTATGATGATGATTCTGTCAGACTTGATAAAAATTATTATTTAACTATTCCTCTGTAACACTTAGGCAGCAAATGGGAGTACAGGAATGAAACCACACGCATATTCACACACAGTGGCTAGAGTAAGATTAAAGTTTCTTATACAGTAGTGTATATACACACTTGAAATTGTATATGGCCTTGCATGTGGCAAACAAAAAGAGATTTCTTTCTTCTCTGCCATCAGCCCTCCTGCTACTTGGCTATGACATCCAAGATATTATTCCTTTTTTTCCATGCTCCCAAGATGCATCTACTTCTCAAAGTACCAACTTAGCATGGAGGCAGAAGTACTCTAAAAAATAACCCAGAATCACTCTTGCCTTAAAGTTACATGACTTTTGTTTAATACTAAACTGAAAAAAACCTCACGTTTCCTTTGTGTCTTTAGAGCTTCCATAGCTCTCATTTTCATCCCAATTTCTTTCATCTTCCAAAAACTACCTCTCTCACATCTTTTCTTTAAGATGTTCTGAAACGCTTCTCTACCGCTATTTCAGAGAGCCACAAAACTTCCACATCGTCAGTTGCCAACTGCTAAACAAACACACCTCTTCCATATCTAGCATACCTTGGGAATTAATATTTGAATTTACCACCGGAAAACTGATGGCACATACAGTGTAATACATATTACATAACTAAACAAAGCTATACTGATAGATATCTCTCATGTCAAAACAAAAATCATTACAGCCAAAGCTGTTCATGTTGTAATTGCAAGGTACAATTCTTCCCCATTAGTTCTACATTGGCTTACCAAGTATTTAGATAGTCTCCTGGTAACTTAGGATTGGTTAAAAAGCTCACAATACAATTAAATATTGCATTTTAATTTAATCCTTTTAAAAAATGCACAGAGTAGCTATACGTGAAGATAGGGCACTCTGAGCTTTTACTACTCTGTAGCTTCCATAAATGGTCTAGTTCTTCTTCCTCGTGATCTATTCTCTGCTTATGCCACAGAGTCCTCTCTTAATACTCTCTGCTCCACTCCCAGTGTTAGAACTTAGGCATGTAGGAAAGCTTTAAAAATGAAAAAAAATTCCTTACCTTGTTTCCCAGCTTGAAGACCTCATCCAAATTGGTGCTATTAGTGTTTATCATAATGGAATCTGTGTCTCCATAAATCACTTCAAGGTTCATCTAAACGAAACAAATTGCTTTGAAAAACAAACTAAAACCACTCCATGTCTTTAAAATCCCAATTCATTTTCAAGATTCAAAAAGATTGTTGTCCGTATATTATCCCTTAAATACTAAAAAGCAGAAAAATGTGAAGTAAGGTTTTACTCAGATGTCCGTACATTTCTTTATGACATATTTGAATTTAAAGAGAATAATTAAACTTAAACCATTGATATGTTTAAAAAAAAAACAACACTGCTCAGTTGTGTATATAAGTAGCTAAAATTTTACTAACTGAATGACAGTGCATAAGTCTAATCTTGAGGAACAGCAGGAATATTAATCAGAAACAACTTTGGACTGCTCCGACACACAAAGATCACTTAGGTTCAAAGACTGCCGGACAAATTCAGGCTATTCAGATAAGATATTTAGCCAATTTGCTTGAAAGGTAATACTACAGTCAGGTATCCAATCCCATCTGTAGCCATCACAAAACTATTGCAAAAAAGTAATTCTGGATTAAAAAAAGAAAGAATACTTAGATACTCTATTTCAAACAAATCTGGTGAAAGTGTTGGGTACAGTAATTGAGAATACCACAGTACTGTCCAGATTAGGCTGCTCTTCTTACAGTTTTTCAGATATGTATGTGGCTTCATATTTCCATATTGCCATTCCCATATGTTTTCTTCTGTTGTAATCTGATTTCCTGTGTTAGTCCTCCCCTGGGCAGTAGATCTTTCGGGGAACAAGATTGTCCTTTTGGATAAGGATCTTGCTACTACCAACCACAAGTTTTGTATCCCCAGATTGAACTACTGAACAATTACACCTGGAGATGAAGGCAAACACCTACTCGAATCCTTCTCTCTAACACTCTGCCCTTCGCATCATGTCCCATTCTGATCCTTGTAACAATTCAAATGCCCTACTTGGAAAAGATTGTGTTCAAACACCAGCCAGAGTGCCATAATACTCTGGGATAATAGAGCAAACTCTAGACAAATTGAAGCACATAAAAAAGCCTAAGGTGCATATGAAAGGAATAGCAAGGAAGAAGGTGAAAACAAAAATTGTCAATACCAGTAAATGTCACGAAAAATTGGACAAATGCATCCAATTACATAATGTTAACTTGAAAAAATGAAGACCTGATGTCTTCAGTGGTGAAAAATCAATGCAGCTATAAAAACTGCAGCATGGCTATGTCCATGTTAAACTCCGTATAGTCAAAAAACCACCCCGTGGCAGAGTTTAAAGGATGCCAAAAAATAAACTGTAATAAAATACTGGAACACATGGTGTAACAGGACTATGAGTAAACTCTAATTAGCACTGTTGCTAATTTGCTTGAAACAGTCACACATAGGCTTCAAGCAGGGGCCAGATCATATCTGTGGTAGGAAAAGAAAAAAAGCTATAATCCATTAGGAAGGATTACATTTGTAAACCAGGCATCCTAAGAAGTGATTTCAGGTCTGTTTGGGCTACAGTTCTCCTAGAATAAAAAAATTTCACCAGGTGTGCTCTTTAAGGGTTGTTGTTTAATGAAAATGCTCAGCATTACCTTTTGCACCATCTCCTTGGTATGCATCAAAATCTGAAATGAAAAAAATAATCAAAGATTAGCGTATGATATAATTACAAGCTAACACATGCAAACATATTCATTAGGTTGCTAACTCCAAATGCTCTCACCTTTCAAAACAAAGCAAACCACCTCTCTCCTGGCAACACACAGTCACCTCAATACTCCTATTACATGAGTAAATTCTCATCTGACCTTGTATTAATGCTATTATTAACTCCCCTAAAACAAGATTAAAACAAATCTCAAAATTGCATGTGCACACACACATTCTACCTTAGGACAAAAAGAACATTGAAACAAATGCTCAAATAAAACTTAATCATGAAGTGCCAGAATTAAGCCTCTTTCAGTAATTTAGGTCAGTTGTCTCCTTCATATCCATCATCTTATCTCTTGACGTCATTGAGTTTTTTCCCAAAAAGGTCCAGTGCAGACTGGATGGTGCTCACCCAACAAGAACCTAGTGAAAAGGTTGATTACCCTTGTAATCATCTTAAAATGGGTCATCAAAAAATCAAACTCCTTAGGGAAACCAGGACTAGGACAAGGAGCTGGGACAGAGATAGGATACAGATGTTGAATCAATGGGCAAATCTGTGCGTAACCTGGTTTGTTCCTCAGCCAAGAGTGCGTCTCAAGTTCTGTGAACACTGAATAGCATTTCTCTGAACCTGCTCACATGAGCAGGCTGCTGCTTCCACCTCTAATACTGGTCAGCATAGCAGAGAGGGGTGCAAGAACGTACCATCTGAAGCCACAGATATGGCTGTAGTGCAGGAGAGACAAAGTAAAACTAGCTTGATCAACAAAATGTGTAGCTGATGCAGCAACAGGGGCCTGGTGAAGTTTGCACAGCTGCATGAGAACCAACATCTGGTCTACTCCTTCAGTCACCTGCCCATGTTTCCCCAACCGTTTGCTTTCTTGTCAGCATCCTGGTTCTCTGGCAGATTCCACTTGGTTACTCCCAGTTCCTTGGTTTCAGTCCTTTCCACCCCCACTCAGCATAAACCTCAGTTCTTTTTCATCTAGTCCTCATAGACACATATACTTTTAATTTTTTTAAAGAGGATTGCTTTGAACCACTTGTTACAGCAATGGATCAGAGTCTTATTAAGTGAATCCGGAGAATCTGGTACTCTAGCTTTAAAGACACACTATTTTAACAGGTTTTATTAAATTTAGTGATCTAGTCTAAGCTTTATTATTTTTCATACATTAAATTGTAACACTCCTTGGCCATATTTGTCAAAAAGGCACAATTATGACTTGTAGCCAAGAAGTCCGTGACAGGGAGCTGAGCAGTAGAAATTAGCAGGCATAAGGAAGGAAAAAAAGACAAACAGGGAAGAGCTGGCCATGCTCAGTAGGAAAAAGGCCATCTTCAGGGAAACCTCATGACTTTCACAAAGCCAAGGAGCCTAAAATGAATCCGAGTCTTGACTATCACAATATTGACTATTGCTATTGCAATTCTGAAACAAAGACAACATGTCCACTTCTACATAGCAGTAAACCAACAGGATGACAACACTGTCATCCCTTCAACATTATCAGGAAGTTTCTGTAATACTTCTGAACTTTTAGATAATCACAATGACGAATACTAAAGTCTGATGATGCTCCAACTATGCTTTTTCAGTTCGTTTTGAATTATGCACCACAGAATTGTTCACCAAAAGCTATATTCCCCCAGCATTCTTAGTTTCACAATGTTTGACTTCACAAATATTCTTTTTCAACATAGTTTCTGTTCAGATACATTTTCTAGCCACTTTCATCCTCAAAGAGAAATTGCTGCACCTAAGGATGGACTCACTCTCCCGAAGTACAAAGACATGAACTAAGCAAACATAATATACCATTGCCTTCAAGGCACTTAAGGAAAGGTGAGGTTCCAAACCACGATGTAACTTTGACATAGCTGACTCACAATGAATGTCCTTATCAGCGTTATTCCCCAAGCACATGTGGATACCTATGGATTTACACTCTCTGGGTCAAGTTCAAAACATCCAGTTGGTTTAAAGACCATCCACTGATGCTGCAAACTCAGTACTCAGACAATGTGATGCCTGAACTCTGCTGAAGTCCCAAAGTGCAAACGTCTCAGCTGGCCTCAATCTTTTATGTAGACAAAGACGAACAGGAAAATGGTCAGTCTTAACTGCAGACCCACTCCAGGCTGTATGTGCTCAGACGCACCCGATTCCATTTTAATCAGAAGCTTAAAAAAGATATTCCACTTCTATTCATCTCCTAGTGAGTGATTCAGACGGCACCACCCCAGCACCTTTTCATGGAGTTTTGAAATTATTCTAAAGACACATATCACTGGTACATGACATCAAATTTCATATATAATCAGAATTCCAGTTTTTTCACCCCTTCTTTCTCTCACTTATTAGCGAACACCCACAGAGAAAGGTTATACCTCTCTCTTAGTACTCCAAAAGCAAACAGGAATCCCTGAAACAAAATTTTGAAACTGGAAAGAGAACTGAAGAGTTTACATGTAAAAGAAAAGAAAGTATATCATTTTTCCCTTAATAGCCTCTGGCATCTTCTACTTCATTCTCTGAAATAACGTTATCTATTAATAGTTTAAAGGACAACATTTATTTTGTTTTTAAATAGGATTACCCCCTCCTAAAATAAAAAAAAACACCACCCTGTTTGGCTGCGGAAAGACCATTTCTTAATTGTCTCTGAGGACAGCAGTGGATGTAGGTAATAACAAGAGGGTTACAGACAAGTTAGCTTCATCAAGTGACTGGCATATGCTAGTGCTACCCATTCTGACAGGAGATCACTTGTAAGTGCCAACAGCTACAAAACAGAAGGTTATAAAGGCTTGCTAAATTCATTAATAAGGCAGTCGGTAGTTATCTGATTTCACAGCAACACCTGCATATTTATCTTCTCATTACCAATTGGATGATGGAATTTTTTTCAAGCACATTTCAAAAATCTGCCAACTTCAAGTGTAGAAAAAAAAATAAACTTTCTAGTTAATTTTTCCCTTAACAAAGTACAGCTGTTGAGAATAATTGTTCAAGATCTTACCCTGTAATGTCAACTGCAGCAGAACAAAGAGTATTTAATTAGCAAATCTATCCAGTAATTCAACACCTATTATATAAAATGCCTTCGTGATTTTATTCAGGATAATTTGCTAAGAGGGTTATTACTGACATTCAGATGAAATTTAAAATTCCTACGCAAGTCGAGTCATAATAGCAGTAATGATCCCCCCAATCAGGAGATACTGTGTCACACAAGGTTCTTTTGCAGTGCAGCAGCCGATTTCCTGACTTCTTAATTCCTGGGCTCAGCTCGGCTCAGTGAGAGCCCTTCATGCCAATATTTCAGTCAGCAATACATCCTTAATGGGACTCTATTAAAAATACCTAGAATAAAAATGACTTTTTTTTTTTTTTGGTTAAAAAGAATGACAGCACTGCTATCATATCAATCATTAGCAGTTTATCAGAAATGTACAGCAGAGGAAGGGAGGTTTATAGTGAGGCTGGGAAGACAGAAGAAAGAAGGAAGAGAATAGGAAAATTGTTACTCGGTAGTTTCCTTTTGCAAATAATATTGCGCTGCTCATGAGAGCTGGATTGTCTCCTATTGCAGGCAATCCAAGTAGGAAGAATTAATTGCCTGGCAACCCATCTGTACAGCCGTGCCCCCTCCCCCCCAGCAAACATACTTCTAAAAACCTGTGAACTTCTCAGCACAGTTAACATCTGTGAAATTCTATTTTAACTTTTTTCTTGTAACAGCAAGACTAGCAACACACATTCTCTCACCCATGAACTGAGACTCAATATAAACTGAGAGATTGTAATTGTAGACAAGCAACGATCAAACTGCAAAATTCCCTGTCCTAATTCTACTCCAACTCACTAATTACTTAATTAAATGAGGATATGATGTAAGAAAGGGAATGATTAAAAACAAATAAATATACAAAAAACAGTGTTACCATTATCTATTAAATCAAGTATTTTTAAATGTACCTTAATTAAAACTCACTAAAGAATACCTTCCAACAAGAGGATGCTTATGTGAGCTAAGCTAAGATAACCAAGTTAAAAAAAAAAAAATGGGATAGGGCACAAAACTACCATGCTGATGTGAAGATATCTCCTGAAGAGACACAGATTTTCTGTAGTTTCCTGAGGCCATAGATGTGAAGGAACAGAAAGGGAGACTTAAGACCAGACTGAAAAGACTAACCAGAATAATTAGAAAAATATTGCACCCAAGTTGCATACCAAAAAACCCAAAACAAACAAAACAAAAACAATCACTGATGCTCAAGGAGAAAAAATAACACTCTTAGGACCTTGGCAAAAACTCTGTTTTGAAGACTACCTGTAGCTATCTAGCGCAGACCTGCTATTTTTTTCCACCTCAGCTGCTACTTCTGCAATTATATAGTAAGAAAATAATTCTGCTTAGTAATCAGCTTTAGTAATTCATATTAGCCAGTCCTCTCAGAATACAGAGAAATAAATGGGCAAGAAGAACCGTGTTCTAGTGTGTAACACCACTCACTAATCTACCCAAGTACTTCTGAACCTCTGTATTTTTGCAACCTATTCATTAACTTTGCTAGTATTTTGTGGTAAGTAGCCTCTAGCACCGATAAACCGCAGCCACAGCATGCTGCAAAAAGATTTTATTAAGGAGGATTTTCAAAGAAAGTTTCTGTTGCTGGACAAAAAGGCACATATGCCATAAGCAAAAGTGAAAGAAAGATGGAAGCCTTGTTTGCCACAAGAAATGAAGCATTGAAATACAGCCTTTTTATTAGTTGATGGACTTAATTCAAAGAAGTCTGAGTGACCAGATTCAAGTAGTTAAAAAAATATGTTTGTTGCAAAGAGCTTTTACCAAGTATTTGCTTTACTCAGGCAATGTATTCAAAGTTACATTTCCCAAAAATCTGCACTCAGGAAATGTTAACAGCATCAGAAATAGATGTCACACTGCCAAAATTTTTCCTTCTAGTTTGTTTTTTGAGTTCTTCGGCTTTTTTTTTTCCCCCCAGAAAAACTGAAAGTAACTGTCCATACTCAACCCAACAAAGTCGACAGGCATTAATACAATGTTGATAGATGCTGTGTATAAAACCAGAATTGGGTGGTGCACAAAGTCAAAGGGAGGATGATTCCAAGGGCTGATGCAGTGTACACAAAAATCTAGTAATACACGTTTACATGCCAACAAAAGATAGGATCTTCTACTCTACAGAAAAACAGAAAACACACAAAAAAGGCAGCAATAGAAAACAAATGCTGAAAACAACAGAAATCATGTGTACCTTTGTCACACTTTGACAAGGAATGCAAAGATGACAGTAAAACACTGAAGATGATCATGTGAATCAAATCACAACTCGAAGACAATGTTTGCTCGGTGCCAGAAACAACTGTACCTTTAAAATTCTAGAGAATTTCAAGTATTTGTGGTTTCACTGACGAGAATAGCAAAAACAGAATTAATTCCTAAGTTGTACCATTATTGGTTATCCTGCACAATATATTACAAACCATGCTATACTAAAGTGAATTCTGCCTGTTTTGGAAAAGGTTATTTTGGTCCTACAATGAAAGAAAAAACAACGAAACATACTCCTACAGCTCTGGACAAAAGTTAAAAAAACCCCAACCCCACCCAAAAAATTCTGTGTTGAAAATTCATTTAAAATCCTGGAAATGGAGAAACTGAGTGTTCAACAACGAAGTTGAACACTTGAGTGCGTAGAAGGTAACTGACCCAGTTCTGACCCCACTTGGTGTTCCCAGAAGTAGTAAGAATATAATGTCTGTGTGGATAACCAGCTGCGAAAGACATCCATATGGCACGGGCATCTCCTAACCCTCCGGAGTCAGTGGCGGTCCTTCCAGAGATACCAAACACCAGAACCAGTGGCGGTTCCTAGAGAAGCACCAGGGCTCACAGCCCACCCACAGACTTATTTTTATTTCTGACCAACTCATTCAAAATTGAAAACCTAAAATGAATGGAGGAGCAGGGAATTTTTTTTCCCCGTTTCATTCCATGAAAAAGCAAGATCCGGAACACCTAAAACCTCTTGAAGAACACAGTACTCAAACCAATTTCAGCTCATTAACTCTTATGAATATTTTTTATTTAAATCTATTAAATAAATCTATGCTTGATGAACATTTTGTACTTAACTAGAAGATGCAACGGTAGCTTTGCTTGATAAGAAAACCTTTTGTGCATTTCAAGTACACTGCAACTACATCAAAAGCCAACCGTATCATAAACCACAAAAAACCCCACTTCTAATAAGTAAATTATGCTTGTCATATCCTTGCTATTTCCTAATAAAATCAAAACACGGGTTAAGTTATTCAATATTTAAATGTATACAGACAAGTATATCCTCCTTAGAGAAAACAGCAGCATTTGTTTCAGTGAAATGAACAAATATTTAGACAGGAAAGCTCTATTTCGCTTTGTTTCCCAAATTGAACTGGTTTAACACATTCAGCAGTAGAGAATCAGTCTTTCACTAGAAAAAATAAAATGACAAGAACAGTAAATAATTAAAATGTGTTACTTATAAACCAAGGTTTCCTGTTCGGTGAGACAACTTACAATCCAGTCAAAGTTTAAAACAGAGCACAGAGATTTTTCCTTCAAATAACAGCAAATTCCTGACTAGGGAAGAATAACCATACTATACGTCACATCAGGTTTAAGTTGAACTATAGTTTTAGAAATTATTCTTCAAATATATAAGTGTATCTCTCAATCTTAAGGTGATAGGAATGTAAGTACTGACTGTCTCATCTCCCAGATCAGTTACTCTCATAGCCATGTAACTAGAAGTCCTAGAGAAGTCAGGGAGTATGTCTCAGAATCAGTAGTGAAGACAGTTTGCCAAAAAGATCAAGTATTTCTGTAAACCAGAAAAAGAAATAAAGCCAATACTCTAAAAACTGAAAGATTTTTTTGAAGCCATGGATAAACTCAGTGCACTATCCAAGATGATGACAAATTCCTGGAGAATCTAAAAATCTCCTCTCCTTTTTTTTTTTTTTTAATAAAATGCAGAAAACAGGCCATCCTCCCTTATCTTCCAACTGTTAAAGAAAACTTAATTACAAAAACAAAGGTGTGTTGAACATGGATTACTTTTCTAAGGTTCTCCTGGTCAGCACTTTTTAAGCAATAACCCCAACTTGTGTGCTTGGAAAAAAGAGAGGAAGGAACACACACAAGTGCCAAAGAGAAAAACAGATGCAGAAAACACTTCCTACCTGAGAGCATTCTGAAAAGAAAAAGGACATGTACTGACAAACCCCGCCTTTTTTAAAGAGCCATAGGCATTTTGCAATAGGTATAATGAACAGAGCAAGATAACCTCTGTCTAGATATAGATATATTCACTGAAAACGATCCTGAAATTTTATAGAAGATGAGAGGACATGCTAGTCTTGGTAATGAATAGATTGTCTGTGAACACTATGTCCATCAAAAAAATCTTTGTAAGTGGTTTGAACTGCTTTAAAACTGAATTATTCTTTCATCGTGCCTAAGTGGTTGTCTATCAAAGCAACATCTATTCAAATTCAGAAAAGTATTTTAGCCTCTAATTACCCTACAAAGAAAGTTCTCTTACCTAATTTCTTAAATGTCATGCAAGATTTTCATAAAGCATATAATTTTGTTTCATTAAATTAGATATATTTAGACAACACGACAGTTGTTTTTATAACGTTGAACAATACTTATTCATCCTCCATGGCTGCACAGCTGGTGTCGGTGGCGGGGTTTTGGTTTCTTATGCTCATGGACCTCCCATTGAGGGCCAAGAACTGCTTGGACAAGGCAGGATCCATCTGACTACATGGGGCAAAATGATCTGTGCCAACAGGCTTCCCAACCTGGTACGGAAAGCTTTAAACTAGGATTGATGGGAGTGGGAGCACACATCCATGAGGAAGTTGCAAACCACCATGGCAAGCAAAGGGTGGTGCATGATGTGAACAGGAAGGACCTTGTAATCAACAACACAGGCCCCCTGTTCAAGCATATGCTTGTAAATAAGGGAATGCCTACAGGACAGTGTTACGCAGAAAACTCTTGCACTTTTTCAGGGCATCAGCAGGACTGGGTGCCTCTCGGAAAGGCCTGTGCACTAATGCACATGGCATGGGGAAAAAAAAGAGGAGGAATGAGAAGTCTGATGTAGTTACAGGACTATGACTTCACTGGGATCATGGAAACGTGGGAGAAAACATGATGACCATGGGAGGTTCTCAAGGACTGGAAGAAAGCAAGTATCAAGGCTATCCTCAAGATGGGCAAGAAGAAGGAGATTCCAGGGAACTAGAGGCTGGTCAGCCTCAACTCAAGCCCTGGGAAAAAGGGATGTAGCAACTAATTGTGAAAACAACTGTTTTCTGGACACAAAGCACAAGAAAGCTCTTGGGAGCATTCAGCAGATTTACGAAGGGGAAGCCATGTTTCACCAAGCTGGTAGCTTTCTATGAAGAGATGACTGGGCTGGTGGACAAGGGGAGAGCAGTGGCTGTTGTTTATGTTCACCTTAATAAGACTTTCAACATTGCCTCCCATAGCATCCTCAAAGACAAACTGATGAAGTTTAGGTAACTGATGAAGACTAGGTAAGTGGGCAGCGATGTGGACTGAAAAACGGTTGCACCACTGGGCTCAAAGTGTTGTGATCAGCAGTGCGTAGTCCATCTGGAGGCCAGTCCCTAGTGGTGTACCCCAGAGGTCGATACTGGGTTCCAATCCTGCTTAGCATCTGTGTTCATAACTCGGACAATGAAGCAGAGTGTACCCTCAGCAAGCCCACAGACAAGACGAAACAGGGAGGAGCGGCCGCTATACCTGATGGGTGTGCTGCTGTTCAGAGGGACCTTGGCAGGCTGGACATGTCTCATGATCTACAGGAATCTCATCAAGTTCAATAAAGGCAAATAGTAAGTCCTGCATCAGGGGAAGGGATAACCACATGGACTCTGGGACTGACCAGCTGGAAGGCAGATTTGCAGAAAAAGACCTGCTCATGCTGGTAGTCACTAAGATGACCATGAGCCAACAATGTACCCTTGTGGCAAAGGTGGCCTGGGCTGCACGAGACAGCATTGCCAGCAGATCTGAGGGAGGTCGTCTTCCCCCCTTATGCAGCCCTGGTGAGACACATGTGGAGTGCTGTGTTCAGCTGAGCTCCCTGGTACGAGAGAGATGTGCACATACTGGAGCAATTCCAGCACAGGACCAGGAACATAATTACAGGGCCTGGAGCATCTGTCATGTGAGGAGAGGCTGAGAGACTTGGGACCTGGGACTGCTCAGCCTGGAGAAGAGAAAGCTAAGGAGAGGGTCTTCTTACTGTCTATATATAATGTGATGGTTAGGAGTAAAGATGACAGTGATAGACTCTCCTTATTGGTTCCCAGTGAAAGGACAAGAAGTAATAGGCATAAGTTGAATAATAAAAAATAAAAATCCCTTGAAAGATGGAGTCTTGCATTATTTAAATACAAGCAAAAGCTTCTTTACTGCAAAGACTGCAGGTTGCCCAGAGAGGCTGTGGAATCTCCATGCTTAAGAGATACTCAAATCCCAACTGGACATGGTCCTGACCAACATTGAGCAGGGAGGGTTGAACTAGACAATCTCGAGAGGTGCCTTCCAACCTCAGATATTCTATGAATCTATGATCCTGAAAGATCTATCCTTCCATAATCTTTACAGTTAATAGTAAATAGCTTAGATTGTGTTCTACAGGTAACATTTTAAGAATCAAGTCATGTAAAACCATGCTTCCCCTCAACTAAAGGAACTTGGTACATGCAATTTTGATTCTTATGTAGAGCCAAGTCTGACAGAACATATCATCTCCTGATACACAGACACCCTGAATGACTGACTCACCGCCACCTTTGAGTTAGGTCACCTCCCTACTCCGAAGAAAATAAAACATTCTGAAAGCCTCCAAAATAACCTGTTTCAGATCTCATACACTGCAGGCCTCTCTGATTAAGGAAGGAGAAGTCCCTGTACATTCAATATGTACATACATATCCTAACTATACTGGAATGTTCAGGTTTCCACTGACCTACTGAAATGCAAAAGCTAAGAGATCACGTGTATACAGATGCCTAAAGGCTGTACATCACAGCTGTACTTAAGAAAAAAAAGCACATTGCAAGTCCTTTTAGGATTGCATAAACAGGCAAAAAACCCCACAACAACCTGCTATAAGACGATTCTTGCTGCATCAAAGAGAAATAACAGAGTAGTTGTTTTTTTTTTTCATGCAGGAGCATAAACACAAAGTGCTGTAAACCAGGAAAACTGTTGCTGCAAGTACAGAAACCTTAGTCTTTGACGATGTGCCACCTTTCCTTGTTACAGCAGATAACTGAAAGAAGTTCAAAGATTATTCCAATTCCAAAGAACAACAAAATCTGAATGAAATGAGCACTTTTTACAAATGAAGATTTTTAACAATGTACCTATGCAGGACTGAACTACCAGTGTTTAAGTCTCAGAAGCTCACAACGACATTTGGTGCTGATCAAAGTAGTGAAAAAGCAGGAGGAGGGCAGGTACCATCTCCACTACGTCCAAACAACAGCCACTGTATTGATGTGGCTCCTACAGTCTCTTCAGAGTAGCCCCTGTGGCAGCTCTTAACGGCCTTCTTAGCTGGTATCAGTTTCAACTCTACATGGGACACTTAACCTTCCCTGGTTCAGGCAGGACCTAGTAATTGCTCCAAGGACGTGAAAAGACAACAAGGAACATGCATGGTTAACAGCATGAGGTCTCAGTCAGATTTCCTATTTGTTCAGTGTGACCTCTGTGCAGCACTTGATGAAGCTGGCTTGGATACGGATGGAAAGAGCTCCCGAGAGAGTCTGTCAGAAACAGCCTTTACAGATTATGTCTTCAAAATGAGCTTCCTGAATTCTCTAGATATGTCTGACAAAAAAAAAAAAATTAATATGGAGCTCCTTAAGACATAAAAGCCCCCAAAAAACAAAGTAAGCACTTGCAGAGCATGTCAGAAATAAAATCCGTGGGATTACCAGATGATTATAAGATGTATGCCTAATTTCTGCCATACACTTAGATCTCAATGGAGAAATAAAAATACATTTTTTTTTTAAAAAAAAAGCTCATTTAAGGTTTTAAGCTATTTTTAAACCAACTACAAAAGAAAATTACTAGTTAACAATCCTAAATTGCTTGTTAAGTAGGGCTTGCAACTGTAAGTCAGGAAGAGGAACTGTAGGGTGGGTTGGGGCAACTTCACCTTCCAGACTTTTTCCTATAAGGATATATAGGAAAAAAAGAGCCCACGTCAATGGAAACTACTCCGTATCTGCAGCCATCCACAATAACATCCATATTATAGACAAAGGAGCTAAGTGTGGAACCATATTTGATGTCATGGAGCTCCCATAGAAACAGAAACATGGTCTACGATACAATTTTGTAAGTACTCCAATAGAGAAAAGCTGAACTTCATGCAAAAGCAAATTCCTGAAAGGGACGACCTTATTATCAGCCTTTCAGATATCAGCAGTTAACAGGCAATTGATCAATTACCTGAAATTGCCATCTAGGGCATTTTTAATACCATTTGTAGCCTGTCTCATAACAGAGGACACTTGCACCGTCTTTAAAAACAGAACAAAGTTTGAGGCTTATCAAAGCATTCAATTTAATTTTTCAGGACTATGAACTCATGCAAAGAAATGACAGTTTCAGAAGTTACTTTTATGCATTAGTCTGTCGTTAAGCACTTCAGGTTCAGCCCACCCATTTCAGTATTTAGAATTTCGGAATTAATAGCAGTATGGCTTCATTGCTAATGAAGCCAAGTTGTTAAGTTATCATTGTATAATACCACAGGATATGGATTTGTTTGTTAATTGTAAAGAATCTGGAAATACGAAGACTAGGAGAACATACAAATGTATTTAACCTTTCAATGTGAGCCTCTAGGAATCCAATCCAAATACTGACTTTTAGCCACATCAGATTAAAGTAGTGGAGTTTTGCCACTCATTCAATCCACATAATTCACCTAAAATGATACTGCTCAACAGGAATACATTTCTATTCTAATGATGGAAAAACCTTAATTACAAATGCAACTAAAGCATGTTACCTCCATAAATCCATTACTGCAAGAGAGGCATGCTGATTATTTTTTAAATCCTTAATTTGTCATTTAGACCTACTGTTATCTCATTTGTAAAGAATTCAAAACACATTCGCACAAAACTAGATTTCTAAAACATTAACAATGTTTATAAATCTCTCACTTATTTCCCTACAATTTGACAGGATTGATTTCATGCTACATACTTTAACTCAATCAATCTTTGACTTTAGAAATTTTCATTTAAATTCTTCATCCCACAAATTCTGTTAAAGAAAGAACATCACAACCTAAAGGTTTTGTTTAATCTAAAAACATAGCTAACAAGCTTTCCTACTTCTTATTACAGGAGTTTGAATCATTAATAAAAAACTCGGCTTTCACTCATATGCCAAGGAAGCCTTCTTTCAAAGCTCTCTCTTGCTCTTACTTTTCAGTTTAAATAGAAGGCACCAGGACTAATTTACATTATTGTCACACCAGTCATTCAATATCCTCATTAGAATTATATCTGAAATGAGACCTGCAGGGCCCTGAGAGAAGTTTTAGTGCCAACATAATAATCCAACCAGAAGCACTGGTCAACAGTGGCTTGATTTCATACACTGCTATTATAGACACAAATGTTGCTAAGCTTCTTTCTAATGCCTTTAGATTACTACAGGTGCCTAAAATAAACAAATAAACCAATCAACATCAAAACAGAACGAAAGATAGGGATACATTATTAGAAATCCCTGTAGGAATTTTCTGGTATCCTAAGACCTGGTTTGAATTTTAAAGAAAAAATACCCAGACTGGATGAAGTCTGAAGTGACCTCTAAAGGGCATCTGGTTCTACCCCTCAGCTCGAGCAGGACCACCAAGAGCTGATTACCCAGTGCCGTGTCCAGACACCTTTGAATACCCCCAGAGACGGAGACTCCACAACCTCCCAGGACAACCTGTGCCAGGGCTCAGTCACCCTCACAGTGAAAAAGCATTTCCTGATGTTCAGACAGAGCCTCCTGTGTTTCAGTAAACAAAGAATCTATCATTCTTACCATTAATTAAAATGATGAAAAATACCATGAAAAAAAGACCATACACATTCCCTTTAGAGAAGGGAAGAATATCAAGTGGCCATAAAAAACTTCTGAATACTGAAATTTTTACTTATTAAAAAAATACATTGAATCTGCTGGGCAAAAAAACCCACCTGCCCACCAACATCTGGGACACCACAGAGATATGATTGCTTTCTGACATAAGTAACAGTATGTTTAGTATGTGTTGATGAGCTGCAAAACAAGAAGTTTAAAAGGATTTTCCCAAGAAATATACATGCAATATGGCTGACAAGACATCTGTTTTCTTTTATAGGTCATGTTCTTTTCTGAGGCAGGGTATCCTGGAATCCTTTATGTTTTTTAACCTAGACATTTATTTTGACCATTTGTACACAAACATTTCTAGGAAGATATCCACTTTAATATTCAAAGTCAAGAACCAACCACAATCTGACCGAGAACAATAAAAACATTACTTTAAAATACTATCCAGAATGGATTTCATTACACCTTTCTCAAGCTTATCATTGTATGATACTGGCAACTACAATTTAAAAAAAATAAAAAAAAAAAGAAAAAGAAAAAGAAAGGCTGAAGTGAACCTTGACAGTTCAGCTACTAGCCCATCACTGTATGGTTATTCACATCAACTACATTTAACTACACAGCTATAATGGATCAGATGTCCCATCCACCTGAACTACTATGATTTTTCTGTTCCAGTTCTCCCTTTTCATGAGCAGTTCCTCTGCTACAATCCATCACATAAGAAAACTGTCACAAAGCTGAAATATGGCAAATTCAAAGTATTTGAATATTTATTTGATTAAAGTATAGAAGATTATCCTTATTTGGTTAAAGTACAGAAGATTATCCAGTAGAAGAGAAAGGTAATTAACATCTAATTGCAAAGCTTTTCAAATGAGCCTCATCCCAACCTCACTGTAAGAGTTCTACACTAAAGAAGTTTCTCATTTTCATTCAAAAAGGCACACCTGGCAGACCAACAGTAACTGTACAAAAGAGAAAACAGAAGACAAAGAGGCATTCAGATCAAGCAAAAAACATGTTCCCCACTCTCTTCCACATGTGCTTGCAGTCATATCATCAACTAAGTAACATCTGACTAAATGAGGTACACTCACCCTTACAGAGAGAGGTAATTTAACAGGTTAGATAGAGGAGAAAAGATATTTAAATTGCCTGGAAGTTGAGCAATAAAAACAACTTGGAAAGCCTGTAGCATGCAGACTTCTAGAGCAACTTTTGAAAAGGGTTTGCTGACACTGCTGGTGGTTGACTTTTCAAAGCTTAAAAACAAAATCATCGTGCAGGTAATTTTTCTACAATAGCAGAGCAATATCTCCAGTCCAAGCTGGCCATTTACAATGGGCCTGTCTCCCACCAAGTTACAGTTACAAGCCCCCTGCACCGTCACAATGCACATGCAGTTGGGCCTTCTGCAAAAGACATTGCCTACTTTGAGAGAACATCCGCTGTCTCTGGTATTAAACATATTTTTTTTTCCCCACATACTGCAAGCATCCTCTTCTCCTAGGGCTTCTCACTGTGCTGCAGAAGACACCATAAACAACAGTAGGAAAACATAAAGACCAAAGACTTCTATGGGATCCTTCAAGGACATGACAAGTTTCCAGGCATCTTGGTAATAAAAGGAAATGGTTCATATTTTATAAAAAATACCAGAAGTTGTTATTAAAATTCTAAATGATGAGAAGATCATCTTCATCATCTAAATGATGAAAAGATACTGGCTAGTAGTAAATCTTCAAAAACTGGGTAAACTAACATGGAGTGAAAGTCAGCTTGAGGCTCATGTTCAGAGCCAACCCTACTTTAAAAGCAATGATCCAGGAGAAACATTAAAAACTGCAAGCTCTTTATTTGTCTTTCAAAGGATGACATTTCACAAAACCCACCTCTGATGTCAACAGCGAGCAATATTTGAGGCAGACATCTTCCATACTAATGTCTCCCCATAGAAAAAGAGGGGAGAGGTATACCCAAGAAGCGGAGATACCCTGTGAATCCAAGCCAGTAGTCCCCAGAGAAGGCTTGGAAGGAGAAAGTTATAACGTCTTAAAATAAGCTGTCCCTTGCTCCCCTCTGCCAAAATAAGAGAGGATAAATCTTGGAGCAGAAGCAGCTTCAGAAAAGCACTCCAATTGCTGCTCCTGCTGCGGAGACAGGAATTTATGATGGGCTACGGGAAGCACCCCACTGGCCTCAACTCTGAAACACCAATGAAGGCTGCATCATAAAGGACTAGCACACTATGAGGGACCGCCAAGCATACCATAAAACAAGAACACCAAATTACAATCTTAATCTTGCTTCCAAGCTCTGTACTTTCAGCCCTCAGCATAGATTTTCCCCCCACAGAAAGCATTAGGTGTCAAAAGGTTCATAGACTTGGCTTACTGATTGATTCCTAGTCTAACTGATTTGTAAGGCTAATTAAGACATGGCCAAACTGTGTCCATGTCTTACTTAACATTAGTGTTCAAGCAAGTTTCACACAATCTGATTAAAATTGACTAAAAGTGTCTTACTTCAGTAATCACTTAGACAGAATGAATTTTACATTAGCAGGATCAAGCACACGTCAGGCCTCAGTGGAAATGAAAAGGGCTTATAGTAATAGGATTTATAAATCCACCACATTAGGTTAATGGCTAAATGATTTACATGTAACTTTTCCCCCTCCTCCTTCTCCTCACCCTTCAACTCACACAGAAAAAAAAAAAATCCTATATTTGGCACTTTTAACTATGAGTGCCAAGGCAAAAACAGCCGTTCTTTTTAATTAGCTGAAAATTAAAAGCCACAAGTGATCCTTCATTAACTCTTTCATGGCAGAAATAATCAATTAGATTTTTATAAAGCCAGAACGCTTGAAGACCCTAATGACCCATTTCTAACAAACACAACGAGCTATCTACATGCGCATAATGAAGCTTGAATGTTTTGAACCAATAAATATGCAACTGATAAACGTGAGATCCTTATTCCTTATAAAATTGGCAGTAATGGAGTTCTTCATATGAATATTCTCAATTGCAGGGAAGACTCTAAAAGCCCTTGCTCTTTCTCAGCCAGCAATTCAATCCAACAGTTAGTAGCAGTTACTAATGACGCTGGAATATAGATGGCTTAAAGCCAACCCTCCCTCTTTGCAAGTGCTGGAATGTCCTACACCATGTGGTAAACCAGGTGCTTTGTTTTGTTCTTTTGGCAGCTGAGGCTTTCATTTTCTGGGAATTTGAAAACAGAGTCATTCAGCAGAGCCCCTGCAGCAGCAGTCGCTTGGTATCTGCTCCATTCACCGGGTACGGGCACAGAAGAAGTTCATCCACAAGTCCTACCTGTCCCCCACCTCTCCCAAAAGCTAATACCAGGTCAGGTGGGAAGAGCGAGAGTTCGAGTTAAACGCACGCCACCCTTATATTCAGCAAAATTAATTAAAAATTTTCAGATAACAAGGTCAACATTTCTCAATGATACAGTGCTTTGCATTTTCAGGTCGCTGTACAGAATTAATAAATGAATCCAACACCAGGAATAAGGTTAACTGCCAACACCATATGTTTAAAAATAACTTATCAAGCATCTACCCGTTGTCACCAGGCACAATTACATTATCACCACCTCACTTTCTTTTCATGGCATTAGGAGGCCAGCCAGCCTGTCGAGCCTCATCCCCTCCCCTCCTTTGCAGCCCAGGTCAGGAACACACTGCCCCTACACATCCAGGGGTACCAAAAAGCCAGGGTTTATAGACACCTGTCTGCTTCTCTTGGGAAATTACTGCTTTTTTTTTTGTTGTTGTTCCAAACAAGGGCTATGTTAGATGAAAGCATCTCAGAAGGAAGCTGCTTGTTTGCCAGCCCCAGCTCACTGGCCCAACAACAGCAGCAGCGGAGCCTGTCCCCGTCACCCCCCGTCCTCCCCTCTCCCCAGACCTCTCCTCTCCCCTCCCCTGGCCGCCGGGGTATCGGGTTCACATTCTTTCCCCACAAACACTTGTCCAGTGTCACACAAAAGAGTGACCAACAAACCTGATACATGGCCGTTAAATTCAGACAGCGAGGCACCACACAATGACCTTTAGAAGAACGATATTAACAGGTGGCTGGTGTCTAATACAAATAATTATATTACACTTTAGCAGCGTGGACCAAAGTGGAAACACATTGTCTTGTCATCAGCAATTGAATAAGCCAAAGTAATGTCACCAGAATACCCTTTTAAAACTCTTCTTTTTCCCCCCTAAGTACAGAGAACAACTCCTGTCACGCCGTGGGGCACAGCCAATGAGCTCCCAGCTCTGTCGCCAGGTATTTCACTTGAAAAATTTCACCAGGGTATCTGACATTTCCACCTCCAAGCGAAAAGAGCCTTGCCACACTTTTCGGAGATCACACAGGAATCCCCCACAATTAAATTTAAGCGTTGTTTATTCATTTACTCTGTCTTTCCTCTTGAAAGCAGTCCACTGAAAATACATCCCTACTCCAATTAAAAAGAAAGAAGCTGGTAACAAAGGTGCTCCTCGGCAAAGTTCTGCAAAACCTGGAAGAGAAAGCTACGCTACGAGGGATCAAATTAATTACCCCTGCTCGCTAATTAGTCTTTCCAACATCAATCATCTCAAGTTAGCAACAGTTCAAGTTAGCAACAGCTTGCATCAACCTTTAACCCTGAGAGGAGTGGCTGTTTTGACAGCAGAGACAGCTGCGGCAAATGGCCGCCACGGTTTTTTT
>JAOXNO010000001.1:126198547-126210530 GCA_028565335.1 Limnodromus scolopaceus
CCCCCCCCCCCCCCCCCCCCCCCCCCCCCCCCCCCCCCCCCCCCCCCCCCCCCCCCCCCCCGAATGGACAGTAGTGATTTCCCACCACATCCACAGCCAAGCTCCACCTGGGCCGGGGGCGCAGAGGGGACCCACAGGGCACTCACACACCCCCCCGGGCCCTCGCAAGGCCGGCACAGCCCCGGGGCACATGCCGCCCGGCAAGCCAGCCTGCGGCCCGCGGGGAGGGACAAGCGGCGGATCGGTTTCCTGCCAGCTGCGACACGGCCGAACACTTCAGCTGCTTGAAAGGCTTCTCCTCCTCCGCTCCAGAAAAGGGGAGGGCAGGTTCAAGGACACTCCAGCCCGTGGAGTGGAGTGGAGAGGAGAGCAGGGAGAAAGCCAGGAAATGGCACCTTGAAACAAGAAAGGGTCAGCGGGTAACGCGCCGCTCGCAAACATCCACGCGCAGCCGGATGGAGGAAGTACTTGGAATAAAACAACAACAACAAAAAAAACCCCTTGCTGAGAGCGAAATGCATGGAAGAAAGACCCTGCCTGAGCTCTCCCGCAGCAGTGCGAGTCATCTCAGCCTTCTGCTCCCACAGCAACAGGCCACGCGCGGCACGGTGGTTGGTTCATTAGGGAGCTGGCACCTGCATCACCCCAGAGTTCGGCGGCGGCCGGTCCTCCACTCCAGCATCCCCTCCCCACATACCCCGCACCCCAAACACCTCGCTTTGGCAATTCAAACAGGTGCAAGAGGTTAATTGTACCCTTTGGGAACTTAATTCCCAGGCTCCCACCTTGATCTCTAAGCAACATGGTATTCAACTAGAGAGGCCAAAAGACAAGAGCAGCGGTGATGACAAATTTGGGAAGTGACTGGAAACACAAAATGGGGATGCTTTGGCAGTGAAGACATATAACAGTTTTGGGGGGGAAAGGAGGGAAGGAGAAAGAGAGCTATTAAAACAAACAAGGACTTGTAAGGAAGGCAAGTTAGCAAGAAACAAAATCCAGTTGTACAAAACACCTCCAGTGTCCTTATACATGTAAAAGTACAAAAGACCTGCTCCAAAAGGCTCTCTTGCACTACAAAACATATTCCACCTCTATAGTCAGTGGCATCTTCTCCTTTTTCTGCTCACTAAGGGGATAAGCAAGGAAGCACTGGAGTGGGCTGCCCAGGGAAGTGGTTGAGGCACCATCCCTGGAGGTTTTCACAAGACGGGTTGACATAGTGCTTAGAGACATAGTTTAGTGATGTGCGGGCGGTTTTTGTATGGTTTTCTTTTGGTTTTTTGGGGTTTTTTTGGGGTTTTTTTGTTTTTGTTTTTTTTTTTGGTTTTTTTTATCAGTTAGGTTGATGGTTGGACTAGATGGCCTTAAAGGTCCCTTCCAACCTAGACGATGCTATGATTCTATGAAGTTTGGGCTCCCATGTATCTATTATACATGTTTTTTCCTGTGTCTTCAGCTCTTCATTTATTCCTTCGTCTATTTATTTTCTTAAAATATTCTGAACACTGGAAACAACAGCAAAACTACAGAAGTCCTACCTACAAAAAAGAGTGTCAAACAAGCAGCATCTAAAAGATCATATACTACAGTGACATGGCTAAATTACCCTATAACAATGTGCTTATACATATGAGTCAAAGCATCACCTCAAGAGCTAAGGCTTGACTAAAGTACGCTAAGGTAAAAGAAAAGGAGGGAAATGGAAGGAAGAAAAAAAATAAACAATTAGAACAACTTTGTTCTAGATCTTGACTATGTGACACTTGGGTAAGAGGGCCCTTTGTTTTCTTTTTTTCTGAACAGTGCTCAGACATCCAGGCCCCTCTGACACATGAGTAAAGAGGAGCGATCCACCCAGGCCACCATTTGTGTTTAGTAGCTTAACAAAAGTACACAGGAACCTGAAGCAGAGCACATCTGCTGAGCATCTGAAAGGCTACAAATTACTAGGAGTATAACTCGATCATGCGTGGGCTCCAGAAGGCCCGTCTCTCCATGCCAGTGTGGTCAGGCCTGCTATGGAGAAGCCAGGGTGGTCAGACTGAGCATGCAAAAGAGAGACAGAGTCTTCTGGGCAAGTTGGATCTACTTCCCAGGCAGAACTGCCTGCACACATGCTGTCTCCAGTGACCCACCTGCAGCAAAATTTCAAGGTGTGCGGACTCCAGGACTTTCCAATGAAACTGCAAGCACAGGGTATGACATCAGCAAGCAAATATCTTTCATTCTTTACATACTGCAATTTTTTTGACACGACATCGCCAGTACAAGCTGCTGGAATTGGAGGAAAGTCATAAAAAACTTAAAATCACATTGTCGAGTATTTGTTCTTCAGCTACATCATTCAGTTTTGATGCAAGAGGGATTTTTTTTTTTTAAATTAATAAAGTCAATATGTACATGAAGACATTTTTAAAGGAAATGAGTTGTCCTCAGTGGCACACTGTTTTATCTGGCAAAGCCAGTTATACACTGTGTCACACTGCGTACTGACCATGTAAACTGCAACTAAGTCCAACAAAGGCAGAGTTCTGTCAGAAGTCACAACTTCATTCACATGTTCACAATCTTGCCATTTTCCTACTAGGCAATAATTTTTTTATATGCACTCCAAAAAAGCCACTGAAGCACATATAGATCAATATGAAGTATTTTCTGTTCCACATCTCTGCAAATTAAAATTGCACAAGTCCAATAGTTATAATTTTTTTTTACATTAAGGAATACAAAATTACAGCCTGATGCTGTACCAGTGCCTATGCAAGTCACAAATTAATCCCAGAGCCTGGCTATTAGTTGAGAAGCATGTGCTAAACCTAAATGTTCATCCATGCAAGGAATATAAAGGAGGAAATGCTCGTAAGAAGTACTTTTTAAGCGATCACTTGGAACTGTGATAATAAATAATATTGCATGAAGAAATGACATTTGATTCACATTTATTAATAGATTAGCCATAGGTATACTTATCACATCCCTCAGAAGACCCTGAGATTTGTAGGGATAAGAACATTACCTTGAACTACAGACAAGAACAAAGACCTGAAGAACACACCTTCTTCCCACCTTCCCAGTATTAGTATTAACAGAGTCTTAAAAAACCGTGATGATTGTAATAAACTTGTTGGGACTCTCCTTTGGGATTCAGGCACTGGGTACAGTAATGCTTTGCTGCACATCAGGAAATGTCTCTGGCCAACCACTACACCCAGAAGATTCATCCTGCTACGCCAGAGAGAGCTGTGCCCACTGCAGTGGGACAACATAATCCTTGGTCATGGCACAGCACTCAAGCCACCAACGTCACAGGGTACCCTCCTTGCAATTCACCCTTCCTCACAAGGGCATATCTGCTCTCCAGAAGACCTTGGACCATCCCAATAGCAGAAGCTCTTAAGTCTCCAGTGTATGCCTCCAAAATATTCCCTAGCTTGTACAAGAAAGCTTATCTAAACAAACTGCAATCCAACACATCTTTTGGTCACAACCTCCTACTTCACCTCAGAGCCTGAAAAACAGGCAGCTTGCAGTATGCATTGAAACAGTTCAAACCTACAGTGATTCCTACATATTGAGATACTTCTCTTTATTCCACTAGGAATTACCTGTTTAGAAAGTGTATTAAATGTCTTCAACAATTCATAACATGAAGTACTATCTAGAAACCAGAAAATATGAAGGCATACAACACTTCTTAACACATTCAGAAATGAAATTAATTATAGCACAGGTAATTTGATCCCTCCTAAGCATTAGTATGGTCTGAGGACAGAGACAGACAAACTGATGAACAGAGTTATAACTGTATAATAAACAGTAAACATTTCAAGATTGAACTGAGACAAGTAAAGCATCACTTTCTCCTTGCACAATGCTTTGCAGAGATGTAGACTATAGCAAACAATTTCCTTAAAATAAACTAAAGGGACTAGATTGTGCACACCTGGGAAGGATTTACAGGAAACCTCTTATAAACATTGAGCAAATGAACAAAGAATCCCCTGAGCATTAAACAAGGTAAATACTGAAAGGTCCAATCTAAGGGACTACTGAGTACCAATTTTTAAGCAAAAATATTGTTACGTTGTGCCAGATGGGTAATACACTGTTCCTCTTTGGCTGACCACAAATGACTTCTTATAACTACATAGAATTACCTTCATCAAAGATATGCAATTCATTCAAATGCTATCCAATTCATGTGACACATAAATTATAAGATTTCAGCATGGCAGAAAACTACGGTGATTTCTTATTGACCTTCCTGTACAACACATGGGCCATAAAATTCTACTAAATAGTCTCTACTTAAAGCCCGTAAATTCAGGTTGAGTGATTGCATAATTTTTAGAATCAAAACATATGATCTTGATTTAACACAGATGATGGGAAATCCACCATCACCTCTACGCAACTCCTTTGCCATGAAGCTAACGAAGAACTGAAACACAGCTCATTTATGCTGCCAATTGCAGTGACTTGGAATCTGCACCAACAAACACAAGGAACTGATCACGTAAGAGGACTTGTAAGACCAGTGAGGAGGAAAAAGGAGGAAGAGATGCATTACCAATGCCCAACCAAACCACACACATTCGGTACATCAGACATTTACAGAATTTTGATTCTCGACTTTGCTGGCTGGCAATGGTCTCTGTCACAGCAGGAAACCCAAAAATTACAATTGCTTCAAGATTTTATGGAGCAAAACTGAAGGAGCCTGCAGTCTACTGCATGGCAAAAAGGTCTACTAAGAAATCCAGGACTGAGTCATCAAGCCCAGCCCCCTAAAAACACACATCATATAATCCTATTCATAAGGGCAGGTGGTAACCTTTTAAATAAGGTGAAGTTGCTGGTTTTGGTTTTGTTTTTTTTTTTTTAACGTCACTGATCATGACAGACAATTGGAGATAGATATTTGTTCCTCATTGAGCCTCATTTCAGTATCCCTATCACTATTGCCTTAAAAATAGTTTCAGTTTCAAAAGGAACTCCTAGGGAAAAATGTATTTTGTTGGCTCAGAGGAGTATTGTCACGATGGCTGCTCGATTATTCCCTTGAGGCAGGCAGACTAAGTAGGAGGCTTTATCATCATTCAAGCAGACGGGTTATTAGACATATGACACCAACAATTTTAGTAGACTCAAACACGGAAACTCAGTTTCAATGCTGAAATATCAGAATTAATCCACTGCTGAGGAACCCTCTATGTTATCAAATAGACACACTTGATAGATACCATTAGAAGCACTACATCTACAGTGTAATGATTTAACAAAGTACTCATACTTTTCCTTCCTTACTGAAAAGTGTAAAACAACTGATATGGGCATTTAGGTTCCTCTTTGCAGGTTGCACATATATTAAGCTGCAGTGCCCTGTACTTCTGCATTTGTAACTCCTCACTTGAGAAGTAGTGACTATGAGAAAGTCATAAGGATATTTTTTTCCTGCACTCCTCATCTTTTTGATTCTGGGCAACTGCAATCTCTTACAGGAGAGAATTAAATGTCATAATTGTAAATACTAAAGATTAGAACAAAAAAAAAATATCCCTAAACAGTTTAATATCGTAGCTTAAGATACCCAAAATTAAATCCTGTCTTCAGAACTAGTCCTATGAAGTTGACCCACTGCACGTGCGTCAGCGTTTAAAGTCTTTATAATGTCTCCACATAATCCAGATTCTAACTTGTAAGCTGATACTACTCAAAAAGGGCAAAATTACTATGGCTATGAGGAACCATCCACTGTAAAATTCCGCAGATGCCTCTAATAAAACACACGAAGCAGTCTACCATGCGAAGCAGTTATCCACTCTTTTCACTTGAAACACAGTAACATCTTTAATATTCATACACGAGACATATCTATCCACAAAGTACATTTCTGAATCTGTTAAACTTCTCAATCTCTAGGAATGTAAGTGACAGAAAGAGAAAATTAAGGAGATCTAGTGGTTAGGCTTTTTCATTCCTGGAAACAGGAGTTTCCTGGGATGAAATAAATACCTGACCTGCTGTGTGCAGTTCCTGAAAGATGGTCCTAAATAAAGATTTGCATGCTGGCTGTAAAGAGGGACTTAAAATAGTATCAGAACCCAGATCAAGGCACTTAAAAATCTGGAGATTCAGCACTTGAACCTTCTCTTGATGGCATTTTGGAGAGCAACCAACAAGTGCACGTTGGCACTGCTCAGTCATACCGCTATTCCACAGTTTCACTATTGTAATTTTCCCTTTTTCCACTCGTGAAAGTCATCTTCACTTGTAATTAATTTCTGATATAAGCCCTGCCATCTTAAATAGGAGCTTAGGTATTAAATATGAATTATTTAATAATGCTTTGTGCTTAATAGATAATATTAATCCAGTAAATTTGTTATTTCTTCTACCAGACACTTGTAGGCTGTTATAAGCCACATTATAGTACACCAGTAGCATGCTACAGAAAAACTATTTAGGGGTTAAATTCCTATGGAGTATAGCAATTCCCATGACTGTAAATTTTACATTTTAACCAAGTCACAACTTCTGTTCAGAAAACATTTAATGAATGTGTATGCTGGGTATTTAGTCTATCCTAGGAAAATGAGAGATGACCTTCAGTCTAGTAGCAACTGGTTTATACCGTCCAGCTATGCGTACAAAGGCATTCTGTGTTTGCTTTGATGGCCTGCACATGCCAGGGGTTGATGTCATTGATAGATTACGGCTATTGACATTGCTATCGTTCTCACACAAAAACTTTATTAGCATAACAGAAGATCAGAAAGCGTGCTATCCCACTTTCTAAAAATCTTCCCCATCTGCTGCAGGGTGACATAAGTGGATCACCTTCCCTTGCCTATTCGCTAAAATATAGTGGGCACTCAAACTCTGTGGAAAGGGTCTGGCTGCACCTGTCTTGCGAGCGAAGCTATTGTTTATGAGATAATTACTCTGGCCTTGTTAACTTGCAGCAATAATAGAGAATGAAATCACCTAATAAGCCAAGTTACCTAGTAATATAGCACATTATAACAGCAATGATTGCATACAAACTTTGAACCCCCTTTAGTGCCAATTAATTTCAAGAGCATTAGCACCAACAGTAAACGAATATGAAGCAGTTTAACTAATTAAAGCTTACTACGTACTAGGCTTGTAGCTTCAATTATCATTTTTTATGTTAGTCATTTGAAACAGTAACCACATGTACCAGCTGGAAAACATTTAGAACAGGGCCTGCCCAGACCCACAGCAACAGGTAAATGGAGCAGTTTTTGAAACTATGTCATGCACTTTCCTAGGAAAAGTGCTAAGTAAGGCTTATCAACAGAGACAAACAGCAGATGGCAACAAATGTGCCAAGAGACATGTCATCCTCCAGGAAGAGTTCAACACAAGGCATCAGCAAAAAAGGAGCAGAGTTGGAAGCACAACTTCCACAGATCTTACCCAGCTGCTCTCTTCTGTAGGAAAAAAAAAAAACACAAAGAAAAAAAAAACCACAAACCCAACAACAACCCCAAACACAAACCCGAAACCCAAACCTAGTCAAGCAGTGATTCTCATCCTAATGTACAGACTTCACGTGTAGCCCATCTGCATTTCCTTCCCAGAAAGCCCAGTACAAAACACAGCACAGTAAGGCAGCTGAAGCCCATTTTCCTATAAGAAGCTTCTTTCTCACCCCCAGTAAAAAGGAGTTTGCTTAAATCCAGACACTGACTCTCAAGTTTGATTTACAGAGAGCTCAATTTTTTTTTTTCCTACTTCAAATGTATGTACAGCATAGAACGAATTGTCCAAGCTTTTTTTGACTTCCTGTGCACTTTTGGACTCAATGGACTCACAAAGTTGCTTGCCCTTCAGCGGGACACAGTATTTCTCTTTACCAGTTCTGAGCATTCGGTGTTTCCAGGTTACTTTTGTGACTTGAAGACACATGGCTATCTTCTCCAGATCGCTTTATTTTATTCTTGACATTCAACTTCTTGACACACTGACTGAACTAAATGCTGAGGTGAAAGTCATTTTCATGTGTCTCCTCCACATTTAAACTTCAAGGCTCTGCAGTTACCAGAGAAACTGCTAGTATTTTTGGACAATCAATCTCCGCTTGAGCCACCCATCAACAATTTCACTCCTCCCTTCTTCATTCTACCCCTATCCCCAAGTAAGTACACACCAACAGGGATGATTTCAGTACTTGTTTGGGAAGAAACACAGAACACAGGGAAGAGGAAAACAGAAATAAAATAATAAAAAGGAAATCAATTACTTACTGTCTAAGAAAAATCTATTGGCAGCTCATATTACTCTTTTTCCCCAACAGTTTAAATACAGATGATTTAATATTGAAGCACCTGTGCCCACTGCATTTAAAAAACAGTTAAAAGCAAAATGTGTAAAAGAATTCTTTCATTATGGGTATGCATATTAGCTCAGATTTTCCCAAACTCCATCTCCCCCACCATTCACTGCAGTGCCTCAGAACCTCAGAGAGCACCAAGTCCTCCTCCTGTGGAACAAGTGTCAGTCACTGGTCTCTTTGTGGTAGATAACTGTAGTCTTAACACAACTCTTGGGCATGGCACAAATATTGAAAATGAAAGACAAAACCCAACACCCCCATGTTATGCAACGCATGCAAAATATTTGTTGTGGTTTTTCCATAATTTAAGAAAAAAATTATCAGGCCGTAAAATTCAAAACATCATCAACAATGTCTGCTTCCAACGCTGTCTGAAGAGCTTAAATAGTGAAAGAAGCATCATGTTACAGAAAATCGCAAAAAAACCCCTTATGCTCAAAAGCATATAGCAAGTCTGGGATGTTCCACGTACAACTCAAACTATTAAAAAACTATTAACCCCAGTTCCTCTCAGAGAGAGGGGCAGACAGACAGTCACAAAACAGGCTTTCCTTAAGTTTAGATGGAAAAGGCCAGGGACAAATACTAAGTCAGTACTGATACTTGATAATTGTGATAATCTACTACCATGCATGCCTTACGTGCTCTTCAAAGCAAAAAGGAGTTGCTTGGCTTAGCAGGGAGGCTCTCCCCTATTATGCAGACCAGCTGAGCCAAAAGCTATGCAGTACTGTATGGAATAACAGAAGGATCATTTCTGGAATAGTCAAATAAATGCCACTTCATACTGCTTTACCATCCAGATCTCCTCTGGCAGATCTATTCCTTTTTCCATTTAAAAAAAAAAAAAAAAAAAAGGAGAGAGAGAGAGAAAAAAATAAAAGTGAAGCAAAAATCTATGTGGGGGAGGAAATAACTGACATTAAATAAGCTAATATAATAAACATCAGACAACAAACATTTATTCCTACAGTGAAAATTATTGAAAAGGAAACTGGGACAGCTGCACAGTCCAAAATTGGCACTGATTTTCAGAGAAGGAATAGGATCCCTGAAACTATTACTAGAGGTCTCAGGAATCCCTGGCAAAAAATCAAACAGTTCCTTAAAAAAAATTGCTGTAATTTAACACAGTATTTATGACAGAGCAAAGTGACACAAGCTTACACTCCAGGCTGAAAACTGAGAGAGACAAATAAAAGCCACAATTTATTAATCTTCCCTTGGTCAGCATGTCAGAAGCCCATCTTCCTGAAAAAAAAAAAAAAAAAAACAAACAAAACCACCCCAAACTAAAAGACTTGCTGAAATATGGAAGATGAGAGACTTTCATAATTATTTTCTTTAAATATTTGAATAATCAAATTAAGTTCAAGATCTACCACCAAAGTATCAGATGGCAAAAGGTCCATACATTATAGGAGGAAAGGGAAAAAGGGAGCATTGTTTTTATTTGAATGGAAGCAAAAAAACGTATTGGTTATGTGGTTATAAAATAAGCCAAGATTAGGATAGAATCTTCCACAGAAGCCTAAGAGCAATCAAAATAATTCACAACAGCATTAGATCTCTATAAAATGCAAATATCTCCTAGCTGTAGGAGGAATCACTTTCATTAACAAATTACTTGGAACAAAGTAAAAGGAAAGAATCTGCCCTCCTTCCCCATCAGGCACCAATTCCAAGTATTCGAAGACCAGCTGAAGAGACACAGAAGTTGTAGCCTACTGCAAAAAGATATCAAGGAACATTGGTTCACCCTACCAAACAGCATGCAAATTGGGAAGAAAATTTCACGTGTGTCAGCTTTTCCCTCGATTTTTTAGAATCGGTGGGAAGTTTCCCACTGTAGGAATATCACAGTTAATTCAATTTATACATATACATATGTCAGCATAACAACACTCTTTAAGAAGTGGCAGCTTTTATAGTCTTCTGCCCTTGATTCAGCAAGGCATTTTATTCCAGGATGAAGTGTTTCAGTCCCCTAAATTCAGCCCAATCTTGTTAACAAGTCAGAAGTATTGTTCTGCTATTTACATAAAAGCGTTTCCACTGAACTAAGCAGCAACTGACAGATAGGGTAAACGGGTTCCAGATAACATTTAAATAGCTGTACTAATTACACCACACAGAGATAGGAACATGATCCCTTACTCAAATCCTCAGAGTAACCATCCAGAACATTAAAGAGAAGAGAAAAAAAACCACCCTGGTGCTAGCCATAAGACAGCACGTAAAGGAATTTTAAGAAAAGCCCAAACATTCTGCATAAAGGAGGTAATCTCAACTAATTAGATGCCATAATGATCTTCTCACAGTCTGTTAGAAGCCAGTAGTAGTTAATAACTTCACAGATTTTCTCCAATCCTTTCAGCAGGAAGGAATGGCAGTTTCTAAATCATTACTGCTCTGTCATCCTGGACCACTGCCAAGAACATGGAACTTCAGGACACCTGTCAATTAACACATTCCTACTGAAGGCAAGCTCGTCTTCCATCTTTAGACCTATTAAAAAAATCAATGATCACATAGAGCAATCAGATTAAAAACCACTGCGAAATTGAAATTAGAAATTGCTGCTTGAAGGACAACAGACTTCACAAAAAAAAAAAACCCCAAACAACAACATGAAGAATTGAGTCTCTGCTGAAGTAACTATATACATACTTTGGAAGATGAACTACATGATGTAATAGACCTTTTTCCGTCTCTAGCATCCATGGTATACAGTAGTACATGCCAAAATGACTGGCCACCTGATGGACAATTGTGTATAAGAGTCAGATCCAAAGCTTTTCTCTAATCAAAGCTTTCCGCAGGGGTTCTCAGTCTAAGTACAGGCTTCTCATTGATTTTTCTTTAGCTCCAGGATGACTACTTTCAACTCTAAGTTGAAAAATACAAAGTTAGGCATTGAACCAAAAACCCAGGTACGATATATATTAAAACATCAAGGCAAAGGAGCTATTATGATTTAAAGAAACCAATAAATATCTGAGCAAATACAAAAATACTATTTGTCTAATTCAAAGATGCTGATGACGTTGAGTTCTGAGGGAAACAGGGAGGAGAAAGGGGAGAAAATAAGGAGGTCACATGAAAACCAAAACATCATCTGTCATTAACTTATACCTGCGTTGTTCAAAAGTCAAAGGGTACAGCCAAGAAAGCTCTAGATTCAACAAGTGAAATTCCAACCAGAGCAAAACCAACAGGAAGGTTGCAACACACTTGAGCATAGGGCTGAGACACCCCTGTGGTTTTGTGGCAGTCTTCCACCTGACAATTCCAAATTACAGTACAACAAAGCCTGTGACACTTTGATATCCCAGTAAAATTAAAAGCATCAAGGAAGAAGAATGAAGTTAACAATGAAAACATTCTTTGCACTGAAGTCAGAGAAAACGGAAAATAAATTATTAGTGTGCCAACTGCAGTATTGCCTAACAGAATGAACCTGCACACAAAACGATTCAGGTTACCAAACTGAAGGGCAAAACAGGCCATGTACAGAGTGATTACCATAGTTATCCTGCTCCCTAACAACTGTTCAGCAGATTCACTTTCTTTGGATTAAAAAAAAAAAAAAAAAAAAAAAAGTGTTTGTACCTCGAG
>JAOXNO010000001.1:126210630-126254886 GCA_028565335.1 Limnodromus scolopaceus
GGACACCTCCCACTAGAGCAGGTTGCTCAAAGCCCCATCCAGCCTGGCCTGGAACACTTCCAGGGATGGGGCATCCACAAGTTCCCTAGGCAACCCATTCCAGTGTCTCACCACCCTCCTCAACTCACCAATTTCTGGTCGGTTTCATGAATAAGGCAAGTAATTAGAAAGAAAGCATGAATTTAACAAGGCATCATCAATATGAGATGAATCATCCATGCAACTGCTTGGCTATGGCTGTCTACTCCTATCTCAGCAGGAACCAGGAATCATCATTCATAAAAGCTATATGTCAAAAGAGCACCTTTTTTTTTTTTTTAAACCAGGGCTTACCAACCATCATTATCCACATTTTAGAAGTTTCTCCAGTCCCATGTAATCACCAAGACTAGCACAAGCTCACACAGAAATGACTGCCAGGGAGTAATCCCCACAGTAAGGTTCATACGACTTTCCGACATTCCCCATTTTTGATGAGCACTGCTTGATGAGCACCACATTTCAGTGACACAAGTGGGAACAACTTCCCACCCCCAACAACCTAAAAAACTACTTTGTGCTTTTTAGGAAAACATAAAAGACTAAAAATGAAAGGCATAGGGAACTGGATTTTTTTTTTTAAATAATCCAGGTGTTGAAATAGGATTTTATGTAACAACTGTTTCTAGTGGCTCAAATCAGCAAAAGCACAGAGTATCAAATTGTAGAGCAGGTATCAACATACATAATTTAATCTTACTCCCTGAAACCTTACCCAGTAGGTCTGATAAAGGGCATAGCCTGAAGCGAAAGACAAGGCTACCAGCAGCAACATCTCCTGCATTACATTATGTGTAACCACCAAAAGGAAAGCAAACAGAGAGAATAAATGCAAGCTAAGCTTTCACATGCCTTTCAATCACCTATCCCACTCTAAAATTTGGGGGAACTTATTTCATCCAGCTTCAACACTGCCCCCTTTTCACTATGAAGGAAGACTGAATAAATTAGCTTAGGCCATATGACTGGCTTTCAGGTTTCCTTGCTTCTAACACTGCTTGTTTACATTACGAGATCTGCATCAGGTATGACCCAACTCGTTAAATGTCATCCATTTCTCATGAATCCTTTGTTGCAAGCAGAATTCTTGATATTGCCCACCAAGATCTCCTATATCATTACAGGGTATTGTACCTGCAGCAGTGGAGACAGTCCATCTTCCACAGATAAATAAAGGTCTTGAACAAACTGTTTCATCTGTCTCATAACTACATTTCGATGCTGAAAATAGCATAAGCCGTTGATGCATATTTTCTAAATTAAGCCAATGAATCTTGGCACAGGCCCAGCGAAAGGACATACATGCAAGAGACCACACGACCTGATCTATAGAGCAAAACCTGCATTTGAAGTTCTCAAAGCAGAGATATTTTTTTTAACTTTGAAACCCAAACAGCTTGGTAAGACAAGTATCACTGCTGAAATGTCTTCATCCTGCTACTCGTCTTCACTGCAAATGACAAGTTGCTACTCTTGCATCTGTTGGATCTAGCTGATTTTGGCAATAAATCTGCATATGAATTAAAGGAACTTCTAAACTGATGGTCATAAAACAATCTTGCTTCGAAGGAATCTCTTGATATCATCTAACCCAACCTCCTGCCCAAGAAAGGGCTAGACCTGCCTGGTACAAGGCTGTGTATTAGGTTGTTGAAAACCACAATTAATTCCACCTTTAAACTATTTTTCTCCAGACTGAAGAAACCCAACTCTCGGCCTCTCCCTATATGTCAGAGTAGGATCATCACCACCCTTACTTAAATCATTACCTGAAAACAGCAGGTCTTGTAGGGTCAAATGTGTATTCATCAAAGAGGATAAAGAATAAATCATGTAATTGTGGGTGGAGCAAAAAGCTTCTAATACAGTCTGTCACGTAACAGTGAGCTTTTTGCACAGTGGGCAACATTCCCAGGAAATACATGAAACTTTTTGATTATGAGATCAAGGTGTCATATCTTTGAAGGACAGTATGAATATTTATTTAAGTCTCATAGGAGACAGACACTTCAATTAGATCATTCTTCTATACTCTTAGGAATAGTGCTTGAAAAGGAAAATTATTTTTTCCCCCCTAATTTGAAACCTCCTTTATTTTGAAAACTTTATTACCGTCATCTAGGTATCCAAACCCATGGTTTCTAGAGCAGGCCAATATCCAATTTAAAATAAATGCATGACGCAAATGAATGAGGCAATCACACCCTGAAGAACAACTTCTGTTAAGTCTCAAAAACCTAATTATTTTATGGCAAGCTACTAATGAACTACAAAAATGTGTACTGCAAAGACCTGTAGTGCTAACAAACATACAGGCTTGAGAAAAACATTAAGACAGCAGTTAGCATTTGTATTCTTCCAACCTTAACAGTGGGTATTTAAATATTAATTTGCTTGAAAGCAGAACATAAGTAGTTTACAAATGGTGTTGTGATGTTGCAAAAGCTCTCACCTTTACAGTGGAGCTCCTGTGATCCTTTTATGAAGCATCTCTATGCCAGTATCTGAAGAAAACCACGAAAGGATCTCCGTCTTGTGAATCCCATAATCCCTACAGTATTCTAGACAGGATTAAAGGATTTCTTCAGTTATTCTAAAGCCAAAGCATGGTGAACTTTGGGGGTTGCAGGATTCACGTTCACTCCCCAATATTTTACTGCACACCTGAGAGGCTTTTCTGTTACCACTGGATGTGGAGAGACATTTCTACCTCCTGAGGTATCAGCCCTCCACCCAACACACGTGGCTTCTACAAGGTGACATACTGTTAAATTTCAGATATGGAGAATGTGCCAGAGACCTTCAAGGTCCCCAGAGTACCCTGGTTTTTAATTCTACCACAATTTTGGGTGAGGAGTATCTTAGTGTTACCTAGTTGGCTAAGTTAAGACTCAAGCAAAAACTGTGTCTTTTGGCAAGACAGGAACAAAATAAAATATAGGAAACCATAAGAAAAAAAATAAAAAAACCAAACAAAAGTACAGAAGAAGGAAAGCAACAACTCACCAAATCCCCCACAACTTCATCCTATCAACACTAACCCTACAGTTTCACGGTTGGGTGCGAGCTGAAAAAAGGCTGGTCATGCCTGACCCCTTACATCTCATACTGGGTCTGCCCCCCCTTTCCAACCTCCTTCTTTCTACCAGCTCTAAGAGCATGCAGTGAGTCACTGAGTCATTGATCCAACAGAAACCAATTTGGTTTTCCTCTAGAGTTAGTTTTCAACTCAGATCACCAGGCTGATCCAGCTCACCATGGGGCCATGCAATTTCTATAACCCATCCATGGAAATCAGTAGTCAGGAAGCGAGAGGCACCACACTTCTCATGGTAGCACAACCTTAAAATAAGCAGTCACAAAAAAGAAAGTCTCTCTATTAATCTGACTTGCTGTACAATCAACCTCAGTCTGATCAATCTTCCTAAGCATTTCCCGGTGAATATGCATTAAGCAAAAACTTTCTGTCCAGTGGAAAAAAACAAACAAACAAAAAACCAAACAAAAACTACACCACCCAAAATAAAATGAAAAATGAAACACTTTTTTTTCCTCCAGACTAATTTCCTCCTCACCCAAAATATTCTGGCCATTCTTCTTAATTGAAACGTTTCATTTCCTCTCCTTGGAGATGCAAAAGTCTTTATCAGAGCAGATGTCATTTCATGCACTTGACTAACAATAATAATATTTCATTTCAACAAATGTTAAGATGTTCCATAATTTTTCTACTACTTGGTACTCAGTTCACATTTTCAGATTGTAAGCAGCCTCTCCTTTGAAATGCCTATTCTAACTCATTTTGGATATTAACATGCGGAATAACGTACATAGCTTTTTCACGGGCTCACAATTGCATACAAAATGATAAATTTAACAACAGTGACAACTGATTTGACCCCAACAGTTTCCATTTAGGGACACTGCTACAATTTAGCACTATTTCTCATAAGATTTCGGTTTGCCATTTTTATATTTAAAAGCAATTAAGAAACTCTTTCCCTAGCCTTTTGCCATCAAGTTCAATATAATATTTTTGGAAGACATGGATGTTGTATTCCCTGTTTAAATATAGACAGGCTGCTTAAATGAGAATTTTGGAGGTTCCTGTCTTTTAACAATCCCCTTTCTCCCATACAACAGCATGGAAGAAACCAGGAATCTTGACAATTGCCCCACTCGCATGGCAACTCTTGTAAACCGTATAATCAATGCTTTAGGTGCAATTAAGAGAAAGTAGCTGATGAACTGTAAGTCTCTGGATAAACAAGACTTAAAAAAAAAAAAAAGAACAACAAAAAAAAAAAGATATGCCTGGATTTCTTTACAGAAGACAATTATAATAGACGGCCATTAACCTGCTTACCTACCCTTGCTTAATTTTTTTAAAATGAGCTCATCTTTCTCCACTTCATCTTTCTCCTCCCTCATCCATTCTTTTCCCAGACTGCGGCAATAACATGCTTTTATTCTTTCCTTTTGACTGCCAGGGCCTTAAACTAATTATTAATTGAGAATGTATCTAAAGGATCTCAATGAGAAAGTTGGAATTAACCCAATTGCCTCTTTCTCCCTTTTATTTTGCATACTGTAACATTAGATCTACCTGTTGGTACTGCTGAAAACAGCAAATGTGTTATTTTCCTCTCAAAGGCAAGCTTTCTAGCTGCTTGGGCAAAAATACGCAACAATGAAAACCAACATGGAAAAAAGCAAGTACCTGGAAAAGGCCTCAGCTTTGAGTGACAGCCATTAGCAACCAAGCTGCCTGCAGATAAAATTCCCTCAACAACTCTGCTGTCCTGTAGGAAAATCCTGCAGCAGAGGGCATCCTGCGTTTGGGAAATCAGACAACTGACACTTCATCAAAAGACTTGTCCTTTAAAGAGGCTAGAAAGGCATGACCTTACGCTGCCTGCTAGTGCAGAGCTGGCTGGTTGTACAACACCAACTCGTCTTGTTTCCAGTTGTTAAATTACATTAAAGGACAGCTAAAAATATATTAAATACTTTCCTATTACTTTTCCATGCAAGCAACTGCTGTAGTTACAACAAGAGTAATGTCCAGGCAAACGCTTAGTAACACAGGAGGGTGGGGGGAAGGTCCAGGAATCCTTCTAACACATTCCAGATCAATAACGTAACATTTGGATTGCAAATCCAGAAAGTTTTGGGGGTTTTTTGTTGGTTTTTTTTTTTTTAATTTATTGTAAGAACAAGATCTGATGGGTTTCTAATGATCAAAACAGGAAAACATTTACATTTTCCAAAAAGGTCAAACAGATCAGAGCTATAGTTTTAATTCCCTCCCTCCCCCCTCCCTAAATCTTTGCCCTTATTTTTTCTTTCAAAATACACCAAAGCATAATCAATCTACCTGTGATATACAATACACTAATTTCTGACAAATTCACGCTGATATGCCTCATCTTCCCTGTTAGAGATTACTCACAATAAACAAGGAAGAGCCGTTTGAGAAACCCGATAGTCAATGTTTAAAACACTTAGTGACAAAAATGAAGTGTCTTAATTGATTAATGATCTCAAGGTCTCTATCGCCATCTAGTGAAAACTCATGACCATTACTACACTACCCACATAAATTACAACTCTTTTACTGGAATGACACACAATAACCTCTCTGCTGGATCCAGCCTATATATGGCCAGAGCTGTAAGGCTTTGCTACACCTTTCTACTGTATGTCTTAAGGTAAATAAAGGTCAAGCACTAGCTCACATCTCGCTGACTGATGAGAACTTAGGTTTTACAGATTACACTCTGTCCAAGCGCTATGATCTGGCTTTATAAATGGCTTTCCACATCATATTTAATACTTCTGCCATCAAAAACAAAGTAAACGTGTCAAACACTAGCATAGGTATAAAGAAGTTTTTAAACCAGCAAGAATTTTCAGTGACCATAAGGAACCGCATGGCAGCTCCACCACTTTTAGTGCGTTGGCATCACCAAACCATGAAGGGAGGTTACAGTCCAGGAGAGGTAGCACAAAGCGCTCGGCATCAGACATTGCAGTACTCGGTCCTCCTACAGCTTCAGTGGAAAGGTCTTCAGTCACACCATTAGAAAGCAGCAATTTACAGAAGTCATCAAAACTCATTCTCTCTCAGCTACATTGAAACTTAATGCTACAATGAGCTGCAAGAACTTCTTCAACTTGAAATACACGTCCCACTTTCAGTTATTCTGCTAAAACTTACAATTGAACTGTAATTGTGTTAGTGCAAATACCGAGTTCAGTTTTCATTCCACACAGTATTTTTCCAACTTAGACATATACAAGCCTACCTGCATTTACTCAGGTCCCCTCCACAACAGTAAAAAAAAAAAGTATCCATTACTAATCATCAGAAAAGGCCATTTAAATTCAAATCAATTACATTTTTCCATAATAGTTATTTTTTAATTAACCTTTTCATACAGAGAACCCAAATCTCCTGGTACTTCACATTTACCTCTTTTATATTAGCATTTAATGGTACGGGGAAATCTATTAATAGAAAGAGTAACATAAAATTTTCTAGTAGTATTTTTCCAGATTAAGTATTTCAACTTAAAAAACCCACAGAAAACTAAGGTGTCCTCTTGTGTCCCCATTTATGGCAAAAACCACTACTCAACAAATAAGGAATGATTAATAAAGCTGTATCTGTTTATCAACTGCCTACCTAAAAATGCAAGTCTTCAGACCAGAGCATATACTGTGTATTTCATCAGAATCTATCACACTTACACAGCAGCACAAAATTACAGATCATCCTGAAAAATTATCAAATTTTCAAAACTGTATTACCTCCACAGTATCTAGAGTAATGACTACTAATCTACCTTAAAGAATGAGGGGAAAAAAAGAAAAATAAGGCAAGTTTTAGCTCTACAGGAGGTGCTGTACTGCACGGAAGAGATCTCCCAAGACAGTAATGCCCCACTGAGCTCAGCACTAGTACTACCAGATGCAGACCAGCTCCCACACACTTTCACTGGTGTCTCTCTGCCGTGCTCCCAGCAGCCTCATTTCATAGAGAAACTTTTAGACCTGCACCGGGTACAACATAATACTGTGGCAGAGTGTTGCCTGACAGTAAGTTTTTTCCCCAAACTCAGGGCAACTACAAAATTGGAAATTCAAATGTGTGCAAAGGCTTGGAAGAAGCAAGCCCAGGTCTAGCACCACCAGAATTTAAGAGGTAAGAAATCCTTTCCAACCAAAAATCAACTATGTAAGAGAAAGCGTCTCAAAGTGCTCCCTAGCACATCCTGTGCCACCTGTTTAGGATTTTCCCATTCCACCATCACTTTGGAACATGAAGCAGGAACACCAGAATTTCAAGCACCATTATCTCCTAACTGGTAAGTCACAAACAATTGAGAATAAACTGTATGTGCATACAAAAATGATTCCCCCTCCCTTAACAAAGCCCAAAAGCTCAAATATCCATTCAATATCCAGTTTGTGACAGGTGCTCCATATAACTAATGGAAATCATAAAAAAAACAAGAAGTCAAATTAATGTTTTGTAAAATGCTGCTATAAAATAAAAAGCTGGGATACTCAGCAGATTTGCATGCCAACCTTGTAGATAAATACATCGGAATCTTACAACAACAAAAAAGATACTACTTCCTTAAAGGAAACAATTTCTGAATTCACGTGGATGCATAGCACATTAACAGTTATCAAAACTGGAAATTATTTCCTAATTTACTAATTTACACAAGTGTGTAAAGCTAGACATACTGGTTACATACATTGGGAGAACAGCAAATGTGGAGTTGTCTCTAGAGAGCTGTTTAGATGGGAAAACTTTTTAAAAAAAACAAAGATGCCTTATCAGAAACAAAATGCCCCTATGCACACCAGTTGGGGGTTCTAAATGGACCTTCAGTGGACTGGGTAGCCCACAGCAAGGAGGGCTGTGCCCTCGCATCACAGGGGTTATGTGCCTCTAAACACAGACGTGAACTCATCCATCTCTCTGCTCAACTAAAAGGTTGACCAGCCATCCTGTCACCTCTGTTCCTGGCACCTTTGTAGATTTCTGCTTGGTGTTCACTTCTATAAAGACCTAATACGAAGCATCATGAAAAAATGTGTTTTAAAACACTGCATGTTAGTGGTATGTTTTGGATCTTTAATGATTATTTTTCCCACCGGGACCAAACTGATGTGGTCTGCATTCAGCTGCCATCCTAATCAACAGCAAGAGTAGTTTTGCCTAGAAAGTTAAGAGCAACTTTTAAAATAAAATCTGATCTCTTGAGGCTAATACAAACTTCATTTTAAGAAACAAACAATTTTTGAAAATAAGGTCCTGATACATAATCCACTGTCACCATGTAATTAATTAGTCCTGTCACCAACTTTAGGGTTTCAGGAACTCAACATTCTAGGGCACAGGACAGTCTAGCCAAAGATAAGATCATGCAAAGCTGAAGCCTACCACCAAATCAAAGACTAACCCATCAAGCAGAACTGGGAATTCATGGAAAATGTGAAAACAGTCTTAATTTTTGTCACCATAATCTGGCCCATTGAAACTAAGCAGTTTAATTCAAAATAGGGCTCTAGTTAGAGCTTCAACTTGTCATACTTCCTGAGACTTCTTGAGACGTGTCTCTGATTCTTTTCTAGACACCAATTTCACTTTTTTCCCCAACTTTGGCAATACAAGAAAAAGTAGGTGGCTTACATTCATATAATTTTACATGTGTGTATAACCTGTTTAATGACTTACCTCTCTCCCTTTATGCGTCACCAAAGCAGCCAAAGGCTTGGCGTAGAATCTGCTGTAGGAAAATCCCAGGCAGCCATACATACTGTTAGCAGTAAGTTTCAAAGCTTTCTGTCTGATATCGTACTGAAAAGAAACACAACCAGGAAAAATGATGCAACTATAGCCAACAGAGAACAGAACTTAACGTTCACAATTACATTCACAGCTTTTTATATAGTCTGCAGCAATGATGGGCTACAAGTAAAGCGCATTACAATCACCGCTCACTACTAATCATCCCTATTCTGCAAGGCTGATCAGGGCACTTAAGGGGAGCAGGAGGAAAATCAAAGGAGTTCTACAAAACACACCTGTAAATAAAGGTCTGGATTTAAATCTGGCTGTTTCATTAGCTGCTTAACCTGGCGTCTTCTCTCCACCAGTTTCCTGATTTCTTTAGGCAAAATTCCCATTTCCAGCGATGGGTCCGGAAGCTCTGGAATTTCTTCCTCTTCGTTGACCTGTCAAATGATCACCACTGCTTATCACTTTTTTTCTTGAAGATTAGATTTTAATGTGTTAACTGAAAGGCTTGGGAATAAAAACCTCAAACCACACAGCTTGTATCTATTCCTGCAGAGCACCCAAAGCAGTTTAAAACAAACATGAGAGGGTTTTTGTGGTATTTAACTACACTACTTAGTACCTGCTGGGCAACAGGGACTAAGCCTGCCTCTGTCTGGGAGAAATGAGAGACATGGACCAGTAGCAGCAAGGTATTTTTTTTTTTTCATTAATGTATGTACGTGTAGATTTTATATATATATATGTGTGTGTGTGTGTGTGTGTGTATGTATATATACATAAATATATATACAGATAAATAAAACACACACACACTCTGACTGTTATGTATATAGACATAAAAATATAAAGAAAACCATGCAAGCAATTCTTCCCATGCTGAAAAAAATCCATTGTATAAGTATTTTTGCTATTCAGAACTGTAAAATGGAGCATATGCTCTGTGGAACTGATACTTTGAATAAGTTAACTGACAAAAGAGAAATTGACAGTAACAAGTATGAAGTAACAGTATGAAAACTCCACCCCAAGCAACTCTTGATTATAGCAAAACAACCTAACAGAAAGCACACATTCTTCTTGTTAGCATAACTGAAGAAATGGCTGCTCAGCAAAAATGAAAGAAATTTCAAGCACAGTGACAGAGGCAGAAATACACAAAGAAAGGGCAATAGAGACACTATGTGGTTGGAAAGTTTAGTAAAGCAGTCTGGGAAGAACCATATCAAGAAACGGCACCAAAACTTGATTAAATATCATACCATGATAGAAATCAAAACAAGCTGCTTTAGTTTGAAGCACAAAGAAATCAGGGTAAAGCCACAGAGAGCTTGGAGGAACTTACTGACAGAGTTCCACATACCTTTTTCCTCGTTTCTAGTATGGTACTGGCATTTCACTTGTTATGGGACTGTGTCCCATAACTACTTACCCATAACACATAAATTCCAACCCATGAGCTGATACCAGTTAAAAATAAAAGCCTCAGGTTTAACCTTTAGACCTGACCAGCTCACTGCTTCAGTTAACAGCACAGCTCCACCAACGACTGTGCCAACACAACTGAGGAAATGAGAATAAGCAGCCACGGATAAGCCACAGCCAGCACAGCTGCTGAGAAAACGGTACGTAGAACTACACCTTCAGGAGGTTTTTTAGCTGCATTTAGTACAGTTTAATGCTGTATTAAACAGCATAAATTTCTATGAAGCTTGTCCAGCAGCTGACATAGTCACAGTATCACTCCCTGACACACAGCCCCAAGACACACATAGTTTTCCTGATGTCTAATAAGGGTTGAGCTCGTATTGCAACCTGGGGTTGAAAAGGGCCAACAGAGCCTCACTAAAAATGTTATTTCATGAGGATACCAAGATTTTATTTAGATGGGAGAGAACCTACCAAGATTCTATTAGAGTATTACTGAAAGGAAGACAACAGACATACAATATTCAGAAAGTCCCAACCCAAAACTTACTTTGATGCATCTTTAAACAAGAATCACTTCTTTCAAATGTGTGAGGGGGGAAAAAAAACAAACCAAAACTAAGAACCAATGCAAAAGAACAATTTCTTAAAAAGCTGATTCACAGAAAACACACTGAAGTTTAGACAGTGTAACTTAAGTCACAAGTTAAAGACACAAACCTCTGCCCTATTCTGTGCTTCCGATGACACTCGCTGTACTGTGGTAAAGCAGATATTGAACTCCTGGATAATTGATGGGTACAAGCTGTTGAAGTCGAGAAGCAAAATAAACTTGTCATAAAAACCTAAAACAGAGTTTAAAACAAAAGTCACAATTACTCAGTCTCCCCAAGGACTTCATCCAACTCCACATTTAATATTTAAGCGACAGTAATACATTGTACCACGTTTCCAGCATCTAAATCCCTTAACGTAGCTGTTGAGATGCACCACTACACATTGTAGAAAGCTGTCAGAAGTGGAACGATCCAACCCCATTAACTCACCAGAGTTGAACAGATAGCTTCTGTGTTACTATAGGACACTTGTACAGTTTGCCCCACATAGAGGAGAAACTGAAAGAAAACTTCCGTGTCCATTAGAAAATTACAGACAGACATACAGCCCTGATGCCTTGCAAGAGCACCATCTTCTCACAAAAAGCTAAGAAAAAAGTGTCCCAAGAGTAAGCAATTCCACAATCGGTGTTGGGAATTTTCTAGTACACACCACCACGTCCCGCAAACCACCACACCAAACTCCCATAACATACACACATTGCCCACTGCAATCTCTCCGCAGTAATATAACCTACCTGGCTCTAACTTCATAGAAGAAAGAAAATTGCCACATCTTACCGACTTTGGGATCCAAGACTAAGCCCCCAGCATATGCTGCTTTCTTTTTCCCTATCTTTGATTTATTCTGATCTTCAAAATCTTCATCTTCATCCACCTACATTTGGCATTTAAAAAAGTCATTATCTAGTCTCCAAGATTTCTGTACTGTTGGAGGAGTTATTTTTGGCAAAGCAAATACGAAATTGGGAACCGGTGCAGAGAGTTACTTTTAAAATACATGCAAAACATGGTGTTTTCATCATGATCCTTATTAAAGCTTTCTACATGTCAAAACAGCATTTAAACCAACTCCTATAGGAACATACGCTAACAAGGGATTACAAAGACCTTAAGGAATTGTAATCATTCAACATAGCACTAATATGCATTTGCTGCTTGGTTGTAAAAGGAAAAAAAAAAAAAAAAAATCAACTTACGACCCAGAAGAAGTATTATTGCCCAATTAAAATGCCGGTTTTGGAAATACAAGGACTAGGCTTTAATAAAACAAATAATTACTGATCTAAAGAGTATTCTGCTATTTGTTTTATTGTAATAACAATTTTTCTCCCAGTTGTTTAATGCTACCCTGAACAATTTAAAATTCTGGCACTGCTTTGATCCAACAATACAATCAACAGAACTTACTGCTTTGGAATTTGCTGTGACCTTATTTGAAAGTAAAACTAAAAAGCAATACAAAATACAAATACATTCTCAAATCTGATTCTGTTTGCTAGCAAACATATAGATGTTTCTATAAATATTATTTACACTGGTACTATCCAGAGGAATTTTTTTTTTTTTTGATATTTTGCCCACATTCTCAAATCACTCACCTTCCAAATTATACTTGAACTACTGTTCATCAGCAAAATAATCGTAGGGCAAGCATGCATCTATTAGGCACAGTTTACCTTCTTTACTGTTTCCCTACACAATCAAGTAGTTAGCTTATTTCAATTTTAAACTAAAAGAGCAACTGAGTTTTTCCACAGATCTGTGACAAAGTGGAAAAGGTGTTACACTGTCCCTTTAAAACTATATGTTATTCCTTCATCAGCTCAGCACTAAAAAAATTTTTGAATTAAGCATAATCTGTAACATTAAGTTATATGTTATATCTAACATATGTTTGGGTTTTCTGTGCTCTCATAGAACAGTAATACACAAAACACAGAAGAATTTTTTTCTTTTCAATAAAAATTATTGGAAAGAGAAAAACTGGACCCACCAGCTTCTGCATAGGCTTTTTAAAAACTTGTTTGTCCGGTACTATGTAGTCTTTTTCATAAAATGCATGAAGCAGCAAGAACTCATTACGTTCAGATCGTCCGCCCATCATTGTCCTCGACTGTAGAGAGGGGCAAAAAAAGAATTCAAAGCAAAGCATAGAAAACTCTGACATACCAAAAAAGACTAAGCAATGACTGTCACACTCATCACAGCAAAAAATGTAAAGCATCATGTATTCTCAATTAGCATTTACAAACAAGAACTAGCAAGTCAAACACAAAATATTGAACTGTTTTTGTGGGACAGTAGAGGAGGGTGAAAAATAATAAAAATGTACCATGACATTCCCAGAGATGTTTGTTATTTGAAGAGCCAGTGGCAGAACATTCAGCTCACACATGATCTGAAGAATGAATCTGGCATCTGTCCAGGTGTTTTCCAGCATAAACATTAAGTGAGGAGAATCACTGGGAAAAGAAGGGGGATGGCCTAGTAAAGTAAAACCAGCCTCCTTTGTAGCAGTTTAGACCTATATGCTGAATGGATTACATGGTATCTGTAGCACACCAGTGTTGAATTATATAGTAAGCTCTTTTAATTGAAAAAAAAAAAACCCAAACCCAAAACTCAAACTTGCATATCCTATTAGTGTATCTAAACCAATGCTCTTACAAATCAATTTGCTTCACACATAATAAGCCACCCATGAGTAGCTTGAAACATAAAATACTGTTAAGACAGTATTTTACTTCTCAAATACTAGTATGCTAAGTCAGCATCTCCATGACAAATCAAATAAGCAAGCATGAAATTGCATAGTGGGAAACTAGCTCTTATACTTTCCAGTAAAGGATTAAAAACACAAGTCAGTAACATACCTGTACATATTTTGAATTTCCTCTGGTAGAATTGTCATCTTCTCCGTTTTCAAAATCTGATGGACCAGTTCAGACAGATGGTAACTTTTGCAACGAATTAATTCTTTAGCCGAAATTTCTACATCACAGATCATCCGACCGCAAGCAGCATTCCTTTCAGCAAACCCTCCTCGACCCTTAAACGTACCACAAAAGAAGATAAAAACCCAAACAAAATGAAACATACAAACATTAATAAAGAATATCTACCCAAAATATATGCTTATAGGACTCAGTCAACTCAAGTCGGTCACTAAACACTCTTTATAATTATACCCTAAAGGAATCCATGATGTCTTTCAGTAAATGCAGATATTAAGTAGATACTTAACTCTCATTACTAGTTAGACCTTAATTTTTAAACTGCCATGCATTATCTTTTTTTCCTTTAATAATTAGAATAGTCCCAACAAGAACGTGTGTATGGATTTGTTTTTCCTCCGAGGATATTTTTTGTACAGCAGAACGAAAAAGTCACAAAACAAACCACACACAAATACTTGTCTTGGCCTCTAGGACAGACAGAAACAGGCAAGAACACAGCCACATTCAGCACTTCAATACTCCAAGCCTCACACATTGTTCTCTGAACAAATATGTACCAAGAATTACAGAATTAGATTAACTAAGCAGCTCTCTATGGGATGATTCACCAATCAATCCAAATTACATTTTCTCATTTTACAGTTATAGCAGACAAAGACTGTTACAGTAAAGACTATTGCAATTAATGTGTCATTACCATCATCTAGTTGAGACATGTAAACTAAATTAGCCTAACTTGAAAATTAGTTTAGCTTATTACTGTAATAAAAGTCATATAAACACTCATCATTTCTGATCCAGGACACATGAAATTCAGCATGACCAACAGTCAAAATACATCAGTGTCACATTTACAATTCCTCAGCAAAATTAATTCACTTTTAATCACATAAAACATAAAGAGGCTTAAAAGACTTGAGCAATCTTATTACCCCAAGCTTTGGCATATTGGACCTCCTCAGTCGACCTATCTTGGACCAGTGAGGGACTTTGCACGCATTAATTCTTTGAAGCAGCACTTCCAGATCAAATCCATAAATATTATGACCCTTGCAGCAGAAAAAATAAGAAAAAAAGGTTACAACAAATGCAAATTGAAAGACTTACTTTCACACAGTCAGTATTCCTTTGCCCTTTGTGGTTTTTTCCAACTAATTGATGGCATTATCTCTCTCATAGAAAGCACTTTCTAAGAGAACATTCATCAACAGTACTCATTAGTCTTAACACTAACAATGCTGTTCAGCAGAATACCAAAATAAGCTCTATAACTGGCTCATAGCACACACAATTCAGCTTTATGCTTTGATACCAGAGATTAGGATTTAAAGCTTTCTAGAAAAAAAACCCAAAACAACATTCTTGATGCAGCATATAAACTTAGTTATGAGTAATTCCTTTCCTCTCCATCCATGAAAGTGTTAATATTGACATAAAAATAACGTATTTTTTTGTTTGTTTTGACACTACAACAGGCATAGCTGTTAAATCTGGACAGGAAGAGCTTGCAACTAATATTTACACATCAAAGTACTCCAGCAATAGTTGCAGAGTTTAAACAATGCTAAGGACATTGATGAAAATGGTCCATAACCTCAGCTGAAAGCAAAATACTGCCCTGATGAACACGAGTCTATGTGGACGAGTCACCAGGAACTGCAGGCTCACCATACCAGATACATCTGTGCACTGCAATCTAGAAGCAGCTCCTTGAAATCATCACCAGCGTTACAGCCAGAGTAGAGGGGTCCTACCTATATTGATATAGCTTGTTTTTCAACAGCACTCATTAAACCAGGTGCAAATTAAACTGCACTGACACAGCTCTGCTGGTTTTAGGATCAGAGCTCTCACACCCCTACACTACTGGCGTCTTCACTTGGAAACCACTGGCTGCAGCGTTTCCCCTGATTCCTTCCCACAACCACCAGGAAGCTCAGCTCACGGGATGAATACCGGGCACCAGCCACACTGAGCTGAAAACATCAGGAACCTGACTGCTCACTTCCTCCTATTGCCACCACTCCATTATTTGCATTTACCTACAGAAGAATAACAAATTGAATATAACCAACCTCAAATTTTCATTTAATGAAATTTTGAAGACAGTCAGGACTGTACATTAATTAAATGTAACAAAAAAAGAAAATGAGTACTTATAATAAATCCCCAGCTGCCAATACAGAATAAAACATAAGAACACTTATTACAAAACTTTGTTCAGATCCTGTAGGTTTGTACAGGTTATCATTTTGATTTACAGCATAAACAGAAGCTAAATGGTGAGGCAAATTATACGAACATCTGAACTGAAACAGACTCCTAAGTATACCAAGAGTTCCCATTTTTCTAGAAAATCACAAGGGGGTTTTTTTGTTGTGTTTTGTCTTTCTCAGTAAAGCAAAAAAAAAAAAAAACAACCTTGTTTCAGATACTATGGAAATACTGCCTATTTCAGATACTATGGGAAATAATAGGATGTATAAAACGCTGTCATGGAAAATTCTGTATCATCTTGGTATCAAAGTAAACCTGCTGTCTTATAAGCAAATTCAATTCATAAGGCAGTCTAAGATAAACATTAAAAAACCTATATGGGGACAAAAGAAAAAGAACAAAGCTGACCAACTGACAATATACTTTAATTTAACTCTCAAAGCCTCAGAACTACTCACCACAACAACATCTGGGTCAATTTTGTGAATCTTCGCAAGGAAAAATCCCAGCAGTGTCCTCTCTGTTGCAGCAATTTCTATTTTAGCATTCTAAAAGGAGCAAGAGAGCACCTGATTTCAATGACCCAATAAGTTTAAAATGGAAACATCTCCTCTCCCCTACTAGTTACAAGACAATAATAAAGCACCACAGAGTTCTCCCTTTCCTTCTGTAATTCAAGGCTTTTTGTTCTCACTCCCATAGACACAGAAAGCTTTTCTCAGAGGCTTTTTTCCATTTTGCTTTTGTATGCAGGTGTCTAGTGATATTTTAAGAGCCTCCTAAGAATCAAGCACACCAGGAAAATGCTCCATGTGCATCCTTCACTCACAGGCTTAAGATTATACGGAAACAGAGGAAAAACAAAAATAGGTTACTTTATTATTCTGTCACCTCTCCCAGTGTCCTTTAGAAAGGATGTCTTCTAAATTTTGACAGACTTTACTGTCCAAGTAAAGAAGAAACAAATCCTCCCAGTTTACTAAGAGTACAGAGTCAGGTAAAATGAAAATGAACCACAATTTTAGCCTCTTTGCCAAACCTTTCCAACTCTCTTGTCTAACACTGTCTATTTAATGAGCACAACTAGCAGCAGTACTGAATCACACAAAGCACACACCTCTGTTTGTACAAGCAACACAGAATAAATACCTGGATTTAGGTTTGCAGAGCAGAAATGAAATAATCACACCATTCCTTTGAAAATTTCTTTTCCACAACTTACCCAAAGCAACGTGAAGTTCATATTTTAAAAGATACTGGAATCAGAAGGCTAACAAAATTAAATTACCTTCTTTTTAATAGCTTCTTTGAAGTCATAAGGAAAAATGCAATCGTTGGGTTTGGAAACAACTGCAAAAGAAATTATATTTGTTCTTACATACAAGTTCTTAACTGTACCCTCCCTGTAAGCATCCGTCCACAACAAAGGGAGCTAAGGAAAACTAACCTCTAATTCTAAAAATGTAGTCTTATGTGAATACTTGTCTTTAAGATAACTGAGTAATTAGTAAAGTATTAAACAACTTTAATCAGTCATATCAGTCCGAAGAACTTCCTATCACAAGCATTCAAAACTCTTCACCACTTTCCGACTGGGATCTGAATCTCAAGGTTTAGCTGACCTTACTATAATGACACCACGGCAAGAGATTTCCCTCCCCTGCCCCCCCCCAAGAAAACTTGTTTATAAATGAATCTGAGAGGTTATTTTTTAAAATTCTGTTCAGAAGAACTGAATTGAAAAATAACTAAGTGACAGTAAATAAATGGTCTAAAATAATGGGTGAAGAAAGCAATCCAAGAGAACACGTGATGAAGTAATAAAAATGATGGGAAACTGTAGAGAGCAGGGCTACTTTGCATCATCTCAAACTAAGATTTTTTCAAGAAGGTTTTCAATAAAAATTCAGTAACCAGTGAAGTCAAAGACAGGGAGAAAAGCCTGCCTCTGAGTTGAAACTTTGCCACTTAAGTAATGGATTAGAAGAATTAAGTGGCAGAATGAATTAAAAAAAACCAAACCAACCAAAAAAACACAACAAAAGAAAAATTCTGAAGGAATTATTTTTCTACTTATAATCTGCTCCAAGTACATACCACAAAAGTGTGTCTGAAAAGGAGGCTGAGGTGGAGCCTTATCCAAAGGAAATTTCTGATGAATCAGAGCTGCAACAGCCACAACCTATACCAAGGATATACAGAACACACAACTTCATAAACATGACTACTGTCAATAACCATTTTTTCCCCGTGTATTTTTTTTTAAGTTTCCTCATCTCTTTTCTCTTGTTTCTACAAAAGAACTTTTTAAAATTAATTCCAACTATAAATAATTAAAAAGAAGGAAAGTTGTCAATTGATCTAAAGCAGAACTTACTCCTAAATGATTATCCTAGAAATCCGAGAGGAACAATAATTTTGGAAAATTCTGCTTTTATCAAATTTTCTTCTGAACCTGAACAGACTCCACAATTAAAAGGATTCCCTTTGAAGCGCAGGGGAGATGTGATCAGGGCAGGACATGCAGAGGCCTTGCCTCCAGAAGGGCTGCCCTTGAGCAAGCAGTCAAGACTGACAAGAAGCCAAGAGGTTTTAGCTTTACTGATCTTTCTGCTTGCTTTGCTGGCAGGACATCCTGGCTCCCCAGACACTGGTCAGGAAAACCCAACAGAAGACAAAGCACAGAGGCTTTAGAAACATCTTGGCAAGCAGAGCCCTGTTGGTACCTGGCACGTGTCTCATTACGTTGGCTAGAAACCAGAAATTTTCCATACTCCCCCGCAAAAAAATTTAACTTTACTTAGGCTTGAAAAAATTGCCAGCCAAATTCTTCTTCCATTCAGTTGGCCAGAAACAACTATCCTATCCTATTAGTGAATACTGATTCTCCTCCTAGGCTAGGAGACTTTTGCTAAAAAACAGATAAGCATGATTAACTACACATTGTGGTCTGCAGTCAACAACTGAGTGGCCACCTACATCTCTCCTCCTCTCTGAGAAAAGGAAAGATCTCACAGCAGAATAACACGCACTATAAGGTTTAGACCAAATCCTCATTCTATTTTAAAATGAGTTTTACCAGCAGAAAAACCTGGTCATTCTACCTAGAACCTATGATTAGCTCTACAAAAAAATAATCCATTAACAGCTGTTCTGGGACAGTTTCATTTATAACTATTACACACTACAGACAATAGAATGCTTGAAAAAACACATAAGGATCCACTGTCACAGTAAATATTCTCACCAAACAGACCCCTCGAACTCACAGATCTTATGCTGGTGAGATGCCAGTAACAAGTTCTTTGAAGACCTCATAGCACAGAAAGTTTATTTGACAGTAAATATATTTAGATATGTTTAATCAGGTGAACTTCTTTCAAGCCTTAGAAAATTTTTAGTATATGCCAAAGAACAAAACCAAACCAAAATGAGAGCAGACCACTTACCTCATTCTGGTGAGTCTTTGGGTTCTGAGTGGTCTTCATGCTGAGGGACATGACCACGAGAGGAGGAGGAGGAGAAAGATCTTTAACCACGTTCACCAAGCCAGGCTTCATGGCCAGAGCCTCCACCTTACACCAGCTGACAGACTGGTTTGAAGGCTCTGAGGAAACAACACAAACCACCTTCATTCTTCAGGGAACCACAGGGAAGGCTTCTGTAATAGTACTGTTGCAGTTTTGCCCTTGACAGTCCAAGATACAGACTAATCCTGCCAAATTTTTGGTAAGTCCCCAGGCCCCGATTCCCCAGTTAGAAGCCTAGTCACACCAGGGGCTCTTTAACACCAAACAAGAGAGGGAAGATTTGTACTGAGGTCAGGAAGATGTGCAATGCCAAAAATACCGACCAAAACCTTCAGGCAGCTTTATACAGAGTCACAGTAGATAAAGGTATAAGGCAAGCAAGCATAGCTCTAACCTAAATTAATATACCACGTCTCAGCATCTAATCTTGTAGTCAAAGGGAGAAGGCTTCATAAAAAATAAATTAATACAAATGAAATGAACGAATGCTCGGAAATTTCTCAAATGCTACAGAAAAGGCAGCCAGAGTGCTAATCAAAAGAATCTTGATTGAATGAGAACAAGAACATATGACTGACTGAAACACACCAGATAATTAATTAATTGACATATAGTCCTTCAGAAATGCGGTTATGGAAATAAGGAAACGGGGGATGTCATAAGAGAGTTCATCCTACCCTGGTAGTATAAACTATCCTATAATGTAAGAGTGATGACAGAAAGTTATTTAGATCTAAAGTGTACAAGAGCTAAAAAAATATATAGACAGGTGGAGAAAAAAAAAAAAAAAACACGTTCACCACCCATTATCATTTGAGAATATTTTAGTCTGTAATTCTTCACTTACTTTAAAAAAAAAAATCATTCACAAAAGATGCTAATGAGGTAACTCACTACACTTCTGACTTCTGAGGTTATACTTCTGACAGATTAACCCTTTAAAGACAGCTGTTGGTAGAACATTGGTAGATCCAGTTATCTTACCCTGCAAAATTATTTGACCTCTGTCTGGAAACCCACACATTTTATCTTCTCTGATTATCCTTGCTCTAAGTGCAAACAGGTAACTGACTAAAGTATCTTCATTTATAAAACACTGATGATCTCTCCAAATGAAGACAGACAATCCATTGCTTGACACCTTTTTTCTTTCATCTCCAATGCCTTAAGACCCAGAGCTTCAACTAGCACAAAGCAGCAGTCTCCAAAGTACAGTGTGTAAGACAATCCATTGGGGTGTGGGAAGAAAATGTTTTTTGTACAATTAATAAATACTGTCATAAGTTTTTATTTCACATACCTTATCCTTTTTTAATTTCTGGTTTTGTGTTTATTTTATAATGCATGTAATGTATTAGTACAGTAGAACATGTATATAATTTATAAATAAGTATTTATATATTGGGGGTACATGCTCCACTTTTTACTGACAGGGGTGCACAGTCTAACGAGTTTAGAGACCACTGCTCCAAGAAAGCTTTGGGGCTATCCGGCACTGAAACTCAAACTGCAAAAACAGCTTCAGCATGAATAGCAATGACAGTTTTTGAAGAAGTTGTAGAAGTCTGAACAAATGGTTCAAAACTTGCTTACTCTAAACCTTCCAGCTATACTTTTTAGCCTTAAGACCCTCTATGGGAAGTGCAGAAGGGAAGTTACACAAGACGGCAGGAACCTCTGTGAAACTAGATGCCTCCCAACCAAAAAAAAAAAAAAACCAGCAAAAAAACCCAACAAAACAAAACCCCAAAACAAACAAAAAAAAAAACCCCACCTCCTGAACAACCCAGCTTTGGGGCACAAAATCCAGTGCAGTCATGTCATGGTTTGGCCTGGACTGGCCACTGAATGAAAGACAAATGCTCTCTTTATTAGAGAAATTTGCATAAATGTAACTAGCCTGCTGATAGACAGTTTTCAACAGAATGGGACTGACACAGTTTTCCAAAGAGCAATTCTAATGCCAAGATACAGACTCCTCCTGGAACATGAAAGCTGTAATAGAGATATTGGAGTCGGAATAAAAGAGCTCCCTTAAATTACCGTTTAACTCTGGTGTGGAATCAGCATCTGAGCTCAGGGAAGGTAGTTTTAAGGGGTGGTAACGCACATCAGCATTAAGTAAAACTGAACACTGTCTGAACTGTTGGTTATCATTGCCATACCATTTGTCATACTGGGTATGAGGAACAACACAGCTCTGGACTCTACTGGTGAAGAAAAAAAGTGCCAAAGAAATACAAAGTCAATTCCTGGGCAAAGAATGCAAATGAAAAACCACTCTTAGGCCTTTAAAATCAGTGCCAGAAAGTACACTGATGCTTGCCAATGTCTGGTGGAAAACCCATCACAGCTAATCCGTCTTTTGGCAGCCAGAGATTTGTCTGGTCTATTCCAGCCCAAAGTCCTTACTGGTATCAGCTTTGTCAGCGACTGAGCGAGGTGCTGAAAAGGAGAATCCTCCTGGCGTCAGCATTCATACTGTCAGTTCTACATTTGAAATGCCCTAGGGAGACTGCACTAATAGATGCAGCTTTTGTCCAGACTGATCAGCTTCCCCGTGTTCTTGGGAATATTGAATAAAGTGCTCTAACCAAGCCAAAATAAAGCAGCATAACCACCTCTAAGTGGTGCACACCACTCATGAGGCAGAAAGCATTTCGAACTAAAATCCACACATTCAAACTAAAAGCACCACAAACTTTTCTAAGTGACAGAGAAAAAAAAAAAACCACTAACACACAAACAAAAAAGCCATGTAACAGTTGTCTGCTCTTAAAGATACATCTGCATAAAAAAGACAAATCTTAAGTTATCAAGAGAAGAAAGAGGAACAGATTTCTAGGAAACCAACTTTAGCTCAGTATATGTGGCTTTAGGGCACGGCCCTGAGAGTAGCTGCTAGAGACTGTATAGTTCCCTCTCGCTGCCATTCAAAGTTATAATCTCATCTGTACAGCGTGCAACTTTATATGGATAGAGCTCTCACTCAAAAAAGGAAGAACAAGTCACAGTTTGTACTAGATAATGAAAATTACACAGATAAATCGCAAGGTTAATTTACAAAATGATAGTTTATCAGTACAGTTTCAATTTCCCCTCCCCTCCTAATCTATAATTGTGTTTTCCAGCAACCAAGTATTTTACACGCAAACCACCATACGTGGATTTTTTATTTCCAGCCAGCACGGTCCTTTGATCTTCCTACTCATCAAGAGGAGTTCCAGGCTAGAGGTGTTAGTTCCAAATACATGTGAAAATGTTTGTCCTTTCAGATCCTGGGGAAGCCGAGGGCATTCAGCCTAACAAGTAACAGAAAGCAGTGAGTCATTTCACCCCACAGAAGTCTTCAAGGTTGACACGCTATATTCAGACAGCACCTTAACAAAGCTACACAATACCTGAAATCACTGTAATTTCCCACAAGCAAAGCCTTAATCCGTAATTCCTTACAGTAATTGAAGAAATTACACTATTGACTTCACTTAAATAGGTGCCTATCAAAATCAGGACAGTAATGCAAAAATGCACTGAAGCAAAAGTTCTTCATCCATACTAGATATGACAGAAATAATATCATCAGCCAAGACTACAACAATGTTTAATGACCATTTTAATACAGAAACTGCTCTTGTAAACTTAATTAGATAGTTACAGCTTTAATTTTGCCTGTCGTATAAAGATTGGATAAAAGTGTTTCTGCACAGCTGAAGAAAATTTTGAGATAGCTAGAAAACCCAATGGGATGCTGGTTTTGCACCTAGAACTAGCATAAAAAAATGGTTTAAAAAGGCATTATCTCAGCAACTGACTCAATAGGTTCAAGACTGCCGAATCTCTTACATTTGAAACCAAATCAAGTGTTTTTGCTAATGAAGAACAGCTACTGATGTTCTCATGGGAATTTTTTTTCCATCTTTGCTGCTCAGTTTTACAGCTCTCCAACAAAAGTCTTCTCACCCAGCTGCTATTTGCAAGAGCCATATAAGCACAGACACCAGCTATATTCTGGACATGGATTCAACAAAACATTTAAGGGTAGTATGTAATTTAAAACATCTTACAGTACGTCGAGCCCTGATCCAGTACAGCTAAAGTGTTGTTTGACTGATTAGTGGCAAGGTGATAAAAAACAAAGCAGGATAATTGGGATTGTTGTAAATCAATAAGCAAATTATAGTTAGGTGGGAGGAATGCAGTAGTTGTAGGAAGTACTTTTTCCCCTTGCACTTTATTTACACAAATAGAGCTAACACTAACAAATCAATATGTTATAGGTTACCTGGTAATTAACTGATTTTGTTAAGGACTAACAAATATACAAATGATAACAAAAAAAGCCACAAGCTTAGCTATTAACCTCGTGTTTTTTTCAAATTACAAGACAATGAGCATCTAAAACTAAACAGCAACAGAGGTACAGCCACTAGTCCACTAAAGACCAAATCCTGCAAATCTTTAATATTTTTTCAGAAAAATCATAAAATTCTTAATTAGGTAAGGAAGCAGGTTATGGTGTTTCATCAGATTAGTTATACTCACCGAATATTTAACTTCTAAGTATTCAGATTTTGCTGGAACATCTGGGATCTCGAAAGCATAATATTTTTCCACTTTCTATATAAAACAAAGATATTATTTTTTCAGTAGCTCCCAACTGAATATTAATTCTGTCCAATAAGAAAGCTAATGAAATGAAGGCCATCCAAAACATACATCTCAAATACCATGGGCTTGTTCATACATTACCAATTCTGCAGCTCATTATAACCATGTAAAGACAGTAAGAGTGTTTTAGTAGCTGTGTTTAAATCTCTTTAGGTTTTTGTAGCATGAAGAGTTTTTACAGAATTGACTTACAAGTTTACTATCCACTATAAAGTAAAAAACATACCAGCTCGATAGCTAAAGGAACTCAGAAACATTCTGTAAATTCACAGGCTTCAGACGTATCCATGAGAATTGGTGTTTGCAGACCACCACAAAAATCACAAAATTGCTGAGATGGAAAAACATCTCCAGACGTTTTCTAGTCCAGCTGCCTGCCCAGAGCTGGGTCAACTAGAGCAGGTTGCTCAGGCCCCTCTCCAGTTAGGTTCTGACTATCACCAAGGATGGAGACTCCACAGCCTCTCTGGACAACCTGTGCCAGTGCCTGACCTCCCTCACAATAAAAAAGTGGTTTATGTTCTAATAAATTTCATGTGTTTCAAATGGTACCTATTGCTCTTGTCCTCCACGGGGAACCAATGAGAAGGGTCTGCTGGAGTCATCTTTACTCCTGCCCGTCAGAAGTCTATACACAATGATAAGATTTGCACCACCAATCCCTCACCCCAAAAGTTCTCTTCTCCAAGCTGAGCAGCCCCAGGTCCCAAGTCTCTCAGCCTCTCCTCGCATGACAGATGCTCCAGGCCCTATAATTATGTTCCTGGTCCTGTGCTGGAATCGCTCCAGTATGTGCACACCCAACTTTACAAATACCATGATGACCAGGCCCTTTCTTCCAAAGCTGCTTTTCAGCCAGCAGCCACCAGCATCTGCTAGTGCCCGAGGCTATTCCAGTCCTGATGCAGGACTTACTATGTCCCTTTTTTGAACTCCACAAGATTCCATGAGATATCTCCAGCCTGTTGAGGTTCCTTTGAACAGCAGCACATCCATCTGGTCTATCAGCCACTCCTGCTTTCGTACTGCCTGCAGACTTACTGAGTACGTGCTCTGCGTCATCATCCAAGTCATTAACACAGACACTAAGCAAGACTAGACCCAGTGTCAACCCCTGGGGGACTGGCGTTCAGATGGATTTAGTGCCGCTGATCCCAACACCAAACCCAGCAGTGCAGCTGGTTTTCAGTCCACATTGCTGCCCGCTTACCTAGCCCATACTTCATCAGTTTGTCTTTGAGGATGCTATGGTAGGCAGTGTTGAAAGCCTTACTAAAGTCCAGATAACAACAGTCACTGCTCTCCCCTTGTCCACCAACCCAGTCATCTCTTCACAGAAAGCTACCAGCTTGGTAAAGCATGACTTCCCCTTTGTAAATCTGCTGAACGTTCCCAAGAACCTTCTTGTGCTTTGTGTCCAGAAAACAGTTGTTTTCCCAGGGCCTGAAGTGAGCCTTTAGTTCCCTGGAGTCTCCTCCTCCTAGCCCATTATGAGAATAGCTTTGACATTTGCTTTCTTCCAGTCCTCAGGAACCTTCTCTGATCAACCTTTTTAAAGATAATCAAGTGTGGCCTCGCAATGATATTGGCCAGCTTGCCCTGTACTCTTGGGTGCATCCCATCAGGTCCCACGCATCCCATCACGTGTCCATGATCCCAGTGAGACCGTAGCCCTGTAACTGCACACAGTTCCTCCTTTTATACTGCATGCTTTAGCATACCAGCTCTTCAGAGAGGCACCCAAGAGAGCTGATTTCCCAGCCATCTGTTTACTTTATTACACACTTAGAACAGAATCATTTCTATGACAGTATTGTATTTTTCATTTTGAGTGACTTGGGTTTTACTAGAAAGTAGTCAAGTTTGTTTACATACCCCGACAAAGATAGTTAAAGCAGTCTGAAGTTCAGCACAAATTTACTGAAAGTTAAGTATCACTTCTGCTTTCTTCAAGAACAATAATGATTTTCCACAACATGCACAGCTTGTCAGTTTCTAAGAATAACCACCTTCATTTTCCAAATAATTACAATATCCTGTGCAACAATGTTGTGGTACCTACTGAAATGCCACGTTCTACCCCCTGTTATGTATGCTCTGCCCTGTAATACTTCATAAACCTGTTATATACTATTACATATTATATGACTGTTATATATTATTGTTGTTATGTTATGCCATAACCATGCTAGAACATTATTCTTACTACAAGAATTCTTAGGGGCCCCTTATTAAAATTAAAAAGCATATTTTCACTGGACACTGCACTAAGTTGAGCACATTATACATAGAGTCAGCATAATCTACTACTAGGGTAAGTTTAATAAGAAAAAACAAAGTCACCATAAATTGGAATATAATTTAGAAATAAACAAAATATATGCACAGTTCAGTAGACTTGAAGTTATCCACTTTTAAGGTTGGGTGGGTGGGGGTTTTTTCCTTGTTAATATCATCAGCAAGAGCTCCCTCAGAGCATTACGATGAGCTGTTAAGCATGCTATTTCTTGTAATGCTGCAGTTTTAAGGCTGCAAAGCCCAGAAGTAGAGAAGGCCCTCTGCTATAAATAGGAAGAAGGCAAATCCAGAAATCCATCCAATCCAAGGCATCAACAGCTACATGAAAGCAGAAAAGAGTAACATAACTTGGTACAAGAGCACCGCTATGAAGTCAGAAAAGCATTACAAATTAGCATGCAAATGTAGATCTGAACTCCTGAGCCAATAAAGCACCTCACACAAGCAGCACATCATAGCTGTAACATAACAGATAGCAACGTGCTGCTTTTAGCACGTATTACTGGTGACACCCCCCCTTTTTTTTTTTTTAATTTAAAAAGCCCTCTCAGGCTTCAAACAAGTTCTTGTTGTAAACGCAAGCTGAACATGGTGTAAAAATAGTACGCTGCAGTGATTCATCTGCGTTATTCCACAGAGCTCAGCTCAATTACACAAGCAGTCTGGCCATAACTGCAGTGAATGAATGCTTTGCTGCAGAGTAATCTGCCCTTCAAGTGGCCCTTCAGAGAGCAGAAATGAGCAGCAGTGATTAGCTGCTAAGTTCCTAAGTGGAGTAAGGCTGCTTTCAAAATTGATTTGTGAAGACTCGCTAACTTGGCAGCGGTGCAACCCACTGAAGCTACAATTAGCAGCAGGTGCAGGAGGAAATGATACGGCTTAAGTGTATCTGTTCACAGGGACCAAGTTTGGTGCCGGCACGGCCAAGACACACATGCACAGAGAACAGCTTGTCTTGGTGTATAACCACACTGGCTTCTCTCTGCATCACTACAAAACCGGGTATATTATGAATATAAGAACGTTGGGTGCATGGCAGGTATGCTAGTAACCTTTCTGATTTCCCAGATAATGGTAGAAGAATAAGAGACTTCACGTTACCCTGCCCGCGTTGCTCACAAGTGCTCTGCTCACCTGAGCAATATTGCCACTAGCCTTTAAAAAAAAAAAAAAAAAAAAAAAATCTTTCAAAACATCAACCCTTAACACCACAGTAGTGGAACACTGGCTGCGTGTTACGATACAGGAGGGGTTTTCCAAAACATATTAGCTCTTAGCTACATACAGTCCCAACTGTGTGAAGATCACTATTTTGGAGCAATCACTACGCCGAGTGCCACCATCGCTTCAATTCAAGAGCCCCGCACACCCCCGCGGGGACGCGGACGCAAGGACTGGAGAACACCACAACATCTCTGGTGGTATGACTGCAATGAAAAGCAAGATGATGACTCCTCATGGAAAACAGATTAATAAGGTATATAACCAGGCAAAGTGAGGTCTCTCGGAGAGGAACAAAAGAAAAGGACAGTGCAATAATGGAACAACCCCACTACTTCCACAATTATCTTGCAGGCATCAAAAGGATACCCTGCTGCAGAGATATAAGCCTGGCCAGATTTGGTACCACTTATTCAGTGAATTCTGTGTTAAGCTAGAACAGATGCGTTAGTATAATACCTTCCTTGAATAGTCCTCCAAAGGCCCCACCAACAGCCCTGCTCCCCAATCCTGTCTTTTCCTTATCCTACACGCTACTAGCGCCATACCCTCCCTGCTAGCTCCAGTTCTCATTAAACAACTAACCTTTCAGGAGACAATAACTATCAAAATCAGCAGAAAATTATGCCAGCAAAATAAAGGTGGATAGCCTTTGCCATGTTAGTAAAATTCAGTTTACTGAAGAGTCTGATGAATTAAAAAAAAATTTTTGAATTCGTACTGTTTAGAAACACTTCTGGTAGGTTATTCCAGAGCTTCTCTGCACCCTCAACTATCCTGCCTAATTTATTCATGAATTAAAATTTATAACTTTGTTCTCTTGCTAAAACTGTCCTTTAAATAGCTTTCTTGCTGCTCATCCCCTTTTAATGTTTTCAGAGAGCAAAAAGGTTTCATCATTATTCTTCACTTCACTAGGCTAAAAAAAAATTAAAGCTCTTTCATAGTTATCTCTGGTATAACCGGTTCTCCTTTTGTCTCTCCTGGTTTCAGCTGCAAACGAGTTAATTTTCTTCCTAGTAGCTGCTGTGTTTTGGATTTAGCATGAGAATAATGTTGGTAACACATACTGTTTTAGTTGTTGCTAAGTAATGCTTATATTAAGTCAAGGACTTTTTCAGCTTCCCACAGAAGCTGAGAGGGAGCACAGACAGGACAAGCTGGCCAAAGGAATATTCCGTACCATGGACATCCCGGTCGGTACATAAAAGGGGGTTGGCCGAGGGGAAGGAATCCAGGACCGCTGCTCAGGACAGGCTGGGCAATCAATCATCGGGTGGTGAGCAACTGTACTGCATCACTCATTTTGTATTTTGTTTATCATTATTATTATTTTCTCTTCTGTTATTGCTCTATTAAACTCTCTGTATCTCAACCTATGAGTTGTTTGGTTTTTTTCCTTTTTCCCCCTCTTCTGCCTACCCTGCTGGGTGGGGAGAGGAGTAAACGGCTGTGAGGTCCTAGATGCTGGCAGGGTTTAAACCATGACAGTCTCACCTTTCTAACTACCACCTTTTGTACCTTTTGTCACTTGAGTTAGGCTTTCCTCACCAGGATGGTCAAGTGTTAAAATATTCTAAGATCTGAACAGTGCCCTTGTGCTGCTACTTCCTTTTCCTGCTAGGGATCACTCCTGTGTTACACCAAAGAACCCCAGATGCAGTGCAGTCACGTCTCCAGACAACACAGCTGGGCCTTTCACCCCAAGCTCCATGTAAACTCAGTAAAACCTTGATAAGCTTTGAACTAACATCAGAAATAACAGTTCAAAAGCTTCCTGCATATGGTTTACCTTGATTTTTTAAAAGCCATCTTTGAAGGTTGAACTATATTACTCCGTTACCTCACTCACACTATTCTTCCTTAGCAGACCACGGGATAAGTCGAAGTTTTCTAAGATTCTGTTAGCAGATCCACATCTTTTCAAAGGCCTCTCTCCCTCCTTCCATTTCAGGAATACAAGCGTTTGTATCCAGTCTTTTAATGAAGAATTGAAGCACCCTGAGTTATCTCCCTCATTCCTGAAAGGTTCTTTGAACAGTGAGCCATTACAAACTTGGGTTTTACCTGTTGTTACCTTTCTGATCCCCATACATAACAACTAAGTTATTATCAGATATACAAGAGAAATACCACTGCTAAAACTGAAAAAAGCTAAATTTGCATCAGAATTTTGTCAGAGAAAATAAACTAGAATAAAAAAATAAAGTTTTATAAAGTTCTAATGAATCGTGCATTTTCCCTGAATGATGTAAAGAACGGTACATGTTACTAGAAAGACACTATTTCTTGCACAAATTTGCCATCTGACAAACACCTCTCACAGTTTCACTTCAACAACTTAAACTCTGAAGTACTCTGGCTTTGAGTTAGCTGACCACCTGAGGATCTTTCCAACCTGAATTACCACATGAACTTGTTTTTATTTTCCCTCATTTACATACTGTTCCATAAATTCCATTCTTCCTGCATTTTTACTTGCCATCCCATTTCCTGATCAACTGTTCAGGAACGAATCCTATAAGCCACAAGATTGCCAGCCTGGGAAAAGTTACAACTAATTACACCACCCATAGTAATTACAATGACAGCAGCTTTGCCACTTTATTAGTGATAGCACTAATGCCACTACAAGAAACGGGAAAGTTTCAGAGCGGTTCACTCTGAGCAAATCTTCTGCTCTAACTTGCATGTTGGCCACCTTTCCCCACTCAAACTTCCCACCTCTGCCTGACCCTGCCAGAAGACAAATGCTCAATGCAGGCGAACAAGAAAGCTTTCTCACACTAGCAAACCAGATCAGTCCAAACCTGCAACGCTATCAGCAGCATCAGCTCGTTTCTTGCAGACTTAAGACAAGTTTTATATTACTCTATGTGCAAGTTTTCCATTACACAGATTTTGTTTCCAATGTTCTTTTAAGGATTTGTTGAGCAAAGAGAATACAGCAAAATAACACTGTAAGACTATTGCCTGTAACTGTAAGCCTAAAACAGCTTAAGTTTCAAGACTGTATGACAGTCCCCACAACTTGTTACCTTCTGTATCAATACAGTATGACAATCCATGCTCCAAACAGCACAGATCTAAAAAGATATATCTGCAAGGGTGAGAAGAAGGATGAGACACACCAAGAGATAAAGTTTAATAAGACACCTGGTCAAATGCAAAGACAGTCTAATCCCAGTGTACTGATCTATCAGCTGGACAATACAACTTTTCGTTTTAAGCTTTGACACCATAAGCTGATACGCAGGATTTAGGCATCAGAACTTCTATCTGTTCCGTATTCTCAAAAACAGCTCAGCAGGCAAGAAAGATGGTCCAGCACTCAATCCAGTTTCAAAGGAGCTAATGAATGATTATTTGCAAAAGCAGAATGTTTAAACTTCTGGTGGAACAATCATATTGCAGATTTACTCTTCTTAAAGGAGTATGGATATTTGGGAAGACACTGGAATGCCTTTTACAAGCAGGTACACTTTTACATGTCAGGAGTCACATATTTGCATTTCAGGATAACCTCCCCCACTGGACAGTATTTCAACAGACCCCCCCCACCTTATGAACCAGAACAACAGAAAATAATCGAATAGGAGTCTTGTAGACAAACCTTGGATTTGAACTTCATGATCTTATACTTTGGTGAAATGCAGTCATTGAACTCCTTGAAAACACTCATTATAGTTACTGGAGTCTCTGTCTCTTTTCCAGTGGACAGGTCAATTTCCTCAAAAACAGAAGTCAGATTTTAGCAATTAACAAAAAGTGCCAACAGACATGACCAGTAAGTTGAATTTTGCTTTGCTGTTATGAATCATGTATCTCTTCTTTAAGGGAAAACTACAATGCAATCACCCAAGAAAACTCAAATTTAAAAAATACTATTTGAAACAGAGTGTCTAAAAAGCACCGTTTCCTCTATTTCAAGACAACTTTATTTCCTAACCAGCAAGTCTAAAGGTAACAATTTGTTTGCAGTTGATAGTTAGGGGCAAGGGAAACCAGCAATGCTTTACTCTGCATCTCAGGTGATATGCCATGTATACGTTGTACTTAACTTCACTACCTACCTCAGACAACACTTGCTTCAACAGTTCCCATAAACACACTACTAGAACTCATAACCTGCCATAGCAGAATGAAAGGTACTTACGCTTGACATGCTTAAAAGACATACTTACTGTTTCACGTGGCAGTAGATAAACTGTTCTCTCAATATTTTTCACTGTGACACAACAGCTGACATAGGTATTTGCAGATTCAATCCAAACTTTGCCAAACAAAAATACCACACCTAAGGAAAAAGGGAAAAGCAAAGAATTCAATATACAGTTCTTAAATTAATCAAAGTTGCTTAAAGCAGCTTATATTGTATTCTTGCACAGAAACACAGTCATTTCTGGGTCAGGTCCTTGAACAACAAATCTTTCCAATGTATCAGCACATTCCAAATAATTTTAAATACCAGCTTTACAAATGGATACCTGTATAGTTCTTCATGCCCCCACCTCCATCGCTATACTGACAATACCTTAACATGTGAAATTCAAAATGGCATCACACAGCCAGTCTCAGAATTCTGTTCTGATATTCCATTTCTACCTACATTATTTTGATAATTCATGAGGAGAGGGAGGAAGGAGAGAGAAGTCAGTGAAAGCTGAAGATAATCGAATGCCTGTGCTGTCAATCACTCCTGAAACATGTGTCATCTACAATTTTTTATTCTTCAGCTAGACCAGTACAATTAACCTATTTTTCCTCCACTTTAGTACCGTGAGATCAAGACTCTACTACTAATAATATATTCTGAAAACAACAACTAGAAGCTGATCAACTGTAGAAAGTTTTCAACTGACTATTTTTAACAACTGATGACACTGAAAGATATAGGACATAGGAAGAAAGCCTGGATGCTAAGACAGTGGTTGTGAACATGGCAGACATTCAGAAAGCCTATATACAGCAGGACTACTGCGACTGACTCCTCACTGTGGACCATGTCATTATTGTACATGCACATCTCTGAGCCGTGGAGAACGTGGCATCAGCACAAAATGCTGCAAAATGTTAATCAAGTGATGTTAAACTTTGAAATAACATGGAACAAGGCTAGCTGACTTTCATGTACAGTTTGTGAATAACAAGTAAAATAAACTTCCAAGTACAACTCAAAAACCCGGCTTCACCTGAGTTCTCTTCAAACTCCAACATGAAAGACACTCTCCCTACAGTACACTACTGTTAATGAAATCAGAAATAATCAGAGCTGAGACTGTAAGGAAAATTTTGAAACCTGCATTTCTCCTTGGTCTGACAATGCATAAACAAGTCCTTGGTTAAAAGATATAATTTATCTTTGCCACGCGATCTCTCAGACATGAAGGCACCTTTCTGACTCCATTATATCAAAGATAAATCAGTGAGGATGCACTAAGACGGATGACAGAGTTAGAGTGACAGGCTAAGAAAAATCATTTCTTGAGTGCTTGGAATAGATGTGAACAAGACTACTTTTGTCAAGGACAGAGAAGAGAATGCCGTGGTTTTCAAGATGATGAGAGCAAGGAAACAAGCTTTAGTTGCACAAAGTATCTTAGAGATTTTAATACAGAGGCAATCTTCGAGATTTAGACAGTCTGAATAAAGGGATCTAGAAAGAGCGCAAAATTACAGATCTAAATGACACAATGAAGTCCTTATCCCTAGCAATCTTTCTTTTTTAAAGGGACAAAAAAACTCAGAGAGGTTTGTATCATACAGAAAGATGAAACTATGGGAGAGACCTCAAAACAGGAGTTGGTCACTTGAACAACTGGCAATATTAAGAGGATGGAGAAGATAACATGTCAGAGGCATACATATAAGCAGATGAGGCAGAAAAAATGATACATGAGCCAGTCAAAGACCATGTAAAAGGCTGCCTGGATTGCAAAGGCAAACTTCAATCAACTCTAGCATGGACAAATAAGTGGAATTAATCCCCAGATTTCACAGAATCCAAGTAATTTAGGATGGAAGGAACCTTTGGAGGTCATCTAGTCCTACACTCCCCCACACATCATTCTTCCAACATGCACACAATGAAAGCAGGGCTTCAAAGAGTTCTCAGAGACATTTCATATGTAAAACCAAGAAATGAGAGAAGAGATATCAGGACCTATTCCCTAGAAGTCTGATTATGGAAAGAAGAAAGAAAAAATAGGAGTAAAGCTTATAAAATACAAAGTCCGTGAAAAGAAAAATCATGTTACCAACAAACCAAAAGGCAAGCAAAGTCAAGAGACAGGGAAAACGTCTTGCAGAGGGGAAAGAAAGGGCAATTTTTATTCGTTATTTCTTTAAAATGTTAATAGGATCACAATTCTCAAGTTCTCTGCCTAAGATAGTAAAGGGAGTTATGAAAAGTAAGCCTCCAAAAATCATTAAGTTTGAAAGAGTCCTGTGATTATGCTATAGTATTTACTCTTCAGGCAATGCATTTGACATCACAGCAAATGAGGCATAAACAAAGATCATGAACATGTTAAACAAAAAGCAGTATCAAAATTCTCCCTTCTACACTACTAATTGAAAACAGGTGCAGCCTTTATTATTCCATCCTGAAAAAGTCATAATGAGAAAAGAACACTCCTTGCATGCGAGGAACAGAAATCCTTTCATAATTATGTTCCATTCAGCAACCACTGACTTAGAAGACAAAAAAAAAGAAAAAGAACAATAGTGGGGTCTTTAAAAGTAGCAATTTTATATTAGAGCCATTGATTTCATCAAGATATCTATGATTATTACCACTCCCATCACCAAGCTGTTCAGCCCAGCACAGTCTCATATTTAAGTTTGGCATCCCAACTCACAACAAAAGGTGTAAAAGAGAAATGGATCTGACTCAATGCTTACAGCATCAACCCAAAAAACCTTCAACAACATATAGAAGAACCTTCCGGTAAGCCTACATGAAGCACAAATTAGAAACCCAAGATCCTAAAGCTGCTGATGAAATGAGAGGATGGATGGGAAGTGCTTAGAATAGATGTGAATATGACTTCTTTTGTTAGGGCTGAGATCAGAATGCTGCAGTTTTGAAGACGATGAGAGCCAGGATTCACACTTCAACCGCACAAAGAACCTTAGAGATGTTAATACAGAGACAGTCTTCAAGATTTAGGCAGTTTGAATAAAGGGATCTAGACAGAGCTTTTATTTTTTCAGGCCACCTTCCTTCCTTGATAGGCATACTTTTCCTTCATATAAAATCATGCAACTGCTATTGTACAGACTTTCTAACAACCTACCAGAATTTTAAGTTACGTGTCCAGTAACAAGGAGAAAGCACACTCAATTGTACCACTGAGTAAGAAATTAACAATATCAGCTAAAGGGCACGGGGTTTTAAGAAGGCCAATGGGTCACCAACATTGAGAAATGCTAGTAACTCCCTTTTTACCTCCCTACTACTAATACTAGACCAAGAGACATCATTCTTACTTTGCCATGTCATAGTGCCCCACACTGAGTGCCAGGCATGGAAAAATGAGATCAATGTACAAGTTATAGAGCACAGACAGACAGGGTATCTAGACATAGTTTAGGCAACTCTGAAAAGCCCAGTTACGTAGAAAGAATCAGAATGGCATCTTCTGCCTTTAACTGAATAGTTACCTGGCTGGCTGTACTGATCTTCATAAGCATCCAGCCAATAAAATCTTAAGACTTGATCATCATTTTCCCCATTCACAAGTGGAAGGAGATTGGGGTCCAGCTGAACTTCGGCCACTCCTACATCAGCTTCATCCTCATCAATTCTGTCCCAACATGAGATATCTGGGAGAGAACAACTTCTGCAGGTTTTGCAGAAGGAAAAAGAAACAAGAAGTAAAATTGTGCCTCTGCTATAACCACCACTGCTTCACTTCATTTCAGCTCTATATTCTCAGGCCTTTTATTGCTCTTTCCAGTACTGTGCAACATTCCCAACAGCTGCGTTTCCTCAGATTTTTTCTGAAAAGAAGGGTGGAGTGACAAAGAGGGAAACCCATGAACAAGCATGGTTCTTAGTACACAACACATAGGCTTTAGAAGTCATTCACCTGGTATTTCAGCCTCGGTCATTCGAGCCTTTACATAACAAATACATCCATCCATCTGTACAAGCTGCTTAGTGGGAACAACATATTATTTCAACAAAATCACATTTTCAGTCATTAAATGTTTAAATCTATTTAATCATTAACATATTTTACAGTTTAAAGGTATGGAAACATATGATTCAAGATTCTTCCAAATAACAAAAAAAAAAAAAAAAATAATGGGGAGACCCCTCCTTGTTTCCTATTTCCAAAGACATAGCTGTTCACCATGTGAAATTATTGCAAGTAACAATACTATTAACTACAACTAACGTTATGAAATACCTTCATGATTGCTTAGAACAAGCATTGTTAGAAATTCCTCATCTTTGCTTATTGTCAGCAAAATTCATTGTTCAACACCCACACAAAGCCACCTCAATGTACATGTACAAAATATACATGTACAAAATACACGGCATGTTGTCACGTACTAAATCCCAAGAAAATCAAGTATTTTCAATTAAGTAGCTATCAGCATGTTCAACATTACCATTTTTAACATCACTACAAAAATAAAACAACATTGCATAGCATTATCATCATTCTGTCTGTATCACAATTATCCCATTGGCAAAGACAAACATGAAGATAAATCTAAGGCTTACTGGTGGAAGGAAAAAAAAAAGAAAAAGAGATTCTTACAAGACAGATGTCTCTTTCTTCTCTGATTCCAGCTGCTCTGTCTCTTTCTTTTCAATTTCCTTGTCTGTCTTCAAGCCTTCAGCTGTCTCAGGTATAGTTTCCACATGCTCTGCTTCCATAGGTTCATCAAAGTCCTCCTCATCAAAATCCATCATTCCCTGATCATCATCTGGAAGTGTTGCACATAGAACTAAGGGCTTGAGTCATTAAAATTACACACTGTATACTAAAATAGTATGCACAGATAGCACACTATATGCATTAATGTAATGACAGTATTAATATACAAACAAAACACCACATTTAAGCTAAGCATCTAACTAGTATAAACTAAGAAGTGTTTCAACACTAACATGCCATATTTAAAGAACTCCCAGAACTCGGTTTTAATTTCTTTTTGATACCTTCAATAGCTTTCTCTTCTATCTTCACTATTCCCCCATTTTCTGTAGCTTTTTGCACATACTCAGTATCCTCATTTTCAGAGACTATGACAGATTTTGCTGTGTAATTGGGACGTTTAGGATGAAATGAAGCTGGAGAAAGAGCTTCCTTTCTGAGATGAGCAGGAGCTTTCTTTGATATAGGTGTGATTACCTGAAAGACATTTTAGCCATGAGTTAAAAAGATTCTCTAAAGAGCAAAAAAGGAGAAGAAAAAAAATAAAATCTAGCATTCAGTATTTGCAGAACGAGTAACCAGGGCTAGAGGAAAAGCTTCATCTATTTTGCAGCACAATAACTAAAACTCCTCAAAAGTAAACTTTAAATTCTATAGTACCATTTATGTCGTAATGCGTTTCTACTATAATTTTAAAAAACACTTTACAACAGGCCATGGTTGACATTTAATTAAGTTTGTGGTTACTTTCACTATTTTTCTCACATAGCACTACTCCATTCCTAAATTAAAACTTCTGTGTCAAATGAGTATGTGACAATATGCTTGTCCCCAGGCAGGGACAGAGCCTGGAACACCTGGGGAAGGCCCATACAGCAGTTCACACCTGGTCATATCAGTAATGAGTTCAAGATGTCTATGGGACTCCATAGGTCTAGAGAGCAGAGTGTGTCTCCATTGGATTTCTTCACGCTACAGATGTGACAAGGAGAGTAAGGAAAACAAAGAAACCACACTTCAGCATGCTCTGCAAGTGTAAACTCTGAGGCAACAAGCACAGTTTGGTTTTCAAACTGGATACCATTCTGGCCACAGCTACAGAACCTCTTCTTATGGAAGATGTGTATGAAGTGGCCTTCTCGATGAACAACAGGTCTCTGCATCTGCAGGCCCTTAACCTGCAGCAAGGTCCAAAACCTTTATCTTTGAGTAAAGCTGTTATTTACAGGCATAGAATTTAGAGTTGCACACAATCATTTCTAGAATTTTAATCTCAGTTCACCTACTTCTGCTATGGCCAACAACAAACTCAGCCCTTCACTCACCTTCAACAGAAAGCAAACATTACTTTATCTGCCTTCACCAACATTTTTTTGCTAGCTCAGTCAAATGAATTTATTCATACTTCTATCTCTGCTCATCTCCTGAAGTAGAAAGCATCACTGCCATTTTGCTTTTTCTGACCATTTATTTTCTAAGGCTGCACTCTTCATCCTCTTCATCTGTTTCATTGTCTAAAATCCCCAATCTCTCCTCCTAGGACCACAGAAGCTATCTCCTGAACAGCCTGCCTGGGAATTAATTTCCTCCTCAATGTTTCCTATAAAAGTGACCACTGTTTTGCACCATAAAGGCAAAGATCCTCTCTTACTGTACCTCCCCTTTTTTAATTTTTCAATTACTTCTAGGCTCGAACACAACTGTTGAAATGAGTGCCACTGGTGATTATTTTCAACGTAAGAGTTGATCTGACTATTGCACAAGGTTTCACAAGTCAGACTTATCTACCATACTCCATTTGCCTTCTACAGACTCTTACCAAATACCTCATTTTATTTCCAGCTATAAAGTCCTTCTCATTTACCAGAACTCTTAAACTGCTGGCCTTCCATCCTTAGCAGCCCGTCCCCCCTTTCACTCCAAAATCTTCCACTAGAGTAAACTTCTATCCATAGCTTCCATTTTCCATTTGCTTTCCATTTCTGCAGAAGATGATGGCTTTATCTTTTTCCACACCCACAAATACTCTTTCTTCTGCTTATTTCACTTCCCATCATCCTTTCCTTGCCACAATAATCTTTTCTACTCTCAGGAAAAAAGAGACAAAGTAGAAGCTCATCTTCATGTGATGCACCTAACATTATAAAAACAATTTCACCTGTCAAATGTAAGAGCTGTATACTACTACTATACTAAAGATACAGAAAGAGTCGCTTTCTGTTTATCTATTAACATGGAAGGGGAAGAGGAAAATGCATGAAGTTAATAGTAACATTGCTAAGGAAGCTAATGAGAAGGGTAATTTCTACAAGCAGAATTAAGACAACTGTATTCAAATCAACCAAAATACAGATTAATTCATATTGATGAGAATTTCTTTGATTTTCTTCCTTTACCTTAGGAGTTTGGGACTGCACAGAGAAAGGATTCAGTGGTACTCCAGCAGATCTCTTCCTTTTCAGCATTATAACTGGTGGTGGGCTTATCTGAATATTGAAAGAAAAGAGAAAGTCACAAAAAGAAGAGGTGTTGTTTGGTGTTTGCTTTTGCCTTGGTTAGTAACATTTTCCATCAAAGAGAAAAACAGCCACAAGTATTTCTCATTTGCCAAGAAAACACAACTCCTGATATACAACTCAGCCACATAAAAAGTTACCTGAGCAATCCGCCCATGAAGATAGACACCAGATTTTTTGTTAAAGTTTGAGAGGAAAATAGTCATCAATAAGTGAAATGTTTTACAAACAGTGGGCATTTCAATAGTCATTCGTGCCTTTAATTCACAAGTATCAGACTAACTGGTGTGATGTTCTTCATGTCTGCTGAAACAGTAGTACTGAGCACACATACCTTAAGAAAGGCAGAAGTGCTCTTTCAGCACTATCGCTCTAGAGGAAAACCCATTTTAATTTATTTACATGTGCAGATATTTTACACTCAGTCTTATCAACAGCTAATAACAAAAGAAATTTTAGAAAACAAACAATAAAGCCAAAAAACTAATAGTGAACTATTTAATTAAACAGAAGCCACAGTGTAATTACTAGCACTATTTCCCCTAATCAATGCTCCACAAAATTTGACAGCATTAAAATGCATTTGCTTAATGATTTGAGGGGTTTTGATAGCCTAAGATACTATAACATTCTACCAGATGTCATAGGGAGGAGTAAAATAGTAAGCAAGCAAAACCAATAGAACAACTTTACATTGGAACATCTACACCCCTCTTACTGCTCTGTAAAAACACTACGCTAACTATGACACAACATACTTCAATCCAGTATCTCACCACGGCAGCAGTTTCACGGTTTGCCCATGACCAATCGTTTCACTTTTAAGGAATCCTGCTAAGGGGTGTTAACTCATTGAAAAGTCATTAATGACGAGGAACAGCCTCCTCTGAGACAGCCCAACCCTGCTGCAGCAGCCATCCCGCACTCCTGGCTCGGAGGAAGCATTCATCTGGTTCTCTGCAGCAAACTACAGAAAGCAGGAGGCGGCAGACAGAAGTTCTGGCTCCGTCATCTGCTGAAACAATCCTCCCTCAGCTCCCCTCGTGAACCCAGACACACCAGATGGAAATATTCTACAACATACTGGCTGGAGCACGGTGATACACACATATGGTATAGATGATTCAGATGCAGGTAAAGTCCTGTTTCACTCCACGCTGACTAAAATCTGGAAGGCTGCATTGGCATAGGCTCTACATCACATTAATATAAACCCATCTCTAATCAGGACATAGTACTTTTGGCTTATCAAACCAATACAGTCATGCAGCTTCCGCATGGTGGAGATGACAGGTAGACTGCATACATACGTGGAATTTACCAAGCAGATGTGCTATGGAAGAAATCAATCTTAGATGGTCTAGTTCCAGGAAGAACTTTGTTTTCTTGATACGTTCCACAGCAAGAAAAGTGAATGGATTAAGGTGTTTCAATCAGATTTTATTAATGTACTTACTTCAGCATTAAGATCTTGAAGAATATCCCCTAGTAAATCATCCTTTGACAAGTCCACAGTTTTCTGTAAGATAACAGATTAGCCAAAAAGTTCTTAGTTATATGTGCAAACCCAATTGGGAGACCAGCAGCAAATGACTAAAGGCTTTCTACAAAGCACACACACATTTTCAGGAATGCTCCATACACAAGAGATTGTAACAGGAATTTATGTCTTGCTAGACACAAGAAACTGAAACAAGCCATTGTTTTACTCTACTCCCATTAAAACACTGGAAACAAGTTAGAAATCTTTAAATTCAAATATGTAAAAACTTACATCTGTGTTTTTCTTCCCAGCACTGGCTATAAACATAGACTTAATTGTGTTTGGCTTTGACACCACAGATTTTTTCACGTTCTTTTTATCAACCGTAGACGTTTTGCCACCTTTTCCTACAGAAAAATATAAAATTGTGAATTCCACATCAGAAAAACTCCATGTTTAAGGGTTCAGTTATTAGCAGGAATAGACAACTGAAGTAGTCTACTTCTTCCACCTTTACAATGCTTGCTGAAATGAAGCCTAATCAACTTTCATTTGCTTCCAGCTTTGTCATAGCTGTCATGGACACATACAAAAAACAAAGCCCTACCAGCACCTTACCTTTCCTAGTCACATCAGAGATGCTCTTTGCATACTCAACATCATACTCCAGAAAAAGGCTCGAGATACTTTACATGGAAGCATCTTCAGAAAAAAATCCTAGTGTCCAGGAGTTTGTCACTAGGCTTGGATTCTCAACATCAGACTCAACTTCTCAGTTCGCCACCAACTTCATAAAAGTTAGCAAAATCATTTGATCCCAGATCTTTAAAAGCATGCAAGTATTTTAGTGGCAAGAGAGACCACGCATCCTTCAGATGCTTTCAAGCTTTGGAAACCAAAATCATTCCCAGGTGCATTTGTTCTAGAGGCAAATATGTATCCCACAGAAGATTGTAAGCAAAATTGCCCCAGTAACGCTGAAGTAGTTAGCAGTGATTTGGCCTCAATTTGTGGACCTCTATCTTCTGCCTCACAGGGGCTAAACAAAATCCACAGTCACAAGCATAGAACTACAGAGCTTCAAGCAGCATGTCATTTGGCCATATTCACCACATACTGATGCCAAGAAGTTGCCCATTTTAGGCACCTTTTAAAAGCCACTGGAAGACTTTCTACGGTAGTCATTTTCAACCTACCTTTCTTATTAGAACCAAGAGCATCATCATCTAGATCTTCATCAAAGATTTCCCTTCCATCTTCTACATAACCTATTCCATCTGTAGAAGAACAAATTGTTAAAAATCTACATTTTAAATTCTGTCTTCTGACATTTCTAAGTATATTCATAATCCAAAGGCTTACATATTGAAACTTTTTTCCCTTTAATATAGAGCAAAAGTTATAAATACAAAAGCATTGAAAACTACAGCACTCGGGTTTATCTTTTATTAGACTAAATATATTATTATGTTTAATTAGAAATTACTGATTACAGTACCTCTTTTTAAAGTTACATTACTGTTAACTGGAAATAAAATTTCAAAACCATTTCTTAATGGAAAAATGTTTTCATTACCATCCTAATACACTACTATGAGAACAATGCAAAAGATTCATTTCCATATATACACTTAAATTTTTCTTGTCTCCTAAAACAATTAGTAAGAATGTAGTAACTACAACTTATCTCAAGTCATGAACATTATGAAGGCCAACTGGGTTATAACACTACAACCAAAATAACTTTCCAAATGAATCTTAACTTACCATCATCGACAATCCAGTCATCATCCTGACGTTCTCTGACCATCTTGGAATATTCTTCCTCATCTATTTCATCATAAACACTTGTAAACTCTTCAACCTACAGTTAAGGTATGATGAAGATTAACAGTTCCTGTACCATTGTATTTTAATATAGGTCATTAGTAAGAATATCAAGTTCCCAAGAAATGCATGTTTTCCTACACTTTTACATTGTTCACAACTAGTAAGGGCAGCGACTCATTCAGTTTAAGTTTTCTTTTTTGGCAGTGACAAAAGACAAGCTATCAATTTTTAAAATTATCACAGTGTACTGAAACTTAAAATCTACTGAAGCACTGGCACAGATTTCATTGGTTTATTGCTTATTCCACATTACACAAAAAAAAAGCCAATGGAGCCTTCTGACCTTTGGCTCTACTCTCAAACACTAAGATGAGCTCAGTGAAAAGGAAGGCGATTTGACATGCCCAAGTATAATGGTGAAGATGCTCTTCTGTGTCTCAGAGTGAACTTGCGTGTTAATGATCTAAGCACTTCAGGCTTCTTTGGATTTATCCACCTCAATGCAGAAGTCACTTCCTGTTGGCGTTCCAATTAATTGGGCAGTACCAATGTTACACTGCCAGCTTTCAGTTCTACCAGTTAAATACTTAAATTTTGGGTTCTTTGTGGAAACCTTTTTGTGGGTTTTTTTTTTTTTTCTGTTGGTTGGACTAGATGATCTTAAAAGGTCCCTTCCAACCTAGGTGATTCTGTGAAACACATTAAAGGATTTCAGTCATTGAAGCTCTGAAATGAATTTAAAGCTTAAAATCATTTGCAGTTTAAAAAAAAAGTATTTCCTATCACAACATTAATGATAAAACTGCATTTCAAAAGTTGGTCCTTCTCTGTGGGATAGTTATCAAGCAACATCAAGCATGTTTGACTGCAGCTAATAAAATTGGTTTAGTTTTGAAAACAGAAAGAAACAAATAAATTAAACCAGAAAGTCACAAAACAATTAGTTACATCCCAAAATACATACACCTTAAAAAAAAAAAAAAAAAAAAGAAAGCTGATCTGAAAGGCAGATTCCGTTTCCCATAACTTTTATATATATATATAAAGGGTAGTTAAGCATCTCAGCTCACATTCACTTTTTAATAAAAGACAAGATGAGGAATTTTCACCTCATATTTTATTTTTTCACCAGCTTTGGCTTTTTTCAGACGTTCCAGTGCTTCTTGCTGCCCTCTTCTAGACTTCTTCTCACGTTTAGAACGTGATGCTGCAAAACTTTCAGACTCAGGCATAGCTGCGATTAATTAAAAACAAGAGAGAAAATTAACTTTAGTAATGAGCTGCTGTTATCTGTGGTACTTGGTGTTCAGCGACGCATGACTAGATAGCTGCAGTTTTATTAAAAATCAACACAGAGAGCTACTTGGCTAAAAGCAGAGTCATGGATGGCTCTAGACAAGCCAATTCTGCAATTTCACCAAAGGCACGGTCTCAGACAGACACAGAGGTCGAACAGACTTCGTGCCAATTTGCAGTCAGCAAGAAGCTACCACCTAGATTTCCAAAGCATCTCTCAAATCTCATCAATCCCTCTCTGTAAAGGATCCCCCCACTCTTTCCTTGGGAATTTCCAGCTCCTTTTTATTTTGCATGTCTCCATGACAACTCAGGAACAGACAGACTGAGAAAAGGCCTATGTTGCTACAAAGCAGTAATTTCTCTTTTTTTTTTTTTTTAATTGAGGTCTCAATTTTCAAAAGCAAGTTTTTAGATTGTTGTAATGTGGTGGGTTCT
>JAOXNO010000001.1:126256696-126271699 GCA_028565335.1 Limnodromus scolopaceus
GGGCCGCAACGGTGGCGGGGGGAGGCGGGGCAGGGGGGGAGTGCTGGGCGGCCGCGGGGCTGCGGGACGGTAGCTCCGTCCGCCTCCCTGTCTGCCTCCCTCGAGCCGAGAGGAAGCCCCGGGCGAGGAGGAGCCACTTCCTGGGCGAGGCCTGCGCTGCCGGCGGCGAGTGTGGGCCGAGGCCTGGGCCGGCGGCTGCGGCCGCCTGAGGAGGTTTGCGGGGCCGAGCCGGGCCGGCCGCCGGTGGTTCATCCGAAGGGCCCGTAGGCAGATCAGCGCCGCCCCGTGAGGTGCGCCTGAGGGGCGTCCCTCAGGGCTCCCGCCTGCCGCAGGGGTGTAAGGGGCCCGTGAACCACGGCGGTGTGGAGCCTTGAGTGGGGCAAAATAGTGTAAATGCACACGCCTGAATTGGGAGGTGGTGAGGGTTGATGTCAGTCGTCTGAAAGCTGGAGCTGGGGTCAAGGACAGCCGGCAACAACGTGGTCAGCAGATAGATAGCTGCTGGGAGAAACAGGCGTTTCCCATACATTTTTAAGCAATATATAACCATAGGAGCTAGGAGGGTGGTTATGACACGCCGTGAATAGCATCTGTAGTAGCCATAGGTTTTGCATATTTAGATGAGGTATCATTATCCTCGTGTCACAAGTTTCAGGAGCTTCCTTCAGGGAATCATTCCCTAGTCTCTTCAGAAACGGGTAGCAGTTGGTCAGTTTAGTGACAAAATAGATAAATGGCTGCCCTTCCATTTCCCAAATCCCTTTACCTTCCCTCTCCCCTCCTCTCTCCCCCCTCCCCCCCACACTTCCTTGCTGTACGTGGAAAAATAGATTCAGACTGGATTTCTTAAGAGACCAACTGCATGGAGGGCTCAGAGAAAAGACCTGCAAGCTTTTGCCTTGGCACACACCTCATTTTGGCAGGGTGGGGAAGTGGAGTATGTTCTGCTCATCTTAATCCTACAGAGATACATTTACTCACATGTGTCAGTTAGTACACACCAGCCTTAAGCTGAGGAGCAAGAACTGTGTCTAGAAAAGCATATATTTCAATTTCAAGTATAGTTGGAAATGTTTTTAAAAACCTCAGTTAACACAACTGATGCTTCACGAGTCCTCACATCCAAAATGGCTTAGATCTGCCTGTGCCTTCATTAAGAAACCCGGGGAAACTGGTGGGGTTTGTGCTGTTTCACCACAGATTGACCTTGAGCTTTTTTTTCCCAAAACATCGTATTGGCCAGTCACTACCCAAAGAGCTTGCCACCTTTATTTGCAGAATTTCTGGATGACCGTTTGCTGCTCATGAAAACGTGCAGGCACTGACTCCAGCTTCTTGCAAAGGCAGGTAGCACCAACACTTGCGAGCCATTTGAGAGCGAATAGGACTCTGTCCTTATGGCTGATACGCTGTTACAGGAGCGGTAGCTAGTACTGTTTGGCCTGGATATACTGACCATTTTCAGCCCTCTAGAAGAGAGAATTTTTGTGGTTCTGAAACTGAAAGTGATTCTCCTTCTCCACAAGGACTCCTTTGCATTGGTAAAAGAAATAAAAACCTACCAGGGGTTGATCCTTCTGACTTACCTACCCGATTCCTAGTACAGTGCTGCCTCTCGCTGCTGGACCTACTTTTGGATGGAGGCAGAAGAGCCACCCAAGCTGCCTGTAACAGCTCCCTGGTGCCAGAAGAGACCAGTCTGCTCCCTCAGGCACCCCGACAGCCAGAGTGCCCATTCCCAGGCGCGAGAGACAGCAAGACCACCCCTCTCACCAGTAGCTGGTTATTAGATCAGCTCTGCTGTGGCAGACCCGCATCCTTGGGGACACCGACAGCTATAGGAAGAATGCCTGTGACCTACAGAGGGCCTTTCATTTGGTGCAGTGTATCCACTGTTTGGTTTTTTTCTCTTTTTTTTAAATACATGCACAAACCAAGATGACATCACCAAGCATCATATGGGGCTCAAATTCAGAAGTACTCAATTTTTTAAGCTACAATAGAAAAACATTTATAAAATAACAATGTCAAAAAATTGTTCAGTTTGAATGAAAACAGAGTGATACTGCATTTCACATACACCTAGTTTTCATATGCTTTGGAATTTTGAATTGACTGGAATTTAGTGCTTTTGATTAAACAAAAAACACAATACCCTTTGTCAGCTGTCATACAAACAGTGACACGTTTGTCACTCAGGTGATGCCATGATTTGAGCCGGTACGCAGTGGTACGGTTAATGTACCAAACTGAAGTTGTTGCCATAGCTCCACTGTGGGACAGCACAGACCAAACAAAAGCCTTTTTCATGAATGCTAGTTCAACCCTGACATTCATCTCTGGCCTTAACAAGAATGCATCTGTTTCCTGCAGCACCCACATAACAAGCATATTTAAATGTTGCAGGGGAAAACAAAAGGGGGAGGGGGCAAGGGATGTGCTTTGGTTTGGAAAAGAAAAATAGCCCAGCAGGATTTGGGACTTCCTCTGCTAACTGGCTTTATCATAGCAGATTGCTTTGAGCTGATCTTTAACCTTCCTTGGGACGTTCATACAACAACAACTTGGCATGACCTTTGCTCAGTTGTCTTTTAGGTACAAGAAGTGGGAATTCCGCTGTGCAGTTCAGAGCTACCCAAGGTTCTCTCAAGGAAAGTGTGGTAGCTGCAGAGAGAAGTGCAAGAGAAGCACAGTAACGACGATGGTAGGCAGCCAAAAACGCAATACAGAAGAGGAAGCTCAGGAAACTCCCAGATTTCAACGAAAGGTGACAAAGATGCATTTTCCATGCTGTTTTCTTAGAGCTGTAATTTAAATAAGTAATCTATGAACAGAAAATATTGCAAACTATTGCAAGAGCTCCAAGGTAATATAAACAGTAATATATGTTAACATATGAAAGCACAAATGGAGTATTGTATCAAACCTAAGTTTAAAGGACCAAATAATTACTGTATTGAGGATTATTCTTGTCTTCCTTTTTATGTCTAGGGCATGCATGATCTGTCTCAAAGACAGCAGGAAAAAAAAGTTAAAACTCTCCGATTCAGGCATTACACATTAATCTTATGGTTGATTATTTTTTTTTTACGATGAAAAAATCTGTTGAAACTAAGAGGGGTGGCATAAGAAACAGAATGCAAGTAAACCACAAATTATAGCAGAAATAGCAAATTCATCAGTACTCTGTCTGACTCAAAGTACCTAAACATTACTATATTATTGTTAAGTACAGACTGTGGAGAATCGTGTGCGTGCTAGTGCTCAGGATATGAGTGTATATGCTTTTTGTGTGTGATTCCTACAAATGGGAATATTTCATTCTCTTACTTTTAATCCTTATAATCCTCTGAATTAATTCATGTTACTGCTTAATTAACTTAAAGTTTTACATACAGTATGATCCAGCTCTGACTACTTCATTTCAGCAGCTGCTTACTAAACTATGCTATTCATGTGACAGTTCAACATGAATTTCTTAAACTACCACAACCTTTATGGGCTGTATAGGGGACTAAACTCCTGAAGGAGCACAGATTACATAAATTAAAAATCAATAATCTCAAATTATTACTTACTAAGAGGTGTTTGTTTTCAAAACTCTTCACAGGTAGTTAACTGATAGAAATATAAAGAAATAGGTGCTTCTCCATTAGTTTGTCAATAAGGATGATTGATAAAGCAAACATTTATATTCAAAGGATAGGTTCCTTGCTTACCAGGCCTGTAAATGCCTTTTGTTCACTGCACAGCTCTTTTTAATTTCCTGCCTGAGTTACCTGCTAACATGAGGATGAAGAGAATAAAGTCACTCTTAGGATGTTAAGGCTCTGAAATGCAAATGTGAAATAGAAAATAGAACAACACGTTAATTTCCATTCTGACAGAAAAAAAGTCTATGGAATGAACATCCAGAGCTACTTTTTTTTTTTTTTGTAAATAAAAACCCCAACATTAAATTCTAATTGCCATTAAATTATAGTGAATCCTAGTAACTACCAGAGTTGGTGAATTACGCTCACCGGAACACAGAGCAGACTCCAATCACTTGCTTGCCTATACAATATTCCTATTCAAGCCTAGAAGAAAAGTACAAAATATTATAATATAAATGTAAAAGGGAAGACAAGGTAGAGCAAACTTACAGAGAATGAGCCCTCACATAATTATAATGCCTAAGAATTAAATCCAATGCCGATGGTATTCAAAAGCATACAGCTATTGCCACAGCACGAAAGTCTCTGTTTTAACTACTTTCAGCGCTCTCTCTTTACAATCACACAAAAATTAACAACTAATGTATAAGCAGAACATTATCGCAGAGAGGCTGTTAGATTGCAAGACCTGGCTGCAGATCAAACGCGCTTCCGCGGGTGAATACTCTCAGCTTTCACCGTTTCGTGGCTCTTCAGCAGGAAGGAGGAAAGCATGACAACATGCTGCAAGGTCTAGTTGTAATCTTGACACCTCTCCGTGGCTGCGCTGGTGCTGCTGGAGGCTGGGCTCACAGCCTGGGGAAGCAGCAATGGCCCAGCATGGCGAGGCCGACAGGACAGTTGGGGCCCCGTTCCCCAGCCCCTGAGGACCACGAGCAGAGCAGCCCAGGGATGGGAGTCAGGGTCAGTCCAGAAGCCGGGGCAGACAAATCTATGGTGATGAGGCAGTCCCCAGCAGCTGCCAGGTCGGCTCTGGCAGGAGGGTTCACTCAGGAGCCGAGGGCTAGCCAGCATGGTGAGGACACCCAGGCCCAGGGTCAGACTGATGACTCAGGAGGAATTGCCAGAGAAGACCCCACACAGCCATGGGCCAGCCCCAACTGTGCTTGTCTCAGGGCTTAGGGAGGCCTGAGCTAGCTGTCAGGGTGCAGCAAGGGTCAACTGTGCCCTAAGGAGAACGAGATGATGATGTGCTATGGCTGCTAGGGTAGGGACCTTGCCGCCCAGGGGCCCATCCCACAGCCCCCAGGCAAGGTGAGCAGGGCAGGCCCAGCCAAGAGTCAATGTCATCAAACAAGATTTCAGACTTGCCTCATCACCACAGAAACACAAGTTAGAGTCAGGTCCAGTGACAATAACATGGGTCAGACACAAGCCCAGCAATCACCAGGCAAGTCCACAGTGATGAGGCAGAGCAGGAAGTCAGTCCATGGGTTGAGGTCAAGATCAAGAGGGTCCATGGCCAGGGTCAGCTGCAATACACCTGGAGCCACCCACACCTACAGCATATCAAGCATGGACTGAAGGCCCAGGGTTGAACTGAAGTGAGGCTCTTTGGCCCTTGGGCAGCAGGATATGGGGACACCCAAGCAGAGGATGGTCAGGGTTATTAAAGCCTATTAATGCATCCAGGACATTGACACAGATCCTAGGTTAACCTAATTGCATGTCCAGAGCCCTTCATTTGTTATAACAAAATCTTGCACACTGAATCACTTTCCACCTTTATGTTTGGCCTTACTGTATCATTAATATTTCACTGTGCTAGGGCAGTGAAACCACAGAAGTTTAGCTGTTACTAAGGGTCACTAATTCTCTCATTCTTACATGTATTTTTCAAAAACTCATGATCTGCTTAGAATTTATTTAATCCACAAGTAATAATACAGAAACTGGGAAAAGATGTTTCACTTTCCCTCTCATCTTTCTACCTTAACTACTTCCCCAATTTTTTCTACCTCTCCCAGGTTCACTGAGGCTCTTACACCGTCAGTGTTCTTCCCCTTAAGACCACAGCATAAATTGTTTTGTCATCTTGCTGTAGCTAGCTTGTCTAAGTGTGGGATCTTAGAATAAGTCAGGTTGGACAGGACCTCTATAGATCTCTAGCCCTCCCCCTGCTCAAATCAGGCCCAAACAGAGCAGATTGCTCAGGCTGTGTCCAGTCAAGGTCTGACTATCTCAAGGATGGAGGCTCCACAACCTCCTGTTTCATGCATCAGGACAATCTATGGAGTAACTTTACCTTTTCCCTCTCCCCCATCTCTATCTTTACACTCCACAAGCCTTCTGAGAAGGCCACTTCTGACAATTGTGAAGCCCCACTCCTCTGAGTCATCCAAAGGTGAAAAGAACACGCCTGACACACCAGCCCATACCACCCCCTTTTAAACACAGTAGAGATCCCACAGAAATGTCAGTGCTATTTTGTGGTTGAATATGAGAACAAGTGACAGTAATCTCATTTCAATATCGTACCTGAGCAAACAGTGACAAATTAGTCCTAGAACTTTCATAGCATGGCAAGCGCACATAGGTAAGGTTTGAGAAGCTTTACTGAAATTATTCAGTGAAGGGATTAATAGTTTTATTGACATACTTAAAAGATAGGTAGGGATTCATATGAGTCTGACAGCTTGGCTTTTGTGTTTAACTATGTAAATCCAGAAAGCATATGAGGTTCTTTCTCCCTTTCCTGTAGTCGGTTCTTTACAGTCTACATCTTATCCTTCCTCATTCTGACTTTACAAAACAGAATTTCTCTAGGAAGTCTTGGCCCCTTCTCCCCCCTCCCTGACCCAAATTTACATTAGTCTATCAAAAAAGTAGCAAATGTAGCCTTTGACTAAATGAGGTTTGAGGTTTTTTTATTGAAAAAGATGTTTTGTTGCCCTGTTTTTCAAAGAAAAAGCCCCCAAAATATCTGCAGAATATTCTCAATCTCTTTTCCAGAAACAGCTGCATTATTCTGGTAGAAGTTGTCCATAGCTGCTTAGTGGGTAGAAGACCCCCAACCAGTAACACATCAGATCAAAAGTTTCAAAGGTGGCAAAGTTATAAGCAGCTGAAATAAGATTTCAGGGTCAAACAATCCTAATAACTAGTAAAAGCTACACTAGCTGGCAGATAATCGTTTTACCGTGTGTAAGTACATGCCTTGTTTTAAATAAAGTGTGTGTGTCTGCCCCAGATTGTGAAAAACTCTAGTTACTAAGTTTTTGGTACTGAAAATATTAAACATGAGCCCCCAACAATCACTTGAATGCAGTTTACAGTATGATTCTTTTGCTGTTTTAGTTGGCAGGTTTGCATTTGAGATAGTATGGTAAAAAAACTGTGAAGGCATTTGTGGCACTTGCATGAAAAATTGATAAATGGGAAGATAAAGGTTTACAAGAACAATGGAGAGATATAAAAATGTTGGAAACCTATAATACTGGAAAAGATAGTGTAACAGAATACTGAAGATCAGTCCAAGAAGTTTGTAATTGAGCTAAGGGAAAAGGAAGGCACCAGACAGATTGAAAATGGGTAGAAGTGAGTGCAATACAAATATGTGCAAGAAAGGCAGCCTTAGCTTTGTGTGGATTTAAGGGGATTGGAGTGCATATCTAGAGAGCCAGAAGAGGGGAAAAAGAGAAAGGAGGGATAACAACATAGTTTAAATGTAAATAGGAAAGAGATTTTTCTGAAATTGTATTTTATCTGTAACAATAAGAAGCAGGACAGACAGAATATGACTCATTTAGGCAAAGTTTATACTGAGATATATAAAGGAGTGAGATCTGTAATACTCAGCATTCTATTTCTTGGTAGCAGTAAAGTTGCAGCTGTAGTACTGTGCTTGCACCGCTCTGGAAGAAATCTATAGAGAACCCAAAATAGAACAGGAAGGATAATGGGAAGATCTGTAAAATATGACCTATGAGAAACTGTTGAAACAACTGGGGCAGATTAGTCTAGAAAAGTCATGAGAGACGTGACAAAAATACCAACCTACCTGCTGAATGTCAGCTATCTACTCCAAATCATCAGACTATTGTTTCATATAGAAATAGACTTGGACCTGTTGGAGACGGTCCAGAGGAGGGCTGCAAAGATGATCAGAGGGCTGAAGCACCTCTCCTATGAGGACAGACTGAGAGAGTTGGGGTTGTTGGAGGAGAGAAGGCTTCAGGAGGACCTTATTGCGTCCTTTCAGTACTTAAAGGGGGCTTAATAAGAAAGATGGAGACAGACTTTTTAGCAGGGCCTGTTGCAATAGGACAAGGGGCAATGGTTTTAAACTGAAAGAGGGTAGGTTCAGACTAGATAAAAGGAAGAAATTCTTTACGATGAGGGTGGTGAAACACTGGCACAGGTTGCTCAGGGGGGTGGTAGATGTCCCATCCCTGGAAACATTCAAGGTCAGGTTGGACAGGGCTCTGCGCAACCTGATCTAGTTGGACATGTTCCTGCTCATTGCAGAGGGATTGGACTAGATGACCTTTAAAGGTCCCTTCCAACCCATACCATTCTGTGATTCTATGATGAGTGGATTGACTAGATAGTTGAGGTTCTGGGAAGGGAATAACCAACAGAGGTTAGCTAATTAAGTGCTTGCCAACCTCTGTGGATCCAGCAGGAAAGTCCCACTGCTGGAAATCTCTTATCGTCCCCTGACAATGCAATAATGAAGACCTTGATTGTTGAAATTAGCAAGGACAACAGAACAATCTAATCACGGGACAAACAGAGCAAACGTTGCCTGCACTTAGTGACCATCTCTCAGACTGTGGAAAGTAAATTGAAGATAGATAGCCTCTTGGTAAAAAAACAATAATTTCTCTCAATTTTCTTCAAAAGTGCTTATAAAAGTAGTTCATGAAAGACCAAGAACGCAACCTACCGTAGAGTGGGTAGCCCCACTTATTCAACAGTGCTATAAAACACAGATGAATGGCATCATCAGAAGCCACTATTTTCAAAAACATATGGATTTCAGATGATTTATATATATAAACTGTACTGGAATTAACATGACATTTTAAATTAAACTCTGTCATGGTCTAACTCCAGCCGGCAACTAAGCGCTACACAGCTGCTCACTCACGTCCCTCCCACCCCCCAAGCAGGATGAGGAGAAGAGAATTGGAGAGGTAAAAGTGAGAAAACTCGTGGGTTGCAATAATAAAGGTTTAATAATATAATAGCGTAATGATAATAACAACAATAATAATAATAACAATTAAAAATAATTGCAATGAAAAGGAAAATAACAGAGTGTCCTGGTTTGAAGTAAAACTGAACCAATTTTGTGTTCTGTAATTTTACATTTTAGCTAGGCCTCCTCTAACTCTGAAATTAATGGCATATTGTGGAGAAAACTGCTTGTTCTCAGAACGATAAGACCAATGTTCTCGTCCGTTCTGCTTCAGCAGGGGAGTTTGACTAGATGATTTCTATGGTCCCTTCCAACTCTAAAAATTCAGTGAAATTCAGCGAAATGTTTGTGCTACACGCCAAGGAATGGCATGCAGAGAGGCCCTTGCTTATACTTATTGCTATAACAACCAAGGTCAGCCAATTTTCGTTATTTGCCCCTTAGAGGGTCGGAAATGGAAAAGCGTAGAGGGGTCACAGCTGTGGGGAGGAACAGACAGGACAGGTGACCCAAACCTGATAAACTGGGGTATTCCATCCCATCTGCCCCATGCTCAGTATAAATGCTGAGGGATTAAAGGGTCAACTGTCTCCCTGCGATGGCCGATGTCCAAAGAGGACTCTGTCTGTTCATCTGCCTTTGATCCCAATCCACGTGTTCCTGACTCCAGAGCTGGGATCCAGTTCCCATCCATCGCTGAGTCCAGCCTGGGACTTCCCCAGTGCCTGCCGGTGACGGGACTGTCATCCTGGGAGCTTAATATGATTTTGTATATATTGTATCTATTTCATTATTTTCTTCTTTTTTATTTTATTTTAATATTAATTCTTCATCAAAGTAGTTTAGTTCATTCTAAACTTTTGAATCTCCTTATCTCTTCCTCTCCTCTTTTGGGGTGGGGGAGGGGCCATCTGTCGGTCTGGTTGCGGTTGATTTCAGCTTAAACCACAACACAGAGAGAGAAATAAACCCCTAGAAAGGCAAGTTATGCAAATGGAAACAATTGCTCACCACCAACTGCCCGATGCCCAGCCAGTCCCCAAGCAGTGGCCCCACCACCAACCTTCCCCCCAGCTTTATTGCCGAGCATGACATCATATGGTATGGAATATCCCTTTGGCCAGACGGGGTCAGCTGTCCCAGCTGTGTCCCTTCCCAACTTCTTCTGCAGTCCCAGCTGGTGGGGTGGTGTGAGAAGCAGAACGGGCCTTGACTCCATGTAAGCACTGCTCAGCCATAGCTAAAACATGCCTGTGTTATCAACACTGTTTCCTGCACAAAGCCAAAACATAGCCCCATACCAGCTACTTTGAAGAAAATTAACTCTGCCTCAGCCAAAACCAGCACAAATTCTTATGTAAAGACTGGCTAATTTGATTCTATACAAGTATCCTGAGAATATAGCACTTATTAAAAATCACATCTCCACTATGGAATTACAGAAAGAACCGGGTGTAAGATTATGCTATACAAAAATGTTTTTACTTTTCATAGTTTGCAGATTGTCATTGCATATTAAAAAAACCTTCTGGATTTAAACCAGCTACAATTCTATAAGACTCTTTAATTAATTGGAAATATTTTGGATTTATTCTAACAAAAAGGTGGTAGTTTGTAAGCTCTGTGCATTCCACTGGAATGATGAACTGCAACTTTAAAATTAATTAATGCTACAGTATCAGAAAACATTATATGGAAGCAGCAAAGCAGTGGTGTTGAAAGCAGTGAAAACTAATAGCATGTGTTTAAATTTATACCTTTCATCCTCTCCCTTTTTTTTTTCTCACCTGTGCAGGTGGGAAAAAAAATTTACCATTGTGGGGTTTTAATCTCAGTCTGAAAATATATGATTTAACTAATTGATTACCTAAGCAATAAGGTATCTTTTTCTACTATTTTTGACTACTAATTCTAGCATGTTCATAATTAGTATGACACACATACACACATACATAGAAGCATAGTATTTTAACTAATCTGCTCCAGACATAAGCCATTCTTCCATCTTATAAAGTCTTGTAGTTGACAGTCATTAAAACCTTCAGGATCCAAAATACATACACTGAAGCAAAATTCAGCTCATCTATTAAATATTCAAGATTTTATCATGTTTTCTGTAGATGCTTGGCTTTGAAGTCAAACACTGTTTAACTGTACCAGTCCCTTTCCCCCCATAGTTTCCCGCTGACTTTTGAACAGAAAATACATGCGGGTGTATTTCTTTTCATTGTGATTTGGTTCTGAGTCCAAGGACTCTTGCAGCCTCTCTTATTCAAAGACGATTTTAAATACAACTTCTGCTGTGCTAACTAATGCTTTAGATCCACTGAGGCACTTCAGACACTTGAGAATATTCTCCAGGGGCTGCAGTGCATTCCAGTCCCTGCTTTTACAAAGGACATCAGAATAATGAGGTATTTTTGCCTTAATAAAGCAAATGTTGCCGTCCTTAGCCTGGAGACTTTGTTGAGTATTTACAGACTTCTCTGTAGCAGTAAGATCTCTGGACAAGTGTGAGCATCTAAGCCAAAATACCTTGTTCACAAGTTGCTTGGATCTAAGTCATTAAAATCTGCTGAAGACAGCAGGCTATATCACTGCTTTACCATTGGAAGGAGCAGAAAGCATTCCTTGTTAACTACTTGTGAAATGCATATAATTTCCCTGCTCAAGGAGGCTGAGGTCTTGAATGGGTTTATTCCCAGTTTCCAAGTACAGGTTGCTTCTTCGAGAGATTTTGCCTAAGGTAAGGATGCAGTTAGTGTACATTAAACAGCACAGCTATGAACCTTGATGAAGTTAGCTTCTTGTGTTTCAAATGTAGAGAAAAGACTCTCTCTGAGGGGAGTGGACACATTAAATCATGTTCAGATTTCAGCCGTCTTGGCCTGTGAGGATCAGTTTAATATGTGCAATGTGGTAAAAGCATGACAGAGGTTTTATAGGTGCTGGTGCCTTCAAGGAATTGAAGTTTATTTAGTTACAGCTGTGGGCACTGATCAGTGCTCCACTAAAAGATTTTATTAATGGCAATGGATAAACTGAATAAAATAAAATAAAATAAAATAAAATAAAATAAAATAAAATAAAGTAAAATAAAATGACAAGGTGATATTTAAAAATGAGGACCTGAGGATATAGAAGAATCTACAGACAATCTTTGTTCAGCTGCTCACACAGCTCGGAGAGAGATAACACTTTCAGTTTGGGAAAGACGAGGATTTAAATGTAACATCTAACTGTATTTTATATATATATTTTTTATTTTTTTTTTCATACTTGGAGAATCAATTGTTCCAGTGCGTGAACTGAAATTCCATATAGAAAAAACCTCACCACCCATCAGAGGGAACCTTCCTAACAGCTAACATTTTTTCCCTGTTTGCTGTCTACTTGGTTCAGACCTTGGAATTAGTGTCAAGAGGATTGGGATCATGGTTTCCTGGCTTGTTTGCATGTAATGTTAATTTATGCACCCTGGGACAGGATTTTTATGCATCAGATGTCTATTCAAGCCCAAGCAGCTGTTGCCAAGAGCTCAGTCATTGAAGGCAGTGGCTATACATCCCTGTTGCTTCTGAAGGAATGGCAGGAGGATGCCCAGGAGACCATACTCAGCCTGGCGCAGGATATTTGATTACATAAAAGAAATTAGATGCATGAACCTTCCCACCCATCACTCTCACTTCACTGTTCTTTTGAAAGTTGGCTCACTAACAAGGCTTTACAGAAGACCATATGCTGAGCTTCTCCAGTGAAACGTAATTTTTATTTATTTATTTTAGAGGGTTAGGGAGACATACCCCAGCTTTTGGAATGCCCATTTTGCCCCCACAGCCAGAAGATGCAATTTAGGATATCTTATTCAAGATATCCAATACATTGACTAAGATCATGAGAGCCAAGATAGCCTGTGGCAAATTCCATTTGGATAGACATGACAGGACCCACAACCTTCCCTCTGCTGTTGTTTCAACTCTCTATTAATGAAGCACACAGCAATTCTTAATCACCCTATTCAAACAAAGGAAAAACAATTATAAAGTATTTCCCAAAGCTGGATAAGAGTACACAGCAAGAGAAGTTTTCCACTTCCACTGTGCAATTCTGGCACAACTTAGATAGGTGATAACAGTACAGCAAGAGAGTCACCGTTCTTTAGTGCTAGCTGTACATGGAAGAACGTATCTCTATAAAAGATGAATCAAAATGTAGCCAGAGTCAACAGCGAATTCTCAGCATGAAAGCAAAGATGAAATTCGCCCTTTTAAATAAAGAAAAGGCAAGGGAATTTACAGTTCCAGTTTACTGGCAGTTGTCCAGCTGCAGGAAGGTCTGTTTCCCTTTCATCGCTATTCCCACGCACCCGCCCAGTCAGGGAGGGCTGGACACCCACCCCGGGTACGTCCGTGCCTGGTGCGACTTCTTCAGCACACAGGCCCTGGTCTCTTCAGAGCTGGTGTGTGTGGTTGGGTTTATAAAAGGGCTGTCTGCTACCTCCGGCTGCTCCAGTCCTGACACTGCCCAGCCCTGCTGCCCCAATACCCTTCTAGCAGCATAACTCCCCTGCAAATATTTTTCCTTAGAAAACGAGCTGCAGAGCGCTGCATTAATCATGGTTTAATCATTTCCCTGGAGTATGCTTTCCATAATGTGTGAGTAGTCCTCACGGAAGAGCGGATAAAGGAACTTAGCTACGAGAAAAAGATTCAGCTGTGAGATTTAGTTAGTTTGGCTAACTGCTTTCCTTGCTCAGCCACCTCTTTTGGCGTATATTTTCTTTTTTTCTCGACTTCTCTCTCATTCTTTCTTTTCACATTCTCTTTTTTTTTCTACTTTTGGTTTTTTGCATCTCCTCTTCTTCACTTACCAACCCCTTTCCCTTTCACATAGCTCATGTATTCGTTTGTATTGCATCCTGCCTCCTGTGCAGATGTGCAAAAGATAAGATGTTTGAAATTAAGCTCCCAAGCCTCGAGGCACAATTCTCTTGTAAATCCTCATGGTTTTGGAAGGCCTTAAATGTTTGTGCCCTTTGATGAAGCTCAATTTTTAAAAACAACGCTCACAGCGCCCACCGCAGCGAAGTGCTACTGAAACGCGCTTTAATGAATCTACCAGGGTTAGCAGTAGCCAACGGCGTCTCTCTGCTCTGAAAAGCATTGGCTTTCTGTTATCTTGACCGTATTCTCGTTTTCTTTGGGAGTGAGGAGGCCGGGTATTTCACTTTAGCGACGCAGAAGCCATGGCTGTGTGTGGTGAAGATGTGAAGTTGTGACCCTGGGGGCGGCATTAGCCAGGTTCCTTGTCCCGGATTTGGCCGCGGTAAAAACGTTCTGCTGCATTCAGGCGGAGCTGCTGCCCTTAAAAACTATGTCCTTTTATCCACACTGTGGCAGAATCATAGAATCATAGAATGGTCCGGGCCGGAAGGGACCTCCAAAGGTCATCTAGTCCGACCTCCCCACAGTCACCAGAAAAGAATGGCATTTTATTATAATGACTTTATAATGCCTTGCACTAAAAAGCAACTAACCCAAGTTTGCAGAGACATTGCCTCGGAGCACCCCCCCCGGGCGGCACGGGTCGGGGGAGAGGGGGGGGGGGGTGTCGCTTCTTGCCGCCGCTGCCCCCCGGGGGCCGCCCGTCACCGGCGGCGCGGCGGGAGGGAGCTGTCCGTTCAGCACCACCGCCTGTTCTTCCCTCCTGCCGTCTGAACGGGTCAGACCTGGCCGTGAGGGGGTGTTACCGAGGCGGCGGGAGGTGTGCGCGGAACGGGGGCCCGCACTGCTCCGGCACACATCCGGGGAGGGCTCGGTGGGTGGTTGGCGGGGCGGCTCGGTGGGTGGTTGGCGAGGCGGCCCGGCGGCGGAGGGGCCGCAGCGGCGGGGCCCGGGCCGGGGGCCGTCTCGGGGAGCCGCCCGGGGGGGGGGCCGCAGTGGCGCGTCGGGGCAGCAGCCAACCAGGAGGCCGCATGCAAATGAGCGCGGCGTCCCACCCCGCGCGGAGGAAGGTGGGGGGGGGAAGGGGGGCGGTGGCCGCCCGGTTGCCATGGCGACGCGCGGCGGCCGTGCCCCCGGGCGGCTCCCGGGGAGACCCCCCGCGGGGCGGGCAAGCGCGTGACGGCGGAGCCCCGCGCCGGGC
>JAOXNO010000001.1:126272003-126304751 GCA_028565335.1 Limnodromus scolopaceus
CCTTTGTGTATCGCCGCGCCTCCGCGGGGGAGGGAAGAGCGGAGGCTGCCGCGGGGGTGGGCTGTCCCCCGCCGCCGGGTGCGGGTCCCGCCCGGGTTGGACCTCGGGGAGTCCAGGGAGAGCCAGGCGGGATTTCTCGTTCCATTCTTTAAAAGGAGGAGGAAAAACAAATTAAATAAATAATTCCCCCCCCGCCTCCCCGAGCCCCTCAGGGATGAGGGCGCGCTTGGGAGACGCTGCGGGGAGGTCTGGGGCGTTGGGGAAAGGCGGGCGTGGAAGGGCCGGGGCTCAGGTAACGGGGAGCGTGTGACTCGGTGGAGCCGTATGACCGTTAAAAAAAAAAAATAAAAAAAATTATAAAGCCGCATGTCCTTTAACGATGAGTGCGGAGGAGCAGCGTAGGCTGGGAGGAGGCGGCGGCCGGTATCGTCCTTCCCCCGGCCCCCGCTCACCGGCGCGTCCCGCCGCGGCCGGCAGCTGTCGCCTTCCCCGGCTGTCACCCTCCCGGTCCCGCGGAGCCCTGCAAGGCCGGCCCCGCCGCCGCGGTCAGCGCACCCAGCCGTGGGGACCCCCCCCCCCCCCCAACACTTTTCTCAACTTCACAGCCCGGTGGGAAGTTTCCTGTTCGGTTGGGGATGAGTAAGGAGGAGAGTCATGGAGAGCGGCGGGTTTTTTTGGAGGGGTGGGTGCAGGAGGGTGGAAGAGAGCCAGGGGGGTAATAGTAAAAACTCCTTTCATTTGGTTAAAGAGGAGGGAAGGCTCCCTCAGACCTTCAAACTTTAGAAAGCTGCTGTACCCCAGGAGCTAAGAATCTGAGAGCCACATTTTTAATTTTTTTTTTTTTCATGGGCTAATTTAAAATAGTCAGAATATTTCCTTGCTATTTTATTTAAACCTTTCGTTATTCCCGTCAGGAATGATCACTCCGTTCCCCAACATGGTATGCACCATGGGCAAAGTGGCAGAAAAATAATAATAGCAGTACCTATATGCACACGCAGAAATGCAGAGACAATATCAAGGTGTGAAAGTGCATGACTGATGCAACAGCTTAGTACTGGAAATTAGATCATTTAACACCAGAATTCAGTCACAGTCCTAATTAAAACGTATTTAAACATCAAACTTCAGTAATTAAATTCAATGCTATAGTTGAGACATTGTTCAGATATGACACGAAATAGCAACTGTCATTGAAGCTGACCTAAATTAATGTTTTCTACTTGCTGGTGTTATAATTAGAATCAACTTTAAGGAAAACTCTTAACGTGTTCATGGAAGGCTTTTGGAGCTGTTTTAATAGGGAAAGTTAGTTCACGTGTTGTTACTGCAGTGTGTTCGTACCGGCTGTCTAAGATTTCTCTGTCAAAAGCTCAGGTATAACAACCCGTTTGAATATATTACTCCATGTAGTCTGACATTTTAAAAGATTTTAAAGAAAGAAGTGACAATATGATGCCAGTATTTACAGTATCACGCATTCCAGCGTAATTTCTGTGGAAATTAAGGTGACAGCTAGAGTACACGAATAAAACAGGAATTCATTATGATGTTTTAGATCTTCCTGAGTACCAGTAAATTAATAATGGACAATAGAGACATTTTGAATAAAGATTTATGGAAAATGTGTCCTCATAAAGTGATATTTTGTCAATCAGCAGATCTATGTTATCTTCAGGCAAAAAAAAATAAATTGCCTCTTGAAGTATAATGCAATACACCGTACTTGATTAGGGAATGAGGAGTGATAGAAACAAGTGTAGTCAAGTTATGTCTTAAGCAAGAAGAATTCAGAGCTGGTGTCCTGAAGAGTTAAAGTGAATCACCCCTTGGCAGATGATCTAATAACATGGGTATCAAGTTCCTATCAGATCTTTTTTAAGATCTTCGGTATTTTCTCTGATCCCACTCCTTTGAAGGCAGCATGTATAGTGGTGGGCCAATAACCAAGTCACTTACTTCATTAATATAAATCAAAGAGGGCATCTTCATTTTCATTTTAGTATCATTTTAGGATCTTGGATCTCAGGATGGTACCTCAGGATGGGTTTGGTACCTCAGAGTGATATAACTGGCGGCAAGTAAAGCCTGTGATTTTTACAGATAATGTTTTAATGGTGTTCGTAGGTTATTATGCATCTCTAAAATTAATTATCTGAGCTTTCAAGTTCTTAAGATGGGCTCATTTTTAGGAAGCTTTTTTAAAAGAAATATTGACTTCAGAATCAGTCCAAATTTTAGAAGATGAAAAGGGAGTTATTTTCTGAAATAGTTGTTGTCATCCTTTTCATTAGAAAAAAATAATAAAAGGAATAATTTATTTAAAGCCTTAAGACTGTGAATATTTTTAATGGATATCTGCCACTAGGTCCTCTGATTTTAGGCTATGGAGTCTGCTAGCTTGGCAGGAAGTGTCACAGTAGGACTAAAGAAAACCCCTGTATCCTTCAAAGAGCAGAACAGGGGACATTGAAGGCAATTTTCAGGTAAGTTTCAGTGTGTATTGAAACCTGATGTTTTCCAGTGCCTAGTACTGTTGTGATATAAATTGCCATTACTTTTTTCCCAAGACACTCTTCGGGTTTTCTTAACCAACTAGAGCATTAATGAGCATTGATGCTTCAGTCAGTTCCCCTGGTCCATCTCTTACTTGATCTTTGCCTTCTTTGCGTTCTTAACTTCTACGTATCTGAATGCCAGAAAAATCTCTCCCTGAGTGACATATGTACTTTAGTCTCAATGCACAGTGGAGAAACAAACCAATTAGAGTCGCAGACTTTATCAATAGTGGTGATTTTAGCAGTTTTGTAGTGAAGAAAAAACCCACAAATAACCTTTCTCCAATCCTGGTTTGTATAGTTTTGGGTTTATTCATTTCTCTTCTGAACCAAACTGCTGGGTTTGGCCACTTTTTGATCTACCACAGTCCCATCCATTTTCTTTGAGAGAGCGTTGCTTCTCCTACTTAAACTGTAGGATTCCCACAGTTTGGCCATGGGGGCCTTCGCTGTTTTAAATGGGATGAAGATCACTGCTGGTCATACCACGATGCACATTCAAGGTATGGCAGTTGCCCCGGATAACTTTCCACAAGCTGGGCTGTGGATGTCAGCCTGAGAATCCCAACCTTAGGCTTTGCCTGTACTGGAAAGGTCCCTAAGTGAGGCAAGCAGAGATACCAAAGGAGGAAATACCAAAGAGTAAGTACAAAGCCTTGTGTAGCTTAATTTTATAATTTATTTATGACCCTTGGAATCAAAAGTTTGACTTTGATCCCACAAGACTGTGGTCCCACACGTAGGCAGCTCCTTGGAGGATCCGTGTGCACCTTGAGAATTACCAGTCCTCCCTCTGAAAGAAACAAACAGGCATTTCAGTGGACCTTGTTCAGGAAGGCAATTCCAGATAGTGTCTTTCATAAAAGGAAACAATGGCAATTTATAAGGACAGTGCTGCAGATAAAGCAAAACCGAATACACATCGAAACTTACTTGAAAACAAGTTCAAAACCTACTTCTTGGTCTCATCTTTCCCTTGAACATGCAGAAAGCTTCTTTTCCTTGTATTTCATGTCTCTGTCATCCAAGACGGGCCTCAGTGGTAACATGTGGAGAAGTACTGTTGGGACCTGGGTACCAACGTCTTATTTTCAAAACTGGCTGAAGCCCTTAGGGTTAGGCCAGCTAAGGGAATACAGGGCAATGAAACATGCGTTTCCATTGCAGTACCTTTGTTGTGCTTTGAGTCTAATGTGAGATTAAGCCCAAATCAGGAATGCGGGCTCTTCTGCAGCACTTAAAGTTAGGCAAAACTTAAGGAACCTTAAGAAACTTGATAAGCAGAAAACCCTCTGAATTGCCAAGGTGAGCTACAAGGGAGAAGAAGATAGGTAGGTGGTAGGTTTAGCCTGTGCTTTCGGCGATGTTGGTGGGTACAGGACTAGGCAGGAATTAATTTAAAGTGAAGTGGGTCTGCCTTCAAGATGATGTAAAGAAGCAGATAGGTGCTTTTTGCTCTGCCTGCTCTGTCCTTGGCAATGCAACACCAGGAACACCGGGCTGACTTGAGATCATAGTTACGTGACATCCGTGCTACCATCAGACACCTGTTCTCAGGCAGCTTGGGCTGTGGCCAGATCCCATTTGGTTGTGCAGGAAAGGGCATCAGGGCCCTGTGTGGAAGTACCCAACTACATTTTTTTTCTGCTTAGCATCACCATTGCAAGGACAGAGAGACTAGCTGGAGACTTAAGACCTATCCATATGGCACATAAAACATGCTGCCAAGGCACTGTAAGCCACTTGAGGTTCACCCTGGCAATCCCAGTGTCTGCTCCTGGACTTATTTCTACTGCTTTGTCTTAAGATTCAGAGGCTACAGTCTTTTACAATTCAATAGGAATTAGGCACCAAATACCCTGGGATCACTGAATCTACAGTACTTTGGAGAAGAGTCTCAGGTGCAATTGAAGATCACAGCTGTCACGTCATTTTATGTATCAGCTGCTTTAGCCATTTTGTTTATTTTATCAATTTTTTTTAGAATAGAGTACGTGAATTAATTTTTTTCAAATTATTCGAGTACATTTGGAAAACATTTTTCTTTTTTTATTTATTTTATTTTATCGAAAGGTAGACGAGAAAGTTTCAGTACTTTCACTCCCTGGAGCTGTGTAATGGTTTAAGGGGGCACTAGACTCCTCTAGATGCTTTCCCTGTTGCTGCTGTTAAACAATGAAATGTTAAGCACAAAATTTGAAATAATTGCAAGAAAAGTGTGTATGCTTGGATTCCTGTATTTTCATCCCTGGGTGTCTTACTCTTCATATTTGCAAACAAGTGTTTTCAGAGGGTCTGATGCAACCTCTAGAATTATTTCAGATTTTTTATTTCCATGAACTTCCATAGATCTTCTTATTTATCTTTTCTGTATCACTGAAATTAATATGCAATTTTATTCAGAGGAGCAAATGATGAATTTAAGGGGTTTTATTGTGGTTAAAGTGTCCCATGCATCTGTCTCTCTCTCACGTGATGTTATGACTTAGGGGGTCTGCCATCTGTTTACTTCAAAGTGGAACTAAGCATAAATATACATGTAAAGAGCCTTATATTTGCGGAACCCCAAATCACTTTATTTCATTAAATATCTTTTGGTCCTTCACAAGTTTGGGGTTTGCTCTGGATTAATTTTCCATTTCATAAATGCTGGCTACTACATAAAAGCACAAATCCATAAAAAACATGCCAAATGTGGTTTGTGCTTGGGGACATACAGCAATCTTTGCTGCACTTAAAAAAAAAATAAAATTGCCCCTAGACACCAAAAATCTACTGTGATTTGCCTTTACTACATTAAAGGATATGCAATTGGTACACATTCTGAAATGCCATAGTCTTTGCAAAAACATGTTGCAATATGAATTTGTCAGATATGCAGAACTACAGATATTTTTTGCAGGATTCACAAATGACACATAAACATGGGTAGCAAACATTGCATTCCATCTATTGTATTCCTTGCCTGCAAATGTGTATATGCAATGCTAGTTTAGAAGCAGCTTTTATTAGGAGAATATTACCAATTTCTTAAACTGTGCTGTTGTTGTTACTGTGAAAGTTTGTGTCATATCTTTAAAATGGAGTAGAAAACCATTATAAATAGTTTCTGTCTTCCCCCTCCTCAAAAACATATACAACATTATAACGTAACATACGTATAAAATTTAAAAAGAAGCTTATCACATAGATGGGTGTGGAGCAGAAGACATACAGAATTTGGAGCCAAATACTAACTGCTTGGGCAAGAAGTACGCGTAGCGTATAACCACACATCCGAGATCGTGCACAGACACACTCAATGCAGCCAGAACTGTCTATCCCAGTACATGCTTATACCTTTGTTTCCACGTAATCTGCTTTCCTTTCCCACACACATAAACAGACGGCATAAGGTGAAAGAAAAGCTCTTGTGAAAGGCACAGGATGAATCGGGGATCTGACAGAGAAGCCCAGTGCACTCCCTGTGGGAAGATACTTCTTCCCAAGGTGGCTCTGCCTGCCAGCTGGGGAACTGCAGAGTGCGTGCCTCCTGTGCAGGAGGAAAAAAAGTGTGTGGGGCTTTTTTTGTTTGTTTGTTTGTTTGTTTTAACATATCTCTGTTTTGAGTAATGGCTTACACAAAATGCTGTCCTACATCTGCCATGAAATAGTTGATTGATAGACATTAAGTATCTGTATGTAGAAGCACAAGTAGAGATTGAACACCGGGCCAAATTCACCCAATGTCTTAGCTATAGCTCAGTTGGTTTCAGTAGATTAACCCTTGCTTATGTTACGGCTGAAGTTAGGTCCTTTGAGCCATGCACGCAGTGTGTACACTAACGTACAAGTCAAAAGAAATGAGTCTTAGAAATCAAAAAAATACAAACTGACATTGTCTCCAGTTTCTGGATTGATCAATGAAACACAGAGGGGCGTTAGAGCGCTGGTTGCACGTTTTTGGTCTGTTGACCGTGGTGTTAATCGTGGGCCAGCAGGCACCTGCCGTTCAGCTTTGAACTGCAAATGCACTAAGGGCAGCGTTGGGTCTGCCGTGGCCTCTGCAGGCTGCCGATGGGTATCTGGTGCCCTGTTGAAGGAGCCACATACTTCTTTATCCTGAAATACCGCATATCCCTCCTCAGCGCTGGGGCAGCTGGCAGCTTGGCTAAGTCTCTATCCGTCAGGACAGGAGGACATGTAGGATCACAGGCTGCACGCTGCCTGTGCTGCAATTTGTTCTTTCAGTGAGTCCTACCTGGGTCACTCGTACGCTGTGCTCCTTCTAGCGGTGCCAGGGGAGCGGGATCAGGTGGGTGAACTGCCAAGGGTCACGTTTCTTTTCCAGCTGGTGATCATGGAGATAGAGGGGCTTCCTCAGCAGTTCTTTCACTTAAGCTTTGCTTGACTTGGGGCCCATCCTACCTCTAGGATGGATTTTATTTTCTAAATGGCATGTTCTAGTTCAGTCAAAAGTCATGGCTGTCACGCAGAAATCTTGTCGCTAAATTCTTTGGCCTTTTGCAAATATTGGACTAGATTATATAATTGTTGTTCTGGTTTCATAATCTATGAATCTGTACATGTATACATCATTATGCTTCTTGAGAAGGCAGTGGAAGCTGCTTTTTTCTATTACATCTTCCATTTGTAATTGCATCTTGCAGTTGATCCTTACTGACTTAATACTGATGACAAGCAAAGTATGTTTGATTGAAGAAAAAGCCCAGAAAAAGCAACTGAGAATAAGGCAATTTGGAGTGCCTGCAAACAGATTGTTTTTTTTTTTTTAAGTTATTATTCTTATTAGATTAGTTTGCCCTATTTTTAGTTTACATCCACCTCCCTGAGTCAGAAGAACTGTGGGAGAACAGGCTAGATTTTCTTTGATACACACTTTAAAAGTTTACCTGGAGGCACCCACCAGTAACGTTCAATTACAACTTAATTGCTCGTAAATTGCTCAAGGTTACTAAAGGTAATACATGAGACAAGGTGATTTTCATTTTTCACAATGTTCACTCCCTGAACCTCTAAGAGAAGCCCTTGGTAGTCCTTAACATAGTCTTTCCACTTGCAAAGGTTATTCATGCTTCAGAAACTCAGCATGCATTTTTAATTCCTTCTCAAGAGTTTTGATAGCATTTTTCTCTTAAATATTCCTTAAAACGGATATCAGCGTATCCTGCTCTGTAATTATTGTTTGTCAACATCAGGAGCAGCTTCCCAAAATAATCTTTCCTCCTATGAGCAGATCTTACCCACGTGATTTGTTCCAGTGAAATCAGTTATCTGTTTTAAATACTGCCTCTGAGATAAAAGGAGATTACAGCATCAGACCTCCCACAGAATTTGCCTGCCGGCTTAATTGTTTTATAAGCATAAGCCCAGCCTGCTCTACCAAGTTTTGCCTCGGTAGCTGTATGGTTCAAGATCTGACATTTTCTTAGACTTTTGTCGGTGGCAAAATCTTAGATGACAAAACAACTGTGTTCTTTACCGAGAGAAAAATGGTTTTGTCTGTGTCACGTGGTGAGCTGCGCAAATAAAAAAATAAATTGGAAAGAATAACTCCTTCCATTAGCACATGTTACATTATAACCCTGCAGGCAGAGTTGTAACGGCAGATGCACAATGGCATAGATGGGTCTGCATTTGCCCATTTTCAAAAATATTTCTGTCATCCTTGCTGTTGTGTAAAAAAACCAAACACCCAAACAAAGAAACAAACAAAAAAAAAACCCGGAAAACAAACAATAACACAACTAATTATTTCGTATTACAGGCTGTAAACAAAGGAGAGGGTGTGGAGGTGCTTGTGCTTTTGACCTGTTGTTTCAGTGATATGACTCCTGTTCCTCTACAAATCACTGACCACTTTCCTTTTAATCCATTGGCAACATAAGCTATGAATGTTCATCTGCTGACTAGCAGCTAAGTTAAATGGCTACAGTAGCCTAAGAGAGTATGAAGAGCAATAATAAAAAGGCAGCAAAAAGATGTAACTGAAAATAAGCTGCTTTTAGCTGTCGTGTAGGGTTTCTTCATAAAATATCCTGGCCACAGAACCAGCTCAGGGCTGCCTGCCACACTGTACTCTCCTGTCTGGGCTACTGTCTCACTAAATATATTTGCAGGTTACAAAGACGTTACTGGGTGGAAATGGGGCTGTGAGGCATTTGCTAGGAAGCCCCCCTTTTACCTACCTTCCATCTTTTAATTTCCTGAAGTTTATTGAGCATCATTCAGTTATTTTGCAAATTTGTGAGAATGCAAGACACCATTTAAACTTGTCATAGAATGAGTTGCTTCTGATACTCTAGGATTATTGGATACGATGCTTTCAAGTACATTCATATTTAGGAAGTGATTTTAATTATAATTGAATGCAGCGTCTTCATTCCTAGGGAACAGGACTTGCATTGTAAGAGTTTTTTAACATCTTCTGCAGTAAATACCACTAACAAGTTCTAATATTACAATGACTACTTCATTTATGACATATAATAGGCTCTCTCTAGACACCACTTATTAATAATACAGTAACGATGTGGCATTTGGACTGCTTAAATGAAAGTAAGATCTCCCTGCTGACACCAGGTGTAAGGTCTTTTTGTCATCAAAGATAACTGCAAAGTGTGAGCACCATGTAAATAATTTTCTATTCCTATCTATTAAAGCTCTAGAAATTGGAAGAGTTATCAGTTTGAGCACTGTAGAAATCACCTTGCAGTTAACAGGGAAGGGCAACAAAAATAAAGTTGTGGACCAACTTCCAACAAGGAACAAATAAACGGGGTAAAGCGTTTCAGCCTGGAAAACATGACTGAGGGGAGAAAAGAGAGAGGCAGGGAATAGGTGACTACGGATTAATTTACTGAGGCTTCCAGTACAAGAATATCAAATAATACAAGGAGGAGGCAGGTGCTGAGCAAACAGAGATAATTCATCACTGAACTCATGCTTAGGCTACAGAGCACCCTGCTACAGGGTGATGCAGGTTGCAGAAGCTTACCTTAGTCCAAAACGTGAGGCTAATTTGTCTTGCTTGAGTAATTGCAAAATGTAAATGCCTGGAAAATAATGAAGGGGCAGATGAAGGGAAAAATCTGTCAGAGAAAGATGAAGTACATTTGCAGAAAGTCTTTGTCTAACCATCTGATTATTGGCAACACTATAGCAAACTTCTAAAAGTACTTTAATGGATTAAACAAAATTAAAAAGCAGCTATATAAATGACTTGCACTCTTCTCCCAATTCTAGTTATTACTGACAAGAAACTGGAAAGAATACAAGTAATTATATACAAACTGAAAGAAGTTTGATAAATTATTTCTGGTTCTTAATAATTTCTTGAGATATTTTATCTTGTGCTGTTATATACAAACAAAATGGGCTCATCTTATTTTACCCATAAGATGTTTTTGTTAAGCTCAGCAACATTTTTTCTAGACCAGATAAAATGAAATAATAGTTGGGTGCTAATTGGGAAACTATTGCTGTATTTCGGTTGATCTGTCAGCACATGGTCTTTATGCATTTCTCTATGTGCCTTCTCTTTGATAGAATATTGCTGATTTTAATCTATTTAATGTATTATCATATTCAGTGACTGAGGGGTCACAGAATAAGAGGAATATTGACAAGTCTGGTTCTAAGCCCTCGGCCTTAAAGCGAGCTTTGATGATGAGCATTCACAAAAGCTGGACCGATGGGAAGCTAATAGAGGTGGTTTTCCATTGAGCAGAGACCAAAAGAAAAATCTTGGTGTTGCAAAGGCGCTTACATGGATAAAAAGCACCACTGTGTTTGCCTAGGGGGACAAAAAATATCTTGCTGCAAACCAGGCCTATTTTCTTCAAATAATCTCCAAGGAAACAGCCTCTGCCAAGCTAGGATCTGATTACCAGTTGCAGGCCTCAGACCATAGCCATTATTGTTTTAACTTTTCTGCCTTCCTCTTTATCCCAGCAGGAAGCAGGCTGTATGGGCTGCTGTGTAACTTGACCTTGCTTGGAGATAAAAAGACAGGTTAGCACACAGCGATCGCAAAGCTAGAAGCAAAAAGACAGTATTTAGAAAATAAAGGAAGAAGCTGGCACGGTATGATTATGTGTAATGTTCTACACTGTGCGGCGTGGGTGGCCTGATGAACAGTGCCCGTCCACAAAATCCAGACAGAAACTTGGACTTGGTCACAGTTTCTCCATTTTTAACCTTGTCTGTGCAGAGAAGCTGTGATTTTTATCACCAAGATATTAACGTTACCTCAGATGATTTCTTGCAACCGTGGAGATTAAGGAAAAAAAAGAACAGAAAAATGGAAGGAGGAAAAAAAGCAATCTAAATAAAAATTTAGTAATTTCAGTAAACAAAATTAATAGTAAAGCAGCAGAAAGAGCCAGATATGAACCTTAGCTCACTTTAAGTCTTTGCTGCTGTTTAACTACTGTCCTCTGAGCTTTCCATGCAACAAGCCAGTGACCTCAGAGGTCAGCAGCAATTAGGCATGATGTGTCTTAAAAGTGTCTCAGGCATGCTAAAGAAAATATATGCTCGGTGATTAAGCATTCACATCCAAAAGCTGGAAAAAGTGCAAAGGGGAAGAGAGATTCTGCTACCATCAACCATAACTGCTGAAACTGATGCAGCTGTGCATTGCACAAACCAAACCAAGCTGCAGCTTCAAGGCCATGAGGTCCCTGCCAAGTCATGGTGGAGGCAAAGTAAGTGACATATTTCAGCTTGTCTCAGCCACCACCTAATCTCACAAAAACATAGCAACCCAAAACTCAGCTTATGGTAGTTTGCTGTTTTTATGATTTCATAAAGATTTCAAGCCAAGAGCAGTAGAAGCATGTTTTTTCATATCAGACCATATGGCAGATAATAAATATCTGAGATTCTGATTGCTGATAATTTCCTACATAGGCATGGACAGAAAATGTAATTTCTGTAATCAGGTTTTCTGGCAGATAACACCACATCATTCGTCACACATCCTCTCTCTCTCTCTTAGATCTTTAGGTTATACTTGCTTCAGAGCAAGTATCCTTGTGGTGCTGTGATCACAGTTAGAGCATTTTAGTACTATTACGGTGTGTGTTGGACCAGAGAAAGGAGTTGCAGACTCTGGTTGCAGTCTTGCCTTTATTTTGAATGGCTCCTCAAAATTATACAAGGTTCTGATTAAAAACAACAAAACAACCTGTAGTTCCACTCATCTGTACTGGTGTCTTGCCAGTGGGAGGAACTGGTGCTTGTGAGGAGGTGGCTCATTTGCAGCTTTCTAAATCCCAATTAGTTTTTCCAGCTACATACATAGTAGAATAGATTTTGCATCTTAAGCCTTTGGACTCGTTGGGACCAAAGCAAGGATTAAGGTGTGTGGGCCATCAAACTTGACTTCAACCTTGCCAAATGGAAAAATTATGTATCTGCACCAATTCAGAAATGCTTGTGCTTCTCAACAGAGACAAAGAATTAAGTTGCATGATGTGTTTGGAAAGCTTTATTTTCCTCATCATTTTACCGTGTGCGAATTGTGTATGCTCAGGGGTGACCAAAAAGCAAAAATCCCCAGGGAACAAATCAGCACTAAGCCTGGTTACACCTTCTTGACACAGTTAAATGGTTCTTTTTAACTACTTGATGGAAGAAACAAATTGACATTCTTGTGTTTTTTTTCCCCTTCCAGACTCTGACGGCACCTGCTCCATTTGCAGACGAAACAAGCTGTCAGTGCCAAGCCCCCCATGAGAAGCTAACCATTGCACAAGCCCGCCTAGGAACACCAGGTATGTGTAGAGAGCAACATCAGCAGGACCCTGGGCACTCCTAAAGCACAGGCTCTCCCTTACAAACGGCTGTCCATGCTGGCTTGTGCCTTCTGCTGGGAAGCAGAAAGGCCAGCCTGGTATCTGGGGCTCCCAGGTAATAGGGAAGAAATCAGTGACAAGGGGACTGTTATCTTGTGCTAGAGAAAACATTTCAACTTACGTTTCAACTTAGAATTTGATGTTTTCATGGATGTCTGTATGTTGGTCAGAAGGAAAGCTTGCCAGCCCACTCCAGATGGCCTTGAAGTTGTGTTGTGCAGTGGCTACCTCCTGGATTCTTTTTCTGTACTGCCTCTGTATGCTGTAAAACCTTTTCTTTCGCTGATATTCTTGTTGATCACATTGGGCTTTAGGTGGCTTTAAAGGCCATTTGCCCCTTGAAAAGAAAGCATGCCCAATTTTTGGAACTCTATCTGTACAGTTTTTCCAGACCTACCTTTGTGATCGGGCTGGGGAAACAGGATCTAAATTCCCCTCTAAATTCCATGAGATTCTTTTAAAAAATAAGCTTCTAAAGTATGTACACTTTATAGAGGTAAGCCCCAGCTTTCCACTCAGCTCTGCAAGGGACAATGTTGTCCCCATATTTCTGTTGACCCCTGGATGTCCTGACAGCAGAGGTATCTCTCTGTAGCACTGAAGCACAGTCCATGGAGGTTGGAGCTCTGTTGCTGTCATCTCTGCTGTCCTTTTGCTTGGAGGTGATTTCTCTGTGGCACAGCTGCCAAGCTTGTCATTTGGTAAAGCAAGTCCTTTTTCTACCTGGAGGCTGCTGCTGAAGATGTTGTACAGAAAGCAAGAGTTATGAGTGATAGCAGAAGGATGGTGAGAAAAAGAAATGATCAGCTTATTAGTGAGAAGAGCCTGGGGAAAGGATGGAAAGAGGAAGTGCAAGATTTATGTGGAAGAGATAAGCAATACATTTTTGCAGCGGTAAACTGTGGAAAAAAAGAAAGTCACAGACAAGAGGAGAAAAGGGAGATGATAGGAAAAAAAATAAGGAAAAATTGAAAAAATCCGGAAGGCAGAACTGACTAGAAAGGCAGAGAGAAAAGAACAAGACATATGGTGGAACTCTGAATGAGGAAGGAAGATGACATTTTTGCTAAATTAGAATATGGAGATGATGGATGATAATAAATAGGCAAAGCCTGAGAGAAAACAGCAGAGAGTACAAGGAAGAACAAGTAATGAGCAGGATAAAATAGTGCGACTTCACGGTGCATTTTGAACATCCAAACTGGGGTTTGGATGCAATCATCTGATGAGAGAACCAAAACCTGCCCAGTAAGAATTAAGTGCAACTTGTTTTGGGTCTGAAAAATCACTGTTGTGTTTCTTTCTTCACAGTTGACAGACCTGTCAGAGTGTATGCAGATGGGATATTTGACCTCTTCCACTCTGGCCATGCTAGAGCTCTTATGCAAGCCAAAACCCTCTTCCCAAATAGCTACTTATTAGTAGGAGGTAAGATCAGAGTTATTTATTGCACTAGATTTTTCCTTCTGTGCTTCAATATCAGAGAGTTATTGCTGTGCTCGCACCCCCAGCTGTTTATACACTATGACTTTGAATGCCACTTCCACTCTGGGGGCTTTCTATAGGTGATTTGCCTTGAATTACATCTTACAATTGCATCAATTAAAATAAAAGTCAAATTCTGCCCTCAGCTGCACAGGCACTATTCCCATTCTAGCTAAAGCAGGTGCCTGCGTGACTCTAAGCTTAGAATAGCTCCATATGAATAATTTACCTTTTCCAGTTATTCGCTCAAAATTGTTCAAAGATGGAGATGAGTGAATGAGATCAACCGCTCATTTATTTCTGGCTCCTCGGTCCCTTCGTCAGCCAGGCACAGCCCACGTCCCCTGGCTGCCAGGTCAGTACTGTGTGTGCAGACCCAGCCTTCAACATCAGCAGAGAAGCTAAATCCAGCCCGTTATCATTGGAGACCCACATGTAGGTCATGATTTGAAGGTAGTTTTCAGCTTACGAGTGCCCCTGGGCAGGTTACTTTCTTATCAGTGTTTTTTTGCTATGAATTTCTTCTTTTTGTTGTTGTTGTGCGGCTGGCTGACAGCTGTTCGGCAGTTGGCGCGTGCCTGAGGAGTCACCAGAGCGTGGCTGCATCCTGCCTGGTTGGCTGTGCAAGCCCTTCTCTCCTGAGACCTTGTAAAGATGCATTTCCAGTTTCTCTGCACCTTTGGGGTTGAGATATGCTTCACATAAACATGTCACAGCAGCATTCAGCTGCTCTGATGCTTACAGCGGTGATCATGAAGTGAATGTGAATGCAAATGCAACCTTCAGACACTTCATAAGATGCATTATTTTGCATCTTTGTCTCAAATCAGTTGAAAGTGTGGGGAAAAAAAGACCAAATAAGAGGAAAAGCAAAACCTCCCTATAAACACACTTTTTGGTTTTGTTCTTAAGTTTATGAATGGTGGTAATTCCCATGGAGCTTCATAGGAGGAAAAGGAGATATCCCTTTGTTACGAAGGAAACATTTAGGAGTCTTCCTGCTGAGCCAGATAGCTTGCAGAAGATGCTAGTGGAAGTGCAAGACTGTGAGGTTTAAAAAAAAAAATATAAAAACAAGTTATGTAGGTTTTGTTGTTCTTTTTAAAAGACTGGGGGGTGTCCCAGATCAGAGAAGGAGCTCTGGGGCAAAAGTCTGGCTGCTTTGAAATTCATAGCACAGCTTTGCTTTGCCCTTATTTTTGGAGTGAAGGACAAAGCAGCCAGCGCTCATCAGCACCTCTTCCCAGCAAGGCACTCTGCATCTTAGCATGTTTAAAAAATGGGCACTTTTCCACACCCACATACAATTTGTGCTGCAAAAGCACTGGTGTCATGTGTCTTTGTGGGCACCACAACCAAGCCTTTTTATTTCTTGTTGTGAAGACAATTATTTTGAGCTAAGATTTTTTTTTAATAGCTATTTATACCTTCCCAAATCAGTCATGAGAGCAGGATGACAGAATCAAAAGGAAATACAGAGATACTGTGTCTGCACTGTACATGAAAAAACAGTAATCAAGAAATGAAATCAAACCTTTCTATGGGATTCAAGCAAAAATTACTATTTTCCAATAATTTCAGTAGACCCTTTCTTCCAGGAGAGGGTAGCTTTAAGATGACATAAAGGCTGTAAATAAATATAAGTACAATCTCAGAAGGGATCTTTCTACTGAAAATGCTTTGATCTCCATTAAATTTCTTATCAGCAGGCATCAAAAAATGACATAATAGGATAGAGTGGCATTTCAGTAGCTGAAATTCATATGTATATTATTATCTGGCTTTAAATTTTGCACAAACTCCAGGGCTATCTCAGCCTTCCTACATTTTTCCTACTTTAAAGGTCCTTAACAACCATCACAGCAAGACCATCCATTTTAGGTCTCAAAAAAGACTGCATCTTTGCCAGCGCCTTGCTAGATAAGTTGATGTTTTCAAATTAGAAAGAAGCAGCAGCTGTAGGGCTACTCGCACGCTTCCCCTGCAGCACTAATAATGTTGCATTTATCATTTGCCAAGTACATTTGCTTTTTGTCCCAATGTCATAGACAAGTGAGATCCACGAGGCATAGATTTGACCTGTGGTAAAGGACAACCACTCTCAACTCAGCTATAAATGGGTATCACATTATTCCATGTGGGGCGTCAAATGACTCTTGTAGCTGTAATGTTGGACAGAGTTACAGCTGTGGGGATAGCCACCGTGTTTTATGCAACATCATGTGGGTTGAAAGATAATACCTAACTTCTGTAGTCCTCTGGTAACACGGGTGTTGCTTCCAATCATTTTAAAAGCAATGTGACAAAGCATTGATACATCCAGAGTTTAAGATGCAGGATTTCTGGACTTGCTCATTCCACAGCTTCTCCCGGTCCTTTCCATGAGGCTTCCTTCTGCAATTTCCCATTTGAATGTGGCACAAGCCTCACTTCTCTTCCTATTGAGTTCCTGCTGAACTCAAAACTAAACTCAGATTCCTATAAAATCTGCCATGACTTGTTCTCCATCAGTATTTATTTAGTGAGAAACTGTTCTGCTGTGACTTAGAGTTTTGTTGGCAAATTCATCATTTAGAGCATTGTTTACCTAAGAATAAAAAGCAGGGACAGGAGGCCCAGAGAGGCTGAGGGGTCTCCGTCTTTGGCAACTCAACTGGATGTGGCCCTGAGCAACCTGCTGTAGTTGGCCCTCCTGTGAGGAGGTGATGTCCAGTGGTGCCTCCACCATTTTGTGATACATGAATTTTGCAAGCACTCTGTAATTCCTGACAATGCAATTTTTGATTGTTTTTAAAGCATTGGCCATCACCCCTGAAATTTCGCAGCCCATGAAAGCCCTACTTACAGTGGGATTGAGTTACCTCAACATGTGCATCTAGTACTGCTTGAGGTGTGCTACAATATCTCACTCAGGTTCTGTCTGCAGCTCCAGAAAGAAAAGGATCTCTCTATGGTTGTGCCTGCCAGTCATGAGCAGAACTCTTAGATGCCGTGGAGCACCTCAAAATTAGCTAAGCTTAATGGATTTATCAGGAAATCAACTGCTGGTCTTGCTAATTCTACTAAGTATGGAGCCATTTTGTTGATACTTCCATATTTTAGTTTGCAGTGATGATTTAACTCATAAATTCAAAGGCTTCACTGTGATGAATGAAACTGAGCGATATGAAGCCCTCAGACACTGTCGTTATGTGGATGAGGTCATCAGAGATGCACCCTGGACACTGACACCTGAGTTCCTTGAAAAACATAAGGTACATTCCTCCCCTTATCCCTGCCTTCCCCTTTGTAGACTGACAGTTGAGAATAAACAGCAAGTCTGTGAAATTCTGTAAGCCAGAGCAAATTATTTTATTTAGTTAATTCCAGTCACCAAAATAGTACATGGCATCGCTTGCCTCCATCTTTGTCAGAAAATGTTATATTTGTCTTGCCTTTTTTTCCTCACTGTACTGAGATGATTTACGTGGTGGGATTTGTGAATGGCAAAATAACACTGAAGAGTTATTCACAAATTCACTTTCAGGAAAGGAGATCATGAATCATCAGGAAAGGAAATCATGAGCTATCAAGTTATCACATAGTGCCTAAAGTCCTGTTAAAGTCCTGAATTAAAGGCACATTTCTTTTTAATGTCTGCAGGTGCAATGATTGGCCAGAAATATGTAAAAATGCCATGTGCCCTCTAAAAGGCAGGATAGAGTTTCTTACATCCTACTGACTGGCTTGCAATATATATATAAATTTTAACAAAAGCATAATTAACTAGGATGTATTTTAATGTCCGCATCACTGGGTGATGAAAGGACAGCATGACAGTACTAGGTATACATGTATATACGCACAGCCCCAAGGAGGCAGAATCAATAATCCTGCCTCCACGGGTTTAAAAGCCAAGGCTTTGCCACTTGACTTAGTGCTTCCAGTACCAGCAAAAGCAGGAATGAATGTCTTAGGTTTTCTACAGAATATCACACAGAGCCAGCCAAAGTGATGTGCTAATGGCAGTGCTTCTGGAGACAAGCTTGCTGTTCTTTCATAATTGATCACACAACACAGCAGTCGTAGGCCTAAATCTAGTGCAATATTCTAGGTGATGGCTTTAGGATGAGAATGTCAAAAGCAAATCAGCTGAAGGCGAGAAAAGAGATGATCCTCCACAAGGACCTCCCACTGAACCAAAATTCAGTGATGGTGGCATGTGATTCTTCTTCTGTTCACTGGCAGATTGACTTTGTAGCCCACGATGACATCCCGTACTCCTCCGCTGGCTCGGATGATGTATACAAACACATAAAGGAGGCAGGTAAGGGCAACTTTACATTTTAAGCACCTCCCTTTACAGCGTCAGCTCACATTCTTTTACTGCCTTTTGAGCACAACTGCTGGAAGAGAAGCACTAGAGATAATGTCATGTTCTCTTACACCCTAACGGTAGGTACGGCTGACTTCAGCAGAAAGATTCACTTTGTAAAACCACAAAGGATGTCCTTGGCTGAATTCCTGCTATAATCCCCAGGAAACCATTCAGATCTGTCATGAAAGAGTCCCATGTGGGTTTTTAAAACATTTTAGGGTGCTCATCTAAGAGCTTTGAACGGATGAAAATGAGTTTAGTTCCCACAGCAGCCCAGCCAACTTCAGTGGTTTGTTGATAACCACAAACGGATGACTCCTTGACACAGCCCAGTCCTGAATACAGGCAAGCACAGGCAGCCTTCAGGGGTCATTAGGATCCACTTCCGATTTGCATGGAGGGTTCTTTTCCCTACACTGGCAGAGGTTTTAAATCAGTACCAGAGTAATTCATTTGCCATGACTATTTAGCAGGTTGGTTGAGTACCACATTACATTGAACATGAACACGCTGAAGTCATCAGGAGTTTGTATCTCTTCAGTTGGAGGAAGCTGAATTAAATCTGAGGAGATAATGTGAAGCTGCTGTTTGCCAGCAAGCAGCTACCCTAACAGAATGAAGAGTGCGGGAGGAGTAACGCATCGTACCTTTCTTCTCCTGCTCCCTGGAGGTGCTGCTTTAAACCCTGGAGAATCCATCCTCCTCCTGGGCTACATAAACATGTATATTGGAAGCTTAAAAAAATTCCAGAGTGGATCTGCCTGATGGTAATTTGTTGTGCAAAGTGACCTTCTCAAGCTATACAATGGCAGCAGGAGACCAGGTATTGACCTGAGCTGAAAGAATAAGCTTTTTATAGCAGCAGTTCTTGATCTTTTTCCACTTGCAAACCTCACTGTTGTATCAGACTCACAAGCCTCCTTTGGGAACTGCTTCTGAAACTACAGTTTCAGAGCAGCACCAGCTTACTTCTAGGCAACGGAACAAAGGTATCCCTGGTAAGGGCAGGTCACCAAGGGACATAGAGCATACGTGCTGGACAGGCAGCTGCTTTGCATTTCTTCTATAAGGTGCTGAGCGCACAGGACAACATGACAGGAGCCCTTGGTGTCACTGCATCGTTACCAGACTGAGCTGGAGAGTGCCCGAACCCGGCACATCCTTCTCTGCTGTCGTTGGGCACGGGTGCGGTGCAGACGTGTCCTGATGAGAAATTCAAACTTTGCAGAACAGAGTTTGGACTCACGGGTTCAGAGACTTGTTGATCAGTGCCAGATGCTGGAGAAGCGATGGCAGTCTTGTATGGCTGAATTTTGTTACGTATAAACTGGGACACAATGTAACCTTATTTGTGAAGGGTTTTGAAATTTAGTGCTGTAATATTCCTAATGCTCCAGAAAGCATTATTATGATAATGAATTTCCCCTTTCTCCTGGAGGTTTTTATTTTAAATAGACCAATGCTGTGGGTGCACTTGTGCATTTTCCTTAGTTCCAGCACTCCCATTTTCCCACATCAGGTTGTTGGGGAGCAGAGAAGCAGGTAAGAACTGTGGAGCTCCTTGTGTCGATTCCCATAGGCTCCCATTTCCCCACTGCCTTCAGGGGGCGGGAGGGCGTATGGACAAGACTGAGCTGGGTGAGAGTGCACTGACTAAACCTGTACACATCTGTTAACAATTAGTTTGGGAAACATGAATCAGTCCAACACATGAAGCATATGAAAGCAAAATCAGTGACTAAAGGTAATGTTCTCATACATGGGTTAGTGTACCTGCTTGAAAACAATTCAGCTTTTGGCTTAGCAAGGGTAGGACTTGGATTTTGTTCATGTATTCCTGTAGCTCCTATCTATAAAGGCTTCTGGCTCAAAGTGGGTTTTGCTGCTTCCAAAAATAGTTTCCTGAGTGACTGCTGCAAGCCTGAAAAGCATGATCAGGGAAACCTCTCTGCTCATGATTAAAATAATCTATTTTTTAGCAGACTATTAATTAGAGATCAGAAAGAAAAAAATATCACATAGCATTTAGTCATAAGAGGCTGCTAAGCTTCTTGATTCCTTCTCCAGATGTTTTTCTAACCCTGTGAAATTAGCTAGCAATGCCTGCCTACTTCAAGTGAACGTGAGGATTAATTTGCCAGTAGCTATAGCGCCTTTTTAAGACAAAGCATTACTTTTTTTTTGCAAAACCATTTCCAGTCTTATCTCACAGTGCTCTCTCATCAGCAGCTCAATGTTGCAATTACGTATAAGTGATAGTAGTAATTTCTGTAGCCCTAAATAGCTACTAAACAAAGTAGCGCTAGCACCCTGCTACTATTTATTGCCTTTGTGACTTGCTCTAACAGATCAAGCGATCGTGTCTTGATGAGGAGCAATTAAAAAGCAATACATTCCTCAGATTAATAAATGACCAGTTTTATTAGAGACTGATCTGTTGGACCAGGAAAAATGATTTTGCAGCCACTGACACGGCCAGGTGGACATGAAATGGGGGCTGTGGGGACTGATACCCTGGTTTGTTCACACTACCATTACGCTTCATCTTTCTGTTACAAGCACCTCCAGGGTTTTTCCCAGTTATTGTAATGCATCTTTTACCTGAAGGCACTTCCTGGCTTTGGCCAAGGCCAGAGGCTGCTCTGTTTTACTCAACAGAACAAAGCCAACCCCCGACTCCTTTTCACAACGTTAAACAAGGGCTATGCTTATGGAAAGAACTGCTCAGTGAATTGCCACAACTGTGAGGTTTTGCCTTCCTGGCTCAGTAGCCCTTGCCAGTCTAATAACTTCCACAAAACAGCTGACACTGGGAAGAGGGCAAGTTTTACCCTTTCTGAAGACTTGAGGAAAAATAAACAGTATAGCAACGTAGTGCATTCTGTAAGGCTCACACAGGGACAACAGGAACGAATGGGGAATATGATGGGCAGAATTGCAAGTCTCTTATGTGTGGTCAGGCATTTTTGTGTTCATCCCCAGCTACCCGCCGCAGTGCCTGCGCCTGCCGTGCTTTCTCAGCAGGCTTTCTTTTCCCACTTTGCTCAGGAATGTTCGTACCAACACAGAGAACGGAAGGTATCTCCACGTCGGATATCATTACAAGGATTGTCCGGGACTACGACGTGTATGCCCGGCGCAACCTCCAACGAGGATACACCGCCAAAGAGCTCAATGTTAGTTTTATAAATGTAAGTACACCGATCTGCGTTTACTTCTGAAATGCTCTCACCTAGGACCCTGAACATAGAGTAAAGGTTAAGAAACAGTATCTTCCTCCTGCTGCTTTTAAAATAGCTGGGAAGAACTTAATTTAAAAGAAACTGGTAAGCCGAGGGTAGTTTGAATTGCTCCTATTAATTAGCAGCTTTGTTTCTATCTTATGTTTTCATGTTTGTAACAAAACTGCTCCCCCTTCTTACATGAGCTGTGACTCAATGACACATTAGGAAGGAGCACACACACACAGCCCCCAGCTTCTCAGCCACTCACCTAAGACACGGTTTCTTTCTGTATTCCCATTGTGAGAAGGCAGCACAGAGAGCAAAGATTTTGATATCCCAATGTTCTCTACAACATGACAGGATTAAAAACCAAAACTGAAAACAGCTGAGCAGTGAGATTACTAGAGGAGGCTAAAATAGTTTTTAAAAGACAAGGAAGCATGTTAGGAAGCTCACACACAAACGATGCTGAAGTGATCAGAAGCCACAATAGGCAGGGCAAGAGTACCATTTGAAAGGATGGCTCAGAAAAATGTAGCAGCTCAAATTATTCAGCTTCCAGATACAGCACTGCACCTTACTCTCCAGTAAGGAGTAAACACTTAACAGAAATGAAAGTTTTCTTTCTTTCATTTTCTGTTTCAAGTCTTAATTTAAGGCCTCAACATAACTCACATTGCTGAAATCTTCCCTGTGATTGCACTGGCTCACAGGAGGACTTTTCCCCTCCTTCCCTGGAACTGGGAAACCACGTCATGAAGGACTGAATTCTGTCATTTCGTGAGGGTTTTGTTCACTTGTTTCTTATTTTGAAGTCTGTTGGATAAATCACAGATCACAGGCCATAAATATTCATTTCACTGTGCTTTTTTTTCAGTCTTCTACAAAATCTCTAAAAAAATCCTGCTTGTAAGTACTCCACCCAGAAGGATCAGTATTGCTAATACCCATTAAATTCAGGCATCCAGCTTAGGGGTTCTCAAATTTGTCCTTTAGAAGCTCTGAGGTTAAGATGCTGCTGCAAAGGTATACTTCCCCCAGTCATGAGACACTGGTATACCCTGAAGTTCCTCCTGGCATTTGGTTATTTGGCTTATAGTAATTTGAATGCAGAAATACTAATTTGTACCAGAGACTGCTTATGTTTCAAAATAAAAAAACCAAGGATTTCACCAAGACAGAAAAGTGCTGGGTTCCCTGTCAGAAGAAAAGCTTGGTCACCTGTTGGGTGCGAAGTGAGTTCAGTTTCTTTGGACCTTGAGGATTTTGTTTGGCCTTGTGGCCTGCAAAGACAGTTCTTGTAATGATTCATGAGCTGGAATAAAACCTACCTCAGCATTAACAGTATTTGTTCTAAAAGTAAATTCAACTGCCCCTTAAATGAAGTTCCAAGGAAATTAAGAGCTGATAGTTGATCTGTGCTTCTACAGAGACCGTTACACCTTCAGAGGCACAGCGTTAGTTCACCGTGTGCCCAAGTTTGAAGAGCACAGAAGCATTTCGGGACGAAAGCCCTTTAAACCCTGAAGTATTTTAGAAGGTTGGCCTGATGTTAGCCCCCTAATGTTATCTTCTCTGTTCCTCGCTCTCTCTTCTCTTAAATCTTCTGGCCAGAAGCCGCTGGCCTACCCACATCTTTCTGTTGCAGCCAGAAGCTCCTGTATTAGCCAGGCTTAGAGGCGAAGAGAGTTTTCCTTCTGCTCTGCAGAAATCCAACCAAAAAGACATTTTGGTCCAAGTTGTCATCCCGGCTGGCAAGTCAGCAGTGGGCCGTGTTTGCTAGGAAACCCAGGGAGATTCACCTTTTGATTAAGTTTGAGCTGTTAATTTCTCACTTGCATCCTTCAAAAGATTCATATAGTTTTCAAAGTGCATTCAGTTGGAAAATACGGAAAGATTAATGTAGTGGATTAAACAGAGTAATCACACAAGACAGTCTTTTCAATATGTACCTTCTGCACTTCGTTCCACAAATGTTAAATTTGCATTTATAAAAATAATGTGTCAATAGTTAACCAAGGCCATATGGATTAGGATACATTAATGCAATTTTTTTCTTCTTCTCAGCTGTGAGTGGCTAATTATTTCCAAGTCCCTATATATTAATCTCTGTCCACATTTTTAAAACAGGAGAAGAAATACCGCTTTCAAAACCAAGTGGACAAAATGAAAGAGAAAGTCAAGAACGTGGAGGAAAAATCAAAAGAATTTGTTTACAAGGTGGAAGAGAAGAGCCATGACCTCATTCAGAAATGGGAAGAAAAGTCCAGAGAATTTATTGGCAACTTTTTAGAGCTGTTTGGACCCGACGGAGCATGGGTAGGTATTCTGCCATCCCAGGAAATCTGAGTGGTTTTTATTTATCTTCTGTAATGCAGATCAAGAGCAGACTCTTTTGCTGCAGTCTTTGCTTTGAGAGCCAGCACGGTAGGATAACGCCAAACCCGCTTGCTGAATCTAGTTAACGCACGCCAGTGCTGCAGCCAGAGGATTTCCTGCTTCTGGCTGTTGCTTCTTTGGGATAATTTCTGTCTTTTGTGGAGGGGCGATGCCGAATGTGATACTGCATTCGGCAGAGGTGTGTAACAGCAACACACACGCAAACAGGCTAATACAGTCTGTCCTCCCCCTTAGCACTAAATGAGACCACACAGACATCAGGGAGGAATTATGCACTGAAGGTGGTGAAGGAAACAGGGACACTGACAAATTTTTCAGTGGTGCTCTTTATGCTCTGTACTCGGCAGTAGAGGATGACAAATTTTCTAGCTTAAAAACTACTGATTTAAAGTTCCAAGGAATGATTTTACATGTTGAGTGGCCACACTCATCTAACTGACTGCAGGAAAGGTTCAGGTGGAACTGAAGCACTTTGGAAGCTCTCCTCAGTACGTGCTGGCTCCACAGAGCCCATTTACCAGAGGTCCCCAGGTGCCTTGGGAAAGGCAGTTGAGACTCTGTAACAGCGTCCTTCTGGGGAGAAACCCCAGGTACTTTCTGTTGAAAGGATCTCAGCAGAGTTTTTGTTTATAAACAAACCCTCAGGAAGTTCACCAGGGTTCTGTGAAGCTAAGTAGCCCACATCACAGCCGTGTCACAACTCAGTGCCACCAAAGCATGTAGTAAATGCCTCTTTCTGGAGTTCTCATCTTTGCCCTGCCATGACTTGCCGTGTTGATTACCACTCAGTTGAGAAAAGCCTAAAATTAGGCTGTGAAGGCTTCAGAACAGAGACTGAATCTTTATAATCTGCTTACAGCTACATCTGTCCCACGCAAAGGCAGGTGCTCTCTCTGGTCTCAGCCATATAAACAAATAGCTTATTTAGCTATTTGTTCATTGACAGTATCATCTTCCTTGGGGAGGGGAAGAGGGTAAACTCTTCTAATGACAAGCCCAGGTTTACCTGCATTGACCACATCCACGTGAAGAATGCTTCCTCTGTAAGTTACTCTCCATGGAGCTTGGCGAGTGTTCCCCATGTGGGATGGTCCCGTGGCCACGGGTGCTGAATAAATGAAACTAATGCTGCCAGAGCACATGAAACCCACAGGGGGTGAGGTGAGTTTGGCTGTGCAGAGAGAGGAAAAGAATTTCAAAGCCTTGGTCCCATTGCCTGGCTTTGCCCACTCAGCACTGCACACTGCTGATGGCATTTTTGAAAACCCTTTGCTGATAAAAAAATTTTACCAAATTCGAATAGAGAAAAGCTGCTCTGCAAAGGTCATTGGGGAGCGGGGTGGAGGTGTAAAACTCCTGTTTACTGAGTTCGCCTTCCAACCACAGAGCAAAAAAAATCTGCTGCAAGCACAGAGAGCTTTGCTAAGTACAAGAATGAAATCTCCTTGCAGTGTGGTAGGAAAAGCATCAGTGACAGCGAGCTGAGAGGTGATGTGGCTTTTTTAAAAATCAATGTGAGCCTTGCAACAGGAAAGACTTTTAAAATAATGATAGCTTGCTATTAGTGTCAAAACTGTTATTAACATTAATTTGCCTTATCACTGTTAGTTAGATGTTGCTTTTAATGTTGACATTAAAAGTACAAGAATCATTACGGGCATGCTAGACTCCTAGATCAGTAATTTGCATGCCATTAATATGCTATTATTATTTCACAAATAATTATTATAATACGCTTTATGCTAGCATCAATTTTCCTAAAAGTAAGGGCTGTGTAACCCACAAAAAAAAATGCCTATTTGTGAAAAAGGTCAAAATGCCAGTTTTCAAATGTCAAGATGTCTATAATTCATTGCCAGTTTTGCCCACCTGTGCAATCCCCTGTATGTATTCTTTTCTCTGCCAGAGAGTCACAGAGGTGTCAGAAACAACAATTAATGTGGCATGAAACTTTTGTCCTGGCTCAAGGGAGGACCATTGTGCAGCTGAGCACGGAGGCCCTAATGGAGAGACTCTGCTCCATAGATGTGGAAATCAGGGGGGTTCATCATCCCACCTCCTCTCTGACACCTACAAGCACTTGAGAAATCAAGGATCATGGGGCAGGGTTTCCATGCCATTGTCCCTCTGGGGCGAGACGAGGTGTCCCTCCATAGGGCCCATTTCCCTCTACTGGGTTCACAGAGGGAGTGGGGATGGCTGCCCTGGGAAACACCTGCATCACCTCAGACATCAGCAAGGGGATCAGATAAATCTTACAGGTTGCAATTAGAACCTGAGGCCAGCTTTTTGGTCACGCCGTGTGTCTGCAGCCTGGACCTCAGCACGGCCTTTGGAAGCCTGCAGAAAGCAGCAGTCCACTGTAACGCCCAACTGGCACTTGTTTTGTAAAGCAAAGGAGTACCAACACGTGGGCAGTAAAATTCAGAATAGGCAAAATGTTTCTGCCCAGTAGCAAGTGTGCCAAAAGCAAACTGTCACCTCCCTACCCTGGTTGGGTGTACCCGAATTCGCTTGAACTAAGGCTTTGAAATTCTTTTCCTGGTAAAGGTCTGGAGCCCACCCAGCCTTGTCTAACCCTCCAGCACCTTAAGGAAACCATTAACAGTTGTTCTACTTCCTCAGCACCCAACGGCCCGAGGAGCACCCCCACATTAGGAAGACCTTCCCTGTGAAGGGCATGACTTACTGACCCTGCTAGAACCAGCCAGAGGAGAAGAGTCATTCTGGAGACAGGTGAATCACACCATCTCCTCCTCCTCCTGCAAGAGTTGTGGTTTTAGCCAGCAACCTGGTGGCTAAAGCACTAATGCAGGAGGCAATTCGGGCTGGCTGGGCATTTACCCTGCTGAAGGTGTGAGTGCACCAGCTTGTTCCAGCAACAAACTCTTTGCTGAAGCCTGGCTGAGGGCCTTAGCAGGAAGGTGGGGTTCTCCTTTCCATCCCTGGCCCGTGTGGCCCAAGGACCAGTCAAGTACCTCCTGCCACATGGGATACCAGCCAAGCTGGGCCACTTTGATCTCCCCCAGCACCAGTACCGCACCAGCAGGAAGCAGCGCAATGACAGTGAGCTTTTTGAAGCGGCTGGTAAGGCGCCAGGAGCAGAAGGGAGTCAAAGTATTTTGCTTGGCCAGGAAAAAGATATTTCATATCAAACAATTTTTTTTTGTTGGGGGTTATCTTCAGTGAGAGGATGAAACAGACTAAGTCAAGCCAACAGAACCTTAATTTCTGTGATCTAAAGAGAAATTTTGCACTCCTACCACTGAATTTCAACAGGCTCCAGGGCTTTGCCAGCCCTGGCGACATCCTCACAGCTCTCAGCAGCAGAAACCCTCCCCCACACGAATGCTTCCTGGCATCATTTATCAGGAACAACCACCATCTGCTAACTGCTGAAATTTTAGGAAGTCTTGACTATTTTGGACCTAGCAGTAGCGTAGGTTACACACTGTGGGTCTTTATGCATGAGAGCATGGGTAAGCGTGGCTCCAGACAGGAACTGTTCTGTCATTCTGCACTGCAGCAATATCCAGGCTCTAAAATTAAGTTAATGAAGGCCAATGTGATAAAGATATAAATTGGGTGAGGGAGCTCACAGAGGAACAGTTAAGTTCTGCATTCCCGCTCGATCGTTAACCCCCAGGATTAGCAGATACCAGAAACCTGACAGGAAAAACCCAGCATCTGCCCCTCCGCTGGCAGGGAACACTGAGTTTCAAAGAGGGGGAGGAAGAGCAAGAAGGGCAGCCGCGTGCTTCCTGGCTGCGAGGAAGGTCATCACAGAGCTGAGTCGCTGCAGGGGAAAGGGGAGGAGGAACAAAATGAAAATCAAGCTGAGAAAATCTGTGGACTGCAGCCGCCCAAGCAGGCAAACCCAGGATACATTCTGCACGAGTATTTTGCTCTCAGACCTGGGCGGCAACTTAACTTTGTCCGGGCTGGTTCTTCCATTCCAGCCCAGCATCACCGATGGTCCGACCCCCAGTACTCCAGCCACGGTGGAGACTTCTTGTTCCCCGTCCCCGGGAGGAGCAGCGAGGCGCTTGCATTTATCCTTTTCCACGTGAAGCCCGCAGCAGCTGCGCAGTTCCTGCCAGATCGCCGTAACCCAGCCCGGCAGCCTGACACAAGACCCCGTAGGCGCTAACGAGTAGCAGCGTATGCCTTAGTGTAGCAGATTGCCTGACTGAAAAGGTGGTCTCTTCCACCCCGCCAGCTCTGGCAGGCCTCCACTCAGCTTTACAAAGCAAAAATGACAATAAAGCCCAAAGCACAACGTAGAGCCTGCACGTGTTTCTCTTTTCACCAAAGGCACCCGAGTCCCGACACTCCCACCCCCAGCTGGAGGGTTTGGGTGGTGCGTGTTCCAGGGAGCTGGGGAAGCAGCTGCCAGCGTGCGGCAGGCACCGGGCTGCCTCCCTAAGAGGAGGAAGAAAAAAAAAGGCTGAGCTGGCCAGGAAGCTCAGCAGGAGACGGGTGGTCCATCGCAGCACACTAAAAGGAACAAGTCCTGGGAACAAGGAACGCTGGGGGTTCAGGCAGAAAACGTGACTTCTTGAGACAGAGCGTGACCACCACATACAAACAGTCCAAAGGGAGTGGCCCCTAGCTGGCTCAGGGCAGCACACACAGCAGTCTCACACCAGGGGGGCCTGATTTAACACAAATCCTTGCCATGTAAAAAACAGGTTATTACAAGCACAGTAGAACAGGCCAAGGCTACGTGTGGGCTGGACTGGCCATACTGCAGAGCAGAAGTCTATCCTCCGTCTCCCTGCTCTCTCCCCCCAGGTGAGGGGCACAGCGCAGCCCCTCTCTGCCCGCGGGCGTACCTTCCCCTCTGTGCATTACTCAAAGAGCATCTTTTCACTTTGCTTTTGCAGAAGCAAATGTTCCAGGAACGAAGCGGCCGAATGCTCCAGGCCTTTTCTCCCCGGCAGAGTCCAAACAGCAGTCCCACGCGAGGCCGCTCTCCATCCCGTTCTCCATCTCCACCCTGGGTCTTCAATAAAACCTCCCCTCCCTCTTCTCCAAAAGCTGCCTCTGCCTCCCTCAGCAGCATGAGCGAGGGAGATGAGGATGAAAAGTAAAATAAAGATATATTTTTTTAACCATGAGACAGAAGAACAAGCTATGAACTCAACCACTGGATGGGGAGAAGCGCGAGGAACATCAGGGGTATCTCTGACAGCAGGGAACGTGCTCTGGGAGAAGATGTCGAAACCAGACTGGAGCACAGCAAGGGAGATCTCAGGAAAAGCTTATCCCATCCCCACTCTCACGGTGCCCGGAGGCCCGGCCAGCAGTGCTTGCCAGACGTGGTACCGGGGACTGAGAGAAAAACACACACCTTTGCGGGAGCTCCTGTCCAGGTGTTGCTGCTTACGGCTGCTGCGGCCAGGCCAGGCTGGTGGGGAGCTCTGCATCCGGTGGGGCTGGCAGGGGGAGCTTGCTTGGCTCCCGGTCCGGACCCAGCACGCGGACGAGGGACAGCTGTGGCCTGTGGATGGAGAACGCGCAGTTGTCCCGGACCCTGCTAACCTCAAGCTCTTCTGGCATGTGAAGGAATGGCGCTGCTGCAGCAAATGCCTTCAGAAACAGGAAATAACAATTTTACCTTTTTTTTTTTCTTTTTGGATGAGATCTGCCCCACAGCCCAAACCATGCCAATGAAATGGAGAGTTCTCCAGCCGAGTTGGTGGAAATCCATTTAATATATTCAAGCTACTGACTGCTGCTTGTTGACCAAGCCTCTGTACAGGGCGTGTGTAAAGAGTGAGGCTGTATCTGCTTTGTCAAATTGCTCTCCGTGTTCCCAGTGCCTGAACAGCCACCTGATAACTTCTGTTTTGCTCCCTGGCTTTGCACTTTGGAGGCAAGAAAGTCCACGAAAAGACAGTCCTTGCTGGAATGTGCTGTTGTAGGAAACAGATAATTTGAAGAGGTTGGTGATTTTTACTGGTGAATTCTAGAAAACACAGGTGGGATCCCAAGGCCTCCAAGGAAACCCTGCTGCTCTCAGCTGCAAACTCGCCAAACGATGAGCACAACAGCGCTGCTGTCCTCGCGTGCTGCTCAGCCCGTTAAACAAATTTCTCAAACTCTAAACAAGATGTGTTCACAGACAGCCTGCTCCCCGAGGTGTCCCGAGGCCCCTCCTGTATCCTAACATGGAGAAAAAGCTGGGAAAAAACCCAATGGAAACCTTTTAAAGAGGATTAGGCATGGGGATTTTCTTTCTCCGTCCATGACCCCCGCACGGCCCTGAGCAGAACCACGGGAAGGGCAGCAGGAGTGAAGCTGCCCCCTCCCCTCCACGCCCTAGCTCTTTTCCTTCCAGCTCCCACCATCCAGTCCCTCAGTGGGCACCCGGGGAGGCGGCTGCAGACACTGAGCACGGGGGACCCCCAGCCCCCAGGGCTGCCCTGCCCCACAGCTCAGAAAGCTGCAGGAGGCACGTAGCCTGCACCCCTGCGCCAGGGCTGCAGAGAAACGGTGCCGTTTTGCTCCGGGGCTTGCCTGGCAGAGCCTGCCCACGGGGCACATCCGTGGCTCTCCAGCCCAGCGCCAGCTTTGGCCCGAGGCCAGCAAGGTAAGGGCTGCCACCGCCTGCCCGTCCCACCAGCAGGGGACAGGCCTTGGGCAGCCTGGGCAGGGGGTCACAGCAGCAGTGAGACTGGCACTGTGCCACTGCCGGCTGGGGTTGTGAACCCGTCGGGACAGCGCCAGTCGGCACTCTGCTGGTTCCCTGCGCAGGCAGCACAGGAAACCCCGGGAGAGGGAAGGCTCTGAGCCTTCCTCTGGGACAGAAGGAGCACTTCCTCTCGGGAAAGAGCTGAAGGAACAAGGTGCCCGAGTGCCTGAGCAGTGGTACCTGCTGGCGGCAGTGTCCCCCCCAGGCCACCGGCCTTACCTCGCCGAGTCACCTAGTGAATTCCTTTCACTCCTCCTCTTCCAGACACTTTACCAGGCAGGTAAATGACAGACCCTCCTACCAGGCACCAGATTAGCCCCGTGCTCTGTCCATTCCCTGCAGGTGTCATCCATTCCCCACTACGGGGAAACCGATTTTTCTTCGGGAACGCTTTGCCAGGCGCGTCTCCAACTACCACAAAACCGAGCACGTAATACCTTGTGGCACGCTTTGTCCTCTGGAGTCAAGCTAGTTCCTTCTTCAGAGAGCTGCGAGAAGGTGAGCAGGGAACAGGGTGAACGACCGCTTTCAGGAGGAAGCGCGAGGGGAGAGCCACAGCTAGTTCAGCTGCCGCCAGCTGTGCGCCCGATGGGACGATGCAATTAAGACCTTTCTCAGCCTTAGGCAACCCGTTACTGTAATTTCATACCCGGGTTGCACTTGTTAGTTTTTCTGATCCTTTGCAAGTCTTAAGTCTTCCCATCACAAACCACTCCTCCACCACAGGAACCGTCTGCTCTCTACTGGTGCTGTTTCTACGACGAGCCATGTCCAAATGCAATGGAGGTGGGCAGGTTTTTGTTGTTGTTGGCTTTTCCCATTTGGTTTTTTGTTTTAATTTCATAGCGCTTACCGTTCGGCAGCCCGTGGTGAGTGGTTTGAGTGGAAGACAGCACCACAACTTGTAAACAGGAACTGGAGAACAACTCACCAGTGACCTCTTCTTAACAGAAGGTGTTTCTCAGAGTCACAGGTGACTGTCCAGCGACAAAGCCATACGCTGTATCAGGCGTCCTTTCGCATTTAGGGTATCAATAAGCTGAAGTCTTTGCCCTGCTGGTACAGACACCAATATCCATGTGCTGTCTCCAGCAGACCAGAACCTCATTGCCTCTGGACACGTAGAGGGCAATTTTGCACTTCTGAATCATGGTTGGGTTTTATTTTTCATGAGCGTTGCTTTAATTCAGTCCTATTTATGAGCCAAGCTCCACATGAAAAATAAACACTGTACAACAGATACTGCTGCCTCTCACCTTCATTTACAGCACCTCTGGACACAGAAACACAACGCCTCCTGTAGCCCCCACTGGTAACACAGCGCTTGTTACCCCCACCCTTTGTACCCTAGGGCTTTACGACACCACAAACACCATTTTAGCAGCTTCTCCAACCCGCAGTCCTGCTGCTGGAGTTACCACTGCTGCTCTCTGCTCCGGGAGCCTCACCTCTCTCCTTGCCTTCGCTCAAGGCCGCGTTTCTGGCTGCAAGGTAAAGGTGGGGAACTGCTGCCCCAGCTGGCAAGAGGCAGCATCGGGCACCAGCAAGTCTGAGCCCTCCCTTACCCTCTGCCCCAGCGCGGTGGAATCAGGAGCCACTATTTTAATTCTTACTTCTAAATGGAAGAGCGAGCCATCCCGGTTCTGCTTCTGAAGATCATGCCCAGCAGCCGCGATGCTCCTGTGCGCACAGCAGTGTGACCTGCGGCTGCGCCAGCTTTACGCGAAGCTGCAGCAGCAAACACGAGCCACAGGGACAACTCCTGACACGGGCCTCTGGACTGAACTCTTCCTCCCGCTAAGTCAGTCCCATGCCCGAATGCTCCTGCTGCGCTCCTTCCCCGCTGTCCTTGCTGTAAGAAAGAAATTATTACTGCGGCAGCTGAAGAAAAGATTTTTCTAAATTATTTATTCATTGTCAGTCCAGCCTCTGGCAGGGAGAAGCTGAGCTGGCAGGCAGGAACTTAGGACTTCCCAGCTCAGGTATTTTTAACTGCAGAACAAGAACAAATCTCAAAGTTGTTCAGCGTGGTAGAGAAACTTTTTAAAGGCGCAGGAAGAGAAGGCTCTGGGGAGACCTTATAGCAGCCTTCCAGTTCCTGAAGGGGCTACAGGAGAGATGGGGAGGGACTCTTTGTCAAGGAGTATAGTGACAGGATGGGGGGTAA
>JAOXNO010000001.1:126317365-126327601 GCA_028565335.1 Limnodromus scolopaceus
TCTATGACTGGCTGTCTGGTCTTTCAGCATTTCTCTCCCCTCCCCTCCCCACCCCCACCCCCCAAAAAAACAATAGGCAATAAACATGAAACTGAATAACCCCCTGCCCCTGTATTGACAGAATTTCTTGTATGGAGAAATGATCTAACTACTTATCTTTCCTCAAAACAAGGAAAAGTGTATAGAAATGCATTTCTGTGTTTGCGTGTCAATAAAATCATTAAGGTGCATACCAAGAAGTGGAAATCCCAAAGTCTAATAACATAATTTTTGTATGCACTTGACAAATGGATTTGGGAATTCGGAGAAAGCATCAGTTTAAAGCTGCACAACCCTTTATAGTACTATGCATTTATAAGCTCATTAGATATAAAACCTGAAGAGCTCAAAGGGATTTTCTGTAAGAGGTGACACTGTGCAATACAAAATGCAGCAGAGTGGATTTTCAAAGCATATGTTTAACTACATTAGAATTTTTCTCTTATACTATATTGCTGTGCAAGATACTATTCACCACTTAAAGGGATTCTGCACATCTTGCCAATCCTTATATTGGGATAAAAATTGGCCATTTCAAATAGTATCTTTTTGTTACAACATTGTATTCTTAAGTGCAATCACAGTGCTATCCCTTTTGTCAATGCATGACTGAAGCAACCAAGCATATTCTGGTGAAGTAGACAGGATTCACATACCAAACGTGCTTAGTGCCTTCCTGTAAGTCCCAATCATCACTTTGTTCTTACTATTTTTCAATGCCCTGATTAGGTCTTTGTTTGGAAGTAATTAGCTATTGTGGTTTGAAGGATTTTGGAACAAAGCAGAGACTTTATACTGAATGCAGAGGTCATCTCCAACAGAGACAAAAGGTGGCAAGTTATCGATTAGCTTTATATTTAGAAGCATCCCTTGGTTCACTGCTAGGATTGCTCCAGTCATCTGCTTCAGGTGTGGTCTTGTAGTGTCGCCATGCTGACTTATTAAAAACGGGAAGTCTTTCAAATGATTCACTTGAAAGGGCCTATGGAAAAACAAAAGCAACATAAAATATTACTAGAGATACCAAGTGCAAGATGATATTCTGGGGAGTTCTACAATTACAACTTCTGTATCAAACAAGTGTCTCAATTATCCAAGTGTTACATGCCACAACACTATTTTGAAAACACCGTGGCTTTGACTAACTGTTCTAGGCATAGTCAAAGTATTAGTCATAGTCAAAGTTAAAAGAAAATAATAACACTCTGAAATAGCAAGAAAGAAGTTTTGGCTAAAAAAACATTTTAGGGAGATTTGTCATTGACACTGGGCTGACGGCTACTTTACTTAAAACATTTCACTTTTCCAACAAACTCGGACTCTGTCAGCACACTCACTGATCTGTGAGGACTCATCTAGTTCAGTCCATTAGCATGCCATTTTCCCCTCAGAAAGACCATCTTTTTTCCTCCACACACACATGCACAGGATTAAACCCATCAGGAACTAAAGTTAGCACAGGATTCCACAATTCACTCACAACATATAACAAGGCACATCAACAACACTAAGTCAATGACCTGCACATGAGCTATACATGAGCTATTCTTTTAAATTCCCTGAAATTCAAGCAGTTAGTTTGGGCCTTAAACCCCTGATCCTGATCCTGTCCCAAAAAATGACAACAGGATCAATACAATCTATTGGACGAAAGTCAAGAACAAAAAAAAAAAAAAAGAAGTACTAGTCAGGAGTCAGACTATATTCCTCAGTTTTATTTTGGTCAAAACTTTCAAAAGCAAGAAGTATTAACCAAAATTCTCTTTCATCACACAGTTCTTTGTAAATTCAGCACTTAGGATAGATTAATAAAATGTGAAGATACAACCTAGGTGACTGAAAAAAAAATTAAAAAAAAAAAATCAAACAAGCTAACTAATATTAGTGCTGGGTTAACATTTCTAACCTCTGCTTTTAGGATTCTGCTTAACTGATTTAGATAAAATATAACGAAGATAGCAACTACAGATTTGAAAACAAGCTGAAGAATGAAAAGAGAGAAAGTTCACTTATTCAGCCTGCTATAAACCATCAAACTGCACCATATTACTAGCTTATAGAAGGGTCAAATTCATACCTTCAGATAAATTACAGCATCTGAACCAACGCCTTCCATTGAGTAGAGTTTAAGGTCACCTTGAAAGTACCTAGCGTACAGACGAGAGATTGGCAAGCCGTAGCCAAATCCAGCCTACAAAAGCAAGGAAATAAAAGGAAGAACAACAGATGAACAAAGCAAAATGCAACAGATCAATCGTTTATAAAACAGAAAACACATAAATATTATATTTGCATCAAATTACTCTTCAAGCTTTCCTTTATTACTCAGCCTGCACTGTAAGTTGGTATTCAACCTTTTGAGCAATATCCTTTTTTTCCAATACATAATTTTCCAGCTTAAGTACAGAAAAGGGAAAAATATTGGAGTCCTTTGTTAGGACTACTTTATCTGTTTTGCGTTTTCTCAAAGAGACAAGTAGGTGTAACATACCATATATGCTGCCTCCAAGCAAAGCAAACTGATACCCCCCAAGCCTGGGATTATTATTCTCAAACATCTCCACACTCAGAAGACTACACGAGAAAGCCAGAGACAACTTTTTACTTCATCTAGGTCACACTATTAAGTGACTGCTAATGCCATACTGCATTAGAGATCGGAACACTACTGCAGAAGACTACATACAAAGCAATACAAGGCAAATAATCATCACTGTTGTTTACCCATCTAACGAAAGATCAGGATTCCACAGCACTGAATGACCTACTGAGGACTGAGACCCTGTACAGGCCACACAATTTTCAAAGCACAACAGACCTGACAGGTACAAGTTTTAGATTTACAGCACTAATATTCATAACCATATCTGCAACAATGTTAATACTTGGCACCTTTTCAAACCCACTCTTGTCACAAGAAGTTATTGAAAAGCCAAGCCCATCTCACTTACTTACAGGGAGTAAGCTTCTGGCCTACACATAGTCTCTTTCAGATGACTGGGTATGTGTTGAGAAACACATTGGCTCATCGTTCACCTGACACTCCTCTCCCTCCAGCCACTGAACTTTTCGGGACTATCCAGACCAATAAAAGAAGGATTCCAGACATATGGGCATTTGAAAATAAGAACAATGAAGTAATAAAACTTTTCCATAAGGATGGATTACCAAAAAAACCTAGACACCTGAAGTTTTCAGAAAACCAATAAACTCATTCCACTGTGATATGTCTACAAAGGCAACCTGACAGATACTGAGAATCATGCCCTGAATCTGAAGAACAAAGCCCCAAAATGATACAGAAAAGAGGAGGTTAAGAAGCAGGACTTGTGAACATAATACACAGCTAATACGTGGCATGACTTTTTGAGAAATGCCTTGAGGGAGGGGTGAACGATAAAGAACTCTGTACTAGAGTACCCATCACAAATTCTCTTGCTGTCATCTACCATCTCTACAGGTATTTTTTGACCCCTTTGGCTTGCTTTTACAGAAGTCTAGATTTAGTGATCTTAAACTGGTTAAAGTTGCTCACACTGATGACTAACAGTTCTTCTGAGCAACATGAGAAATAGAAATGCCAAAGATGCCCTTTTCTACTCACACCGTTTGTCATAATGCAGCTAAGCACTTTTAACTGTGGAAATGGACACTCATAACTTTTCCAAACAACTGCTTTAAAAATGTAATTCTGAAAGACTCTCAGTAGAGACACATGCATCACTTTCAAATGCCTGGCCTTGAAACTAGATGCATTTCTTTCTTAATCTCAAAAACTGGAAGTTATCTGAAAGAACTAAAAAGAAATTCCTGAAGCTGACTTCGATCTTTTCTGGAGACCAGACAATAAATACATTACAGAAATTAAAAAGCACAGCAACTGTAAGGCAAATTGCAGATAGCACCTATCCCCAGAAACAGTTCAAGCAAAGGGCAGTAGTACCAAGCAATCCTGACAACATATTATACTTTCCTCTCTCCAGAATTATGCCTCCTTAAAACCCCTGCCCAAGTTGTGTTTGCCTCCTGCTCCTTCCAGGAAATCTTTTTTTTACACTCTGTGCTAGCCCACACTGTTATTTCACACTTCCCTCTTCCAAAAATTTCCTGTCAGTCTCTTCTCTACATTGTTTTCAGGGTATTTTCCAAAAAACAGACCACTTTTAAGAAATATGAAGACAATAGATCCCAAGACCTTGTAAAGGGTCTATTTTGCAAAAGAAAATTAACAAGAAGTGATTACTACATAGGTCTGCACCTGAGGACAGCAAATAGCCAATGATGGCACATCTGCCTTGAGAAGAGAAAGCTTTGTAGAGCAAATTTCTCATTAAATATTACAGTATGCATTATACACATGGGAAATTATTAAATTTCTGTGTTGCTAGTGTCTACAGGTTTAATTAAACCTAATTTAAGCCATGTTTCTCCCACTATAAACAAATGCTGCCAAGGAGAGAATAATCAAATTCTCTAAGAAAACCTAATTATCAAACATTACCATGTGTTTCTTATGCTTCCACTCTGTGTATAGCAGTACAGATGAGTGCAAGACCTGCTAGAATCCGAATGCTGCCATGGTAACAAGGTTTCTCAGCATTTTTTAAAGAACATTTGCAATGACATAAAGAATTTTTACCAATCATCAAAAAGATCCCTCTCTTCCTCTACCCAAGTCCATGAATGTTTCATAAGCTAGATAGGGGATCATATAACAATGGGAGGGAGAGTTAAAACAGAAAAATACGTCTATTTACACTGTAATTTAGTTTACGAATGTTGTCTAAGTCACGAATGACACAAGCACAGACCTACCTACCTTCTGGAGCACAGTAATTCTTAACTAGGTTGGTCTTTGGCATTAAGCAATACAGAAACTCTTCTTCTTTATGAACTTTGAAGAGGATTTATTTGGAAACTTTCTGCTGAAGGATTTTTATTTCTAGACTGACACAAAAGTATAGCATAATTGGATGTGGGCAATAATACACAACGTATGTCAAGTTTCACTGATAACATGCTTTTTCCTTATAGTGGAAATATAGGCCACAAACTCTCAGTTCTTGACTTTTTTCTTTCTGCACACATATACAAATACCAGAGCTTAACAACTCTTCAACATTCAGTCATGTACTAGCATTGGTCAGACTCCCAGAGCAAAAGCTGCCAGGTTCACAAGACAGGAAGGCTTTGCATGTCTGACTATAGTAACATACAGACTGAAAACAAAGCCTTAAAATGGGGTACAGTAGAAGAAAACTAAGTATAAATGCCACAGAATCAAAGTAAGCGGTCCTGAGGATGAGGAAATAAACACAGGAATGAATTGCTGAAGAGGCATGAGGGAAGGGGGGAGAGAGAACAGCGTCAATCCTAAACTGAACACGTTTTACAATCAGAGAGCCACAAAGGAAGAGACATTTCAATAGTGGATATAACTAGTAATCAAGGTGTAAGTTTATAGTGAGAACAAGTTTCAGGAAATCTTTGTAGGCTGATAAAATAAATTGCTGATCAAAAGTGAGACAGAACAAAGGCAGATTATGAATCAAGAAAAAGTCTACCATTCTTGCCATAAAGAAAAAAGCTTATATTTGAATTAAGCCTGTTCCCTATCACTCATCCCATTCAAGAAGATCTTCTATGACAAAGCCACATCATTGTTTGAAATATATACCTAAGGTATGTTGCAGACTTAGGAGCTATGAAGCATTAATATCAAGGCAATGTAGATACAGAATGCAGATGCCACCTACCGCGGTGGCATCAACCACTGGTGAAAGCAATGCAATACACTGACATGCCACAATACTATGTATCAGCTGTGGACTACAACAGTACCATGAAGATCTTCTGCTAAAAATATAAAAGGAAATTTATTATGTCTGAACCACTCTGAACTGCTTCCATCCTCAGTTCACTGTTAACTATGTTGTATCAGAAATAGTCACATACTCTCTCACCACATTTTATCAGCTGCCTAATGGCACTTCAAGCACAGAAATATCAGCAGAAAAAAAATCACTTAAGAACTTGCTAGATGAGAGTGTTCATTAGTAGGGAAAGTAAATTTCTCAAAGAATCAACTTTTTCTCGACATGCTTGAAGATAAAAGGATTGCATCAGAAGCAACAGAGAATGAAGATGAGAAGAGACAAGCACACAGTGTATCAGTATTAATACACTTATTGAAAGCCAGTTAAATGGAACAGTAGTTATATCATTTTTATCACAATGACCCAATATGTAATTTAATAAATAATTTAGAATCATAGAATCATTCAGGTTGGAAAAGACCCTTGGGATCATCAGGTCCAACCATCGTTATTAGTTATAAAAATTTTTAAAAATCCTCCTTGCTAAAAGAATCTATGCATTCAACACTGAAATAATTCCCTGCTTAAAAGAAACTATAGTCAAGTTTAGTTTGTTTGAAATCTGACCCTAATACATCTCAGAAAGGAGTATTATATGAGTTATCTCCAGCTGAACAGGAATATACTAAGTGTTCATATCACACGAAGGTTGGTGAATTATTTTTTTTAACCTGTTTTTGCAGTCCATAACTGATATAAAAATAATTTTCAAAGTTCAATATAAGCTTGTGCGTTACCAGGGGATGTTTCTCTAGTGCTATAATTCTGTGTGGCTCATCTTTCCGAAACATTATAGGAAATTTCAATAAACAGTAATTTACACATCAAAGAGCAGCTCATTAGGTTATCCACCTTCTCAGTAATACAGCACTAAAAATCCTGTCCATTAACCTGTGAAAATATTGTGCTTACGCATATGTGCTTGTTTCCAAGCATATAATGTCAAGACAAAGAAAAGTAATTTTCTATTCCAAAGACTAAGTGATGATAACAGACCCCATTTTCTCCTGATATGTTTTACCTGCACAGAATTGCTAATGATAAACATTTCTTCAACAGAAAACCTGACTGAAGAAGTGTACAGCTAGAGTAGTGCGAAGGAACATTCAAATACATATTGCAATTGCTTACCAAAGGCACAGCTCTCGAGGGCTCCAAACTGGGCCTGGGTGCTGTTGAGTACATGTAGTTAAACAATCTGTCTATTTTTCTTAAAGGTACACCTCCACCTTGATCACTTATCTAAGGAATGAAAAGTTAGAATTTTAAACATTCTGTTCTGAAAAAAAGACCTGCAAAACTCAGGAAGCATTATATAAATTACTTTAGCAAAGGAGATGCTAAGGACTTCGGGTTTGTCTAGTTTGGAGAAAAGGTGGCCTTGTTGCTCTCTGCAGCTTCCTGAGGAGGGGAAGTGGAGAAGGAGGTGCTGATCTCTTCTCCAGTATCCATGGACTGGACGCGTGGGAATGGGTCAAAGCTGCAGTCAGGGAAGGTTTTGACTGGACATTAGGAAGCATTTCTTTGCCGAGAGGATGTTCAAGCACTGGAACAGGTTTCTTAGACAGGTGGTTCGTGCCCCAAGCCTGCCAATGTTTAAGAGGCATTTGGACAATGCCCTTAATTACATGCTTCTACTTTTGGTCAGAACTGAAGTGGTGAAGCAGTTGGACTAGGTGATCCTTGTAGGTCCCTTCCAAGGAAAAATATTCTATTCTATGGAATATGAAGCACATGTCGGAAGTGATACAGGAATTAGTTGGCCTTTTCAAATTACTAGTCATACTACTCTAAATGTAGGAGGTTTGTGAGCTGCGTGTTATTTTCAGGCATTTACCTTAATTGATAGATCTTCTTTCCCCAAAGTGACTAAGGTTTTGATTGATGGATAGCCTTCTCTCTTACCTTCATGCAATTCTACTGTAGCTCTCATTGAATTCTGAAGATAAAAGAAAAAAAACAGTGTCTTTGATTCTAACTTTACCATACATGCTTTTTGTGACAACTTAGAACTTGCACTTATTTTGTTGAATCTAGATTCTGTGTCCCAGATTTGTATACAGGACAAAAAAGGCCATACTTAAAACAAATTCAAGAAGGGCTTTCAAGTGAATGAGTTGTCCAGTTAAACTTCTACCACAGAACTCCACTGTACATACTTACATCTATTGGATACAGAGTCAGAGAACATAAAGCAAGAAGTATTTTTTTTCCTGTGTGAAATCAAGTTATGATGACAACATGCTTCACCTCCACCTTGCAGAACACCAATAGTGATGTTTACCACAGAGAACAAACTTTGATTTTCACAGCTTGGGACACAACTGTTAAGTTACCATCTATAAATATATCACATCTATTAGCAGAGTTTCCACAGCCAGTCTGTGGAACAGACTACCATTATTTCATACTGTTTTATGACTTGTACCAAAACATTAAGATACTTACAAGTAGTCTACAAATTCTCACCCGTTCTTCCCTAGAACTAATGTTACAAATGGCAAAATAGGGGAAGATTTAAATGAGCATACTTGACAAATGTCAAAAATCAAACCCAAAATACCATTATTTAGGAAAAGTTTCTCTGACCAAATGCATTTCCCCCCTGAATTTCTAGTGTTCAATTGCACCACCTAGAGACCACTTATCTTACTCGAAAGTACAAAATAGCTCTCACAAGTTCCATTTTCACTGTTGTTATAATTATTCAGAAAACACAAATAAAAACAAAACAAAGCCTGTAATTTACTCTATTCAAAGACATATGAGGTGTTTTCACAATAAACAAAAGACACTGATTCTAACCAGTTCTCAAATACGCAGTAAAGAAGCCAGGTTATGAAAATTGCAAGGTAATGGATATATCATCATTGCAAAAATAGGCTATCATGAGTGTTTTAAGTTAATCAGCTGCAAAGTCACAAAAGGAGAAGTGAGAAAACACAGAAATTTTTTTAAGTACACAAGGGCATAAGAGAGGGCTCCAAACCTAGCGCTTAACAGTTTCAAATACTCTTCACTTGTTTAATAAGCTTAAAAAAGGAAAAGTGAAATGGTATTTAAGAACTAACTGAAAAGAATCTGAACTTCAACAGTAATTTAAGTTCACAACTCCCTTCCAAATATTAACAAGTGCAACCTACCTTGAATAATTCAAATAACATATGAAACAAATGAGAAGGTACGTAGACTACTTGAATAGGCTTGTTTGGAGCTTTAGCTAAAAAAAAAAGTAATAAAAAAGACACATTATTTTTTTTCAGAACAGTATATTGTAGTATTTCTATTTACAGGAATAACATGAATTGTAGGCAAAGACAAGTACGTAAGCATGTTCTAATTTTCCAAGTGCAAGACTAGGTCCATGAAGTAAATCCATAAGTTCCAGTAAATGCTATCACCTGAAACAGCACATTCTAATGATTATTTTCAAAGACATCTATATCAGCAGACATTGTTTAGATATGAAGTTTCACTTAGTGGTTGGTTTAGTACTGACGATCTATGTTAACTGAGAGAAGTTCCCAACTTAAGTGAGAAACTTTCTTTTTCTTAACACACAATATTTAAGCATAATACTTGCCACACAAAAAGATTCTTGAACTAGAAAAAAAATCACTGTTTAAAAATTCTAAAAATTACACATTTTCCCTTAATACATATAAAATGTAAAGTACTCATAAAAATTTTTAAAAGAAAGTTCAGTCAATATAATAGTTTTCTTATTCCAAATTATAATAGAATTGTTTTTCCACTGTGGTCCTATTGTTAGTGTTTTGGCAGGGGTGTATGGCTTAACACAGCTCTGAGTGCAAATTGATTTGGCAGGAAATCACACAGCTACATTTAATACATTCCAGGACAGTTTTGGTGCTGAAGATGCAGTCATGCCTGAACATTCAAATATCTACCGGCGTTAAATTATACAGTCACAGCTTGTCAGACTCAGCAGTAGTTCACATTGAGGAAATGTCTACAAATGTCTGCTTCATAGATTGTAGGAAGATACAAACATGCACACAGAAAGCAACTAGAGTCATCTTCATCCTTTTTGGCACTGAGAGCTGATAATAATATCAGCTATTACTTTAAGAGACACGGTAATGAAAACTCCTAGGGAAAAGGAGATCAAAACAATGCTCTCATAATTAGATGCAAGGCAACTTGCTGTTTTAATACATTAATTTTCTCAGTCCATACTCCAATTCTCTTACCATAGAATCACAGAATGGCTTGGGTTGCAAGGGACCTTAAAGGTCATCCAGTCCCAACCCCCCTGCCATGGGCAGGGACACCTCCCACTAGAGCAGGTTGCTCAAAG
>JAOXNO010000001.1:126327701-126371055 GCA_028565335.1 Limnodromus scolopaceus
TCCAGCCTGGCCTTGAACACCTCCAGGGATGGGGCATCCACAGCTTCTCTGGGCAACCTGTTCCAATGCCTCACCACCCTCACAGGAAAGAATTTCTTCCTGATATCTAATCTAAATCTACCCTCTTTCAGTTTGAAGTCATTAGCCCTTGTCCTGTCGCTACTTGCCCATGCAAAAAGTCCCTCCCCAGCTTTCCTGGAGACCCCCTTCAGGTATTGGAAGCCTGCTATAAGGTCTCCCTGGAGCCTTCTCTTCCCCATGCTGAACAAGCCCAACTCTCTCATGCCTCTCTCAGCCTGTCCTCATAGGGGAGGTGCTCATCACTATAACCAAGGCAGACTGATTTGCACTCATTTGAGGCCTAGAGTACATGCAGAATACATGCTATTGTTGCTCTTCTGAGGTAATTTGCAAAGTCACTTTCCTCATGTTGGCAATAGGCTAATTTAAGTAATTTTTCCTCACTTTTTTTAATGAGACCCAGCAACTTGTTTTCTCTACTGCTGCATCGTTTTACTTAGGCCTTAAAATCAAATTTGCATGGACTCCTCTGCTGCAGCACTCAGTACTTTTAACTCTTAAAAAAAAAAATAATCACTCAGTTTTGGAAGGGAGAAGGTTTGGTCCTTTGGTTTTGGGAGGGGGCTGGTAGTAACGCATCAGTGTTGACAACATCACTTTGTGTAGAGAAGTATTTCTACAATGTTAAATAGTAGTTTGAGCAACATATGTTCCCATGTATTACACTCTCCATTTTGAGTGTTACTTATTTCTGAGACTTTTGCAATTCTTCTGCTGAAGTTTGGAAATATCTTAATCTTATGTTTGGACAGCTGTCCAAAATTTCTGAGAGGATCACTCAAGATAATTTAACTTAAAAAAATACTCTTATCTTTTGTCAATAGAAATGATGAACAACAACAACCAAAAAAAAAAAAAAAATCAGTCAATACACTGACAAGGACTGTCTCATCAGTTTCATAGTATTAAGTTTTCATCTTTGCAATCAACTTCTCACATGAAAATCTGCACCATGATAGGACTTGAAACATAGAATATGTAAAAAAATTCTACTTTCACCATCTTATATAGAAGAGCTCACCACTGGTGCAGGGACTGACAATGGAATTTCTAAGCATACTGTAAAATGAAACAGATTTCAGCTTTATTAAAAGATAAGTTAGAAGGCAGGCGTGTTTCCTTCCCAGTTACGAGGATTATTGACCACTTTTTTCCTTAAAGAGACAGTGAAGTCAGCAGGTAGCACTCTGCATTCAGCAACAAGAAGCAATTGTGTCATGATGATCAACTATAATTCAGGTGTCCATGTAGCCATATTAGAAAAAAAGTAATTCTGCATACAGATCTGCAGAATTCCAATTATAACTTACAATAACTAACAAAACCAGAAATCACAGATATTAGAAATGCATAAATTTAATTTAATTTCACAATTACCATTGAATTCTTCAACTTCCAGATCAGGTGCCACCATATAGTACTGTTCACATAACATCTTAGCTGTTTCATAAGCATCTGCAAAACAACAGAACACTGATTTATTAAAATCATCTAGAGATGACTAGCAAGCTTCATCCTTTATGGGAAAGACTACAAGTGGAACAATCATTTTAGTAACCAGTTTACAAGTGTGAAACTGATATCCATTCCAATCCCTTTTTCTCTGTATGCTTATAGCCCATTTGTCAAGAAAGGGCAAATTCTGTTTCAAGCTCTACAAACAAAAGTAGATTACTGAAGACAAGCTATTTTTCATCTTTGTTCAGGGCTTGAAAACCAGAAGGGTATAATCTTGGTATAACCATAATATCTACTTATTTCTCATGCCCTGATCACAATTTAATGTTTGGTCGTTTTTTATTTGAGATGGAAAAAACAACAATGACATTGCAACCATAAATTCAGTTTTTCCAAACACAATACTGTTTACAATACTTGATTTTCAAGGTCTTTGGGGGGGAAATCTGGAATCTTTAAGATTCTTTATTCTTTCCTAGTGAACAACAACAGCCTCCCCGTAATCCAAATCGGGCTTTATGTATTGCCAAAATACAGCAAGAAAGTTTAAGCCATCTTTTGTTTGAAAGAGTTCTTAGCGGTTCTAAATATTCACTGGTACCTCAACTTGCAAAAATCTTTTAGAAACAAGCAGCGTTAACTTAAAGAGAAACCACAAACTCAAAGATGTTCTAACTACATTGCTTAAGCTACCTTAACGAAAGTGACTTCCTCATAGTAAGTGTAGGCTAAGAGTAAGCACAAACAGATGGGCAGTTCTGCAGACAGACAGAAATTTGCTAAGATATCATAACAGTGGCATTTGACCTTCCCCTACATATATCTTCTTCCTCCTGTCCCCAGTGACACTACAAAACAAAACAGCCACTGCCAAGACTCAGAGCTATGTGAAAAAGCACAAAGAAAGTAAAATCACTAGCCCCCAGAAAGGGCTGGTTACCTATAATTGTTCTCCTTCAAGATGCCTACAGAAATAATCTATAATGTGCTCTGCTATCTGAAAAAAACTTTTATCACTTGTTCTGACATCTGCAAGGTTGGATGTATCACACAAGGCTGACAAACGCTGCTTAAGGTTATTAGAATGAAGCTAATCAACACTGGAAATGTTCTTGATCAAGTCCCAGGAATGTGACAAGATGGTCAGCTCCAAAGACTTTCTAAAAAGGTCCTGTCATCTGAACAATAAAACATACCCTAGTAAAAAGACCGTAATTCCATTTAGTATCCAAGCTGTACAGAGAACATCCTCATCCTGGGATGTGCATAATTTACAAAAAAAGAAAGATGCAGGAATACCTACACTTACACAATATTCTAAGATCATCTCAGAACTTCTGATGGCCTTGGGAGTAATCCTTTCTATGCCCTAGAAAAAAAGGTGCATAAGAAACATAGCCATAATTTTGACTCAGTCAACAAAAGCTAAAGATAGCAATGTAGCCAGTAAGACCATAAGGCTATCTACATGGAGAAAGGAATAACTGAGCACATTTCAAAGAGTTTCCATAGAAGTGAAAATTAGATATGGATTCAGGGGCAAGAACTGGATTCTTATTGGTGAGAAAAACTTCACGGCCTCTGAAAGCAAATCAATAACTGTGTGGGAATAAATCAGAAGCCCTCAATGTGTGGATGTGGAGCAGACACAGCCATATGCAAATCTTGAGAGAACAAAGAGGCTCTAAATAAATCCCTTTAGCCTCCCTAAAGGAGGTTCTTCAAGAAAGTAGCCACCCTAACACCCTTGAGATGAACAGGAAGGCACCAACACTTCACGATCCAGTAAAATATTCAGCCCCGAGCAAAGCTGTGTCAAACAGAGTCTGAATATAGTTTTACATTTTACCTTCCTCTAAAAGCCAAGTCTGGCAGAGTCCAAAGACTGTAAGCGAGACTGCAAAGTTCAAAGCACTCTTCATGTCATGGCTGGAGGTTAAGTAGCAACAAGAATGAATGATCTATATATATATATAAAATTCCGGCTCCAAGAATAACCCTGGATTTACTGTCAGCTCAAAAATCTTTTTGTAGGACAGGCAGTAAGATACAGAGACACACCTCAGTTACAGACACAACACTTGGTGGGGCTGCTTGAAGTAAGAAGTGGCTGTTTAAATCACTTCTTCAGTGTTTGAAGGGCATACAGAACTTGTAGCTGCCACATACAGTGCCAAAATCAACATCTTAACTCTGACAAATAGCTCAGAATGCCGTCTGTGCACCAGAACATTTTGGAGCTAGCACAATATGCAGAAAGTAAATTAACCCCTCCACTAATTCTACAAGGAAATGGCCTCAATCACCTTGACTCTAGACAGTGCCTGTTTTTAAGGACAGTTAATTTCTTTCAAAGACAACACTGGATACTATTTACAATGCCCTTGTTTTGTTAGCGATTGTTTCTTTAGACACAGAGGATCTATTTTAGCTCCTGGCTTGAAAACTGGACTGAGCACCTTCTAACACCATGGACTCCTCTGTTCAAGGCAGCAATTATGGATTTGATGATCAAAATAGATTCAAACATTGCTATTAGAATGAGTACCTAAATAAACAAGACAACTGTAACATACACGATGCTGAGGTCAAAGTTGAGTAAGATCAATCAGAAGAAAAGACACCTGCTAAAAAAAGGCCCTCTTAGAGCCAAAAAGCTAGAAGGCAAGAAGCCTTCGTAACAGTAAAAAACATCTACATTACAAAGCAAGCTATCATGCAGGTCAAAATCTAACATAAGAAAGGTTTCCCCCTTATTTCACCAAAAGCTGAAAGTGAAAGGAAGAAACACATTCTTCCCCTCTTGCAGCTGCACAAACAGCAGTGGAAGACAGAGGATAGAATTCAGTCCTACAACAGCACCTGTATTTGTAAACAGATACACCCAGAACTTAAACCTTCAACACACAAGTTCTCAAAGCAGACAGCATTGCCTCACACCTACTTACTAACATTTTGAAAGCATATGAACATTCACAGCATTAAGCAAACAGAGTTTATTAAGCAAAAAAGAGTTCTAATGCCACTGTGCCAGATCATTCAGGTACAAACATCACATGCATCTTCTGTCTAAGAATGAACAGGCTGTGATATGATCAGATGCACATAGTAATGGGGAGTTTCTCTGGAATATCTGTGTACCTGAGGACATTTTACTGAAAGGCCTAACTAAAACTGGAAAGTTTCACGTACGCTAAATTTTCTTTAGTATACCAGCATCAGATAAAAGAGGAGTACATGAGAACCTGCTTCTAAGTATTCCAGGAAAAAAAGCATCTGAAGTTTATCAAAACACTTCGAAACTTAATCTTAGTTCTGTTAACATACCACAAGTTTCTCCATTCCCAATAATGAAGACATTAAAAAGTCTCAGTAAACCCATGGCTTTATTGTGAGCAAGTGCAGAACTTTCATTTCTTTTTCCTTTTTTATGAAATGAATTTAAATGACCTTCACACTCTTGTATCTCAAAAACATATTTATGCATATTCTAAGTTGGGTTGGGGGGTTAATCAACAAAAACATTAACTTCATCTTACCTTTAACCACCTCTGCCACATTGCAATTAGGATCAATACTTCCAATATGTTTGGGGTGAGCAGGATTAATATCTCCTCCAAAAAGAAGTGCTAAAAGGAAAAAGAAATGGCAGTAAGTTGTCTATTACACTTGAGGCAGCCCAGAAAGTTTAAATCTGATGGTATCTGAAACTTACCGGATAGCACATCATTTTGTAAAAGATTCTCTAGCAAATTGCCAGAATTCTTGCTTAGGAAGACTACCTCCCTCTTTTTTTTTTTTTTTAAGCCCCCCTCTTTAATTTTTTTTTTAATAGCTAAGACTAGTTAATACAGAAATAGTGGCGTGGTGGGTTAAAATAGAAACCTACATTTCAAAGTGGACTATTAAAAATTAGATAAAACTGAAATATCAAATGCTTCACTCCTACTATTATTTCAGAACTGCAGCACTCACAACAATGAAAATATTATAAACTGAGGAACTGTAAGACATCATTAAAAGCCTTTTACGCTCACCTAAGCTGCAATTTCACAGCTGGCACAGAGGTCTCACTCTATTTTCTCCCTGACTCTCAGCAGTATGCTCCCCACTCCCTCCTTTCCACTAGGGTCTGGCACTCACCAGATCCTTCCCCGGGAGTTTAGCTCTCAAAGTAGAAAGGTTTTACATTTTTTTGCAGAAATTATTTTCTGCTATTTTAACAAGTTAGCCAGCTCTGAGATGAAACAGATGCAGTATAAGGTGAACAAAAGACAAGTTCTGAAAGCTTTTCCTATTCCAGTCATAGTGAGCTAATACAATGGCACACTGCACCTTGCAGAACTGCACTGTAAGAAACAGCCTGTCAATAATGTATGAAACAGAAACACAAGCTAAATAAAAACCTGTTTCTGCATTCTGCTTTCCAATCATCTTTTTCATCAGTGCTTCAAGATTAATATTTGCTATCATGAATGGATCACTAACATTGCTTAGCATAGAGAAATTGTACAACTTTAAGCACCTACAAGCGGTTTAAAGTTTCAACCAGTTAAATAAAAGCGTCCATATGAAAAACCATTTCGGTTCAAAAAAGTAATTTTAATATTTTAGAACTAGAGTAAATTTTGCTAACTCTTGGCCCAAGAATTCTATTAAGACAATGTTTTTACTTATTGCTAAAACTCTTCTATGAGAGCCTTTTAACTTAACTTGGTTTTCTGTCTGTCACTTGTCTGCCCAAGTTCAAGTAAAAAAATAAGCTGCACGCATCATTTTGTATGGTTTGCCACATGAAACATTTGTAGACACACAGCAAGGCAGCTGCTAGTCACACAAAAGGGTACTGGAAAGACACACAAAACTTGTAGTAAAACACCTCACACTACAGTACCGTAGCATCCGTTATCTGTAGTGTACTACAATTTCTAAGAGCTCATAAAAGCAGAATACTGGGCAGAGAATGAAGCTCTAGAGCAAAAAGGTACACTAAAAGATATCACAAGATTGTCCTTAACTTTATACAGATCACTTTCTGCATGGTTGCGCATACGGGTTAATAGGAGCTGTGCAAGTAACTCCTTTCACTCTGTAATATGAATATAAAAAAGTTTATTAGTAACAAAAAATGACACAGCACCTAATGACAAAGGATGACTAATTCTAGCATTTATTCATAAATAGGGAATAGAAAATAGAGGGAGACAAGGGGTATAATTTAAAACTTGAGTTAGAAATACTCGATCTCCTTAGAAGGCAGGAGCGTTTAGATAACTTGCTGAAAAATCAACAATAAAAAACATTGTGCGTAAACTACTCAAAATTTATGACATCCTTGCATTTCATTATGAAATAAATGTAAGTTGTACAAACCATGTTGAGAGACTTGCGAGCAGAAAGATACAACTGTTCTACTGCTGTCTAAAAATACTCCATGTATCACTACACAAGCTGTCTCTGCCAGTAAGATTAAAAAGTGACAGCCATCCTGACAAAGCCTGACAACTCTAGAAGAAAGTGTTTTGGATTCATTTCTGATAACTGCATATTACCAAATTAACCAGTTGCCACTATATCTTTTACCATAATTAGCATAGAATATTAAGAATTAGTCATGAGAATAAAAAAAACCAAAACAAAGCAAAGCTATGGCTTTAGGTTCACAAGCCAAATGAGTTCTCAAAGATGAAAAAAGCAGTTACTTACTGTGTTGGTTAATAAGCATACGGAAAGAGATGCGATTGGTGTAGAATCTATCTAGAAAATACTGGATGTTACTGCTAACGAATGGATCAAAGCCATATTTTTCCTTGTATTCAATCACCCCTTGCGCCATGGTTGGAACCACATCATTGTGTCTGTTCCTGACTTTAATTAAAACATCTAAAAAGCTAGAGGAAACAAAATTAGAAACAGATTGTTAAAAGTATAATTAAACTCAGTGTCTCACTTCTGTTTTCAACTCCCCCCAGGCAAAACCCTTTTATCCATTTACTATCCCTCCCAGCCAACAAAAAAATTATAAGAGGGAGAATATAAAAATATAGAAGAACATAAAAATATAAAACCAAATCTATTTAAAGATAAATACTTTGTCAACCCCTCACAAAAATCTGTGAAATATTTAGGGCCTCAAATTAAGTTATTCCTCAGCAAAACATTCCTTTAAATTCAATCTCTCTTCACCATTAATAAAGAACAAAAGATTTTCTTTTATTGCAATCACATGCACCATGGTAACTCTCTTTCTCTGTAACCAACAGTAGCTGGCAGATGGGAAAGGAAACTCAGGAAAAACAACCTGTCGGTCCTTCACAATTTCCTGAGGAATTTTAACCTTCATACTCTCTTCCTAAAACCCCAGCCCGTGCAGTGTAACTTCTGAGTGCATTTCCTTTGCCTGGCATCTACTCCGTTAAGTTTGCATATCAGGACAAGTAATTATTATCGGTATGACTTCTGTTCAGTTTCCTTTTATACCACTGGATGGCAGAGCACGTAAAACGGTGCTCTGACAGGCTCTTTCCCGTGGTAGCTCGGCAAGTTTTAGGATATCACTTCCATCACTTTTAACAAGCACCTGTTAACAGGCACTAAATTTGAGACAGCTTGGAGAATTTTTGTTTCTCCTGCCAAGGCAGCTCAACACCTATGACCTTCAAAGTGCTCATCCTTTTTCTTCCCCACATGCAAACTCATACATACTTGAAATGTTAGTTTTTAATAGCTTTCTAAAGCCTAGACATGGAAAATCACTACTAAACTCTGCTATATTCTCTAATATTAAATTAATATTGACACCACAATGATTACATCATCTTCTTTAAGAGAAAAGCACATACAGTGAAATGCAGCTTTCAAAAGAAAGCACAGCTGGGAGTCTCGTTCACCTATGCCTATATCTGCAAATCTACAGATCCTTAAAAAAAAAAACCAGCATAATATTCTCAGTCAATTTATAATGAACACAAAAAAGAAAGGTATTAATTATTTTTATCAAAAGTAGAATATACAGCAACTAAGAAAGGAAAGAACATTAAGACTACCAAAAGTATTCAAGTCACCACATTTAAAGCAGTTGCTTCCTTCCTTTTTATAACTACTTAGCTAAGGCAATCATTTGCTAGTACACCATATAATTCTTAACACGTGATATGCTTTTAAAGTTACTTCTCCCACCCTATACTTCCAGCTCCAAAGGCAAGTAGGATTCATTTAATAGTTTTTTTTCCATCATCCTCAGTCTAACCACCAGATTTTGTGTGTGTATTAACAAACAGTTCAATAGTTTTTCAACACTATTTTGTTGCATAGAAAAGGGGAAGCTTTAACTGCCTAATTCCCCAATCTAAATACTATCACAGTACAGAAGGACTGCTTCCTTACTTACCAATCTTGCTGACTGGACAGTTTAAAATATTTTAATGCTGAAAAGGTTTGTAGACTCTTTTTATCTTTATTATGTCTTGATTCTGTATGATCTATAACCACTGAGATCCAGTGTAACGACTGAGTCTTGTTTTCAAGACAAGCCTACTGCCTGTCTGTACTCATGTTGCTTCTCTGTTTCAGAGCAAGGAGACACTAGCCAAAACCAGAGCCAAGAAGCAACAATTACAATCACATCTGAAAGACAACTGTAAACATTCTCTAAAAATTGCTATTTGCTGACAGCTTTGCTATTTGTTTTTAAATACCTCCACTATCCACAACATATACAACATGATGCCCACGTGCTCCATGAGGGTAAATTGTACACTGACATCCTGCTACCAAAGTGCTTAAATGCACAGAGCACTCCGAAGGGCAAACAAAGGGCTAGGAGGTTTATATGCTATAGACCAGAAAATCATAGCTGAAGCTTAGTGTGCAAATACACACAACAAAAGGAATTCATTATTACAGTGATATGACAAACCTCACATTCCATCTTCAAAGATAACTGAGTTCACTGAAGTGTTTTCATCAAGCAGATCCTTTTAAAGGACCAAACCCATGAAGTACATAGGCATGTTTTAAAGCAGAGGGTCAGAAATCAAGACATTTCCTAAATCTTACCACTTATTCCTTACAAACCCCTCCCCAACCCCTCACCTGAAATACACAAAGCTTCTACTGTACTCAAACTGTGACAGACACGACAATACTCCAGAATAGCTCTGAAAATTTTATTTAGCAATGACTGGGTTTTTTCCAAAATTCACTGTATCATATTTTCAAAACCACAATGAATAAATAATGCAGTTGGTTTGACAAATAAGAAATTATTAATATGAAGTTATTTTAGTGAAGCAAGCTTCAGAGGCTTCTGTACCAACAGAATATTTAAGGCGTTACCATTGCTATTAAATAAATTAAGCCTATAGACTTCTGCAAGACAATTATGAATGTCACAACACAAGTTATCATTTAACTCCCTAATGACTGTCTATATTATTCTGTTTTGATCTATCCTCACAGTGCAAGAAAAGAAGTCAACATAAAGACAAAGGGAATTTTTGCTACGTCTGTTTTATGGATAATATTATCTGAAAGATTAAAAACAAGAAAGTGATGAGTATACTGAAAAAAATCCTTTTAAATGGAACAGACACGCAACAGGGTTTTTTTTTTTTGATTGGCTGCTCTTTTTTAAAGAGGTGCTAGCTGGTAGCTGAGAATCACCAGAAAGACAGGTGCAAGTTCACACTGAAAGATTTCTCTGCTAGAAAGTGTAGCTACTTCGGAAGTGTAAAACTAAGTGAAGTAGCATTTCACATTACTTGAAAGTAACAAAATAGCACCGTCTTAATCGAATCTACTCCAACACTTTCTTATTTCAAATTGCTACCAGAATCATTATTTTAATCTTAGTGCTACAGAAAGGAAAGTTACTTCTTGTTTACTAAGTTTCTGGTGTGTGTGTTATCTCTAGATACACTGGCAGTTTACTACTTCAGTTGCTCTCAGTTCCAGGACACTCCCCCTCACAAGGGTGCCCCAAAGAGAAAAATCAGCAAAGAAACTCATGGAAATAGAGGGTGCTCTTTGAACATACATGTGAACAGCATATTTTACAAACCCTTCAGTTTTTGAAAAACAACTTCTGCCTCTGTGTGCTTATTCTGATGCATATTGGCACCAGGGGAAATTTCCAACACTTCTGCCAGCTTACACCCTCTACCCAAGCACGGACACCTTATCTTAACACTCTGCAATCACTCTCTTTGACAGAACTGTGGAAAGACTTCCACCTGACCTGCCTGCAACTTGATGAAAGATATTTGCATTACCAAAGATGCAAAAGTAACCTGACCTTTTGGCATAGACCCATACTACTGGTAGCAACAGTAATCTGGCAACATCTTAATAAGTCTTCATAAGGTCTGCTAGCCAACAGAACATAATAAAGAAACTGAAGCACCTCTGAACCCCCTCATCACAGAAATGCTTAGACAAAAAATCCTTTTAAAGGATTTTGCCCAGTACATTTGTCTGGTTTATTACAAGATAAATATGGACATAGTTAAGAGGGTTTTTTTCAAAGATGCTGTTTGCCAAGAATATTAAAATAACAGCTAATTATAGTTCAATAGCCAGCTAAATGGCATAGACTTCAGAAAGCTAGCGATAGATGACACGCAAAGAGAAGGAAAGTGAATCTGACTTTCTAATCTTAGGTAGCCTATCCAATACTGTCAAGAAGAATAAATTTGAACTTTAATCAGATAATGCAGCTTTTGCCTCTCTTCACAGGCCAAACTTAGTACAAAAGACGACCCTTACTGTCGAAGTACCTAACTGGACTTTATCTGAATAGGTAGCAAAAAATTCCCAACATCCTTATTACATATACTTAATTACATATAATACAGTAATTGCAAGATTTCAAGGACTTTAACAAAAAAATACACTGAAATAGTAAATATTTGGTTCATCATGAAATATTTGGTATAACGTACTAATATAGCACATCTCAAACAATGTTTCCCATTGCCTTGAAACAATATCAAGATTGCCTGTTATCCACATGGGAGAATCAGATAATTCATTTGATAATTATGAACAGACTCTAAAAACAGATCTCCAAGTAAACTGTTCATCAACCTTTTAAAATACACATATATAGTAATCTACCTTGAACCTCTGATGTCTGTAAGAAGCTGAAATTCAGTGACTTAAATACAGGTAGTGCAAGATGGTACCAGAAGCCACACAACCACCTTGCCTCCACCAGCACATCCAGGACATTATAGGATTAATGGGACCTGGGTTACATTTGCCAGGCTCGCTTAGATGTCTAGAACAGCTTGTGCCATCTCAAAAGAAAACAGACACGTAATTTTGGTAGCTTAATCTCACTCAAAATGTTAAGTCAAGTAGCAGGAAAAGTTACTGCTGAACTATTCACAAACAGAAATTCTTGTCCCATCAGCAAACTGGCTGTAAATACAGGATCACAAAATGTAACAGCTAGAGGTAGTTGAAAAGTTAATCTTATTTAACCACTACAGAATAGTAGTGCCACTACAGAATAGCATGCCTAGAACATCACTGAAAGCTATCTATTTTAAAAAGCTTTTAAAATGGGATGCTCTACAGCCTTCTGAAATGGTCTTTTTCAGTTTGTTCTCCCTAATATTAGAATTTGTACTTTTTGCCCTGTATATAATCTCAATTTGAATAAAAATCAGCCATTTTTTAATTCTCCACTTCTTCACTTAAAGCAACCATTCATCCTTTATTACAGCAATTCTTAAAATTTTTTTTGGCATACTCAGACTTCCAGTCTCGCACTTCAGTTTCTTTTTTTGCCAGTCTAAACAAATGCCTTCAACATTATTCAGAGGTGGAGCTCTCCAAGTTTCTAACTCTTGCTCTTCTCACATAAATTCTGTCCAAGTATGTTTTAATTTCTTAATAGGTACTGCCCAGAACTGAAGACAGTATTCCAGCTTAGGACTCGCACTGAGAAAATAGTTACTTTCCCCTTGTTCAATAGCACTACAATTCACTCAGGCAGTCTATAAACCTTACAGCTCCTTCTACAGTTCTTCCACCCAGGGAATTTGGTACTCAAGCACTTGAGTTTCTCCTGCATGTATTGCTTGATACTTAAAAAATAAAGTGTGAACACCTCAGACAACGTGCCCACAACCAAGCATAACATCTAAAATGCATTACCTAATAAAACCCTTACTTAACCTAACATAACATAGCAGTTAATGTATCTAAAACTAACTGAAGACAAAACACATTTTTGCACAGCACGGGCCACATCTTGCACAGAGTATTTGTTGGACTGCAAGATGTTTTATGAAACATTTCCCATAAAGCACTGCTTGATCAGCCAAGATTTCCAGAGCTTAAAAAGAAATTCAAGTTTAAAAGACAAGCTGCCCTAAGAAAACTCTTCAACAAACCAAAAAACCCACAAAAAGTAATTGGAATCAAAGTTGACTGCTACACAGTACAGGGTAACCATAGACCTTAGTGTTGGATGTGTGTGGGTTTTGTCTTTTTAAGTCTCTGATGTTTATGTTGTACTTCTTGTTCTCACTTATATGTGGGGCTTTTTTTCTGTTTTTACACACATAAATTTCCAGGAAACATTCTAATGACAATGTTATCATGATTTGGTTGATAAAGAAAACGGGCTATGCTTTCCTTACTTCTCAAAACTTAAGTAATATTATTCAATGAGGTAGGTGAACACCAGTAATTGAAGTCCATTTAAAAAGTTTTTAGATAAAAACAGTGATTGACACACTGAATGTTTTCAAACTGAAAAAACCTGAAAGTACTAATGTGGTAATATACATTACATACAATAGAGTACTAAGCTCAATGTATACTGAAATGACATTTAATTCATAAGTATTTGATATGCAATGCATGTTGCCTTCTCAGTACAGCCTTGGAGGAAGCATTTCTTGCCATTTCTTAAAACTACCAGACCGTATAAATGCAAAATATATTGTTCAAAAAGCACTTCGATTCTTGTATTACAATTTTGGCCTTTGCTGCACAAATTCTGCTTTGCAAATAAGATCACTGTTATCATAGAGTACAAATCCACTTTTTTTGAGACAGATTATTTTAAAATGAACCGTCATAAGAAAACAAATTACTCACTCATCCAAAACATGAGGATCCTCAGGACTTTTATTTTCATATTCTAGAAGTTCAAGGAAACTCTGCATGTACCTGAAATAAGCAAAAATTATAAAGGAGGAGTTAAAATACTTAAGATCAAAAATTCAAAAGTAATTTAGGTTTAAGACTACAACCTCATCTGAAACAACAGAAGTATAGTACACAGTTCTCTGTAAAGGCTAAAATGAAGTGGGATGCTGAAACAAAGAGGAAGAACGCAACTACAGTATATTATGTTGAGTTTAAAACTATTATTTATAACCCTACAGTCCACAATTCAGGAAAACTGATACATAAATCAAGCTGAAGATAACAGGAGCAAACCCTCTCTTCAGGTAGGTCTGTTATTTCAGGTAACTTAGTTCATCCCTGGATCTTGATTTCTTGGTCATCTACTTTGTAGAGATGTTAGTTTGCTCCCACGTTCCCCAGAGAGTGATCCAACCTTCCTTCCAAAATAAAGCTCCAGGAAAAACTCCCCCAAAAGTCGTGCTAACCCAGCTGCAGCAAGCTGGTCCTACTAGAGCACTCCAGAAGAGCACACCCCTTCACACACTCCCACATCTCCTCATGTACCTCAGGCCACGTGACACAACCCTCAGTTTTGTAAAAACACAACTCTTATACAACACAGCTCTCAGTAGTTCAGAAATTCAGCACACATAACATTAACTGAGGCTTAGAGCCACAGAGGTAGCACACAAGACCCAAAGAACATTTAAGACAAAGTACCACTCAACATGAACACAGCCAGCCTGCTCTGTAGGAAACTAGCTCAACACCAGTATAAACGCCACCACCTCACACCACTGCGCATGAGGACCAGGTATCACCTACTGAAGCAGGTGCATTTAGCGGTACAGATGTAGCTTTAATGATTACAGAATTGAGACCTGTTTCTTGAAGTAAATCATGCAAGGTAGCAATCACACGCATAAAAGGCAGGGTTTTAATATTGCCGGAAGGAGCTATCAGTTCTCTCCCTTTGCCCTCCCTTCACCCCTGGTTAAGCACTGCCACTTACACAGTGCTAATCAGATGTCTGTGTCAACAGCTGAGCTCCCTGCAATAGCAACAGCCAGCCGGATAGGTTTGTTTGGTTTTTTTAATCATTCTCACATGTGAAAACAACTCAAAGAAAGGTCTAACCAGCTAAAGCTAGCACAAGAGATAAAAGATAAGCATAAAGCCTACATAAGGAAAAAGTGAAATAGATGAGCAAACTTTTCCCCTTTCAGTAGCAGCACCTTTTCAGTAGAGCACCTATTAGACCAGCTCAACAGAATGATCTGTGCATAGGCTCAGTGCCTATGAGACCGACCCCGGTCGCTGAAGCTTGGACAACTTCACATTACAATAAAGCCTCTTTTGCTAAGCTCAGCTTAAGCAGACTGTGAAACTTCACCCTACATCCTCAAGCTACAACAAAGCTTAAGACACAACACTGCTGTCTACATGACTCCCTCCAGAACCACATGCTAACTGCATCCCCCATTTCAGTCACAGCCATCACAGGTCACTGACATTTTTCCAGGGAGACTTGGAGAAATCATTTTCAACACGGTCAGCACACTAACACTAGCTCCTGTCCCTCCGTGTGTTTTTACCCTCCTGCAGCCCTCACAAATGACTACAGATATCCCCCAAACATTTGTCAGTTACAAGTTTGGGAAGTAGCTGATGTCTCCAATACTGCTTATTTTAAAACATGCTCTTATACACTCCTGAGACAGTACCAGTTTAGAACAACCATCACACCACACTACCAGGAATTCAAGAAATTGCCTAAGGGTCACTTCAGGGAACAGTCACTAACTTAAGGAGCCATAGCCCACTATCCACTGAAGATGAGTTCCTGAAAAGTGCGACATTTAGCAGTTAGAGAGATGCTAACTGTGCAGTGCTAATTATGCAGGGACAGCATACATGATGTGGAGAACAGAGAGGCAGAGGAAGAATCATCAGGACCATCAGCTGGAGCAGGGCCTGAGCTTCTGGAAGAGTGAATGAAGACTTAGCTCTTTTGAGAATGCATCCTCATACCCATTCCCCTTTTATTAATTCTCACAGGAAAAAGCAGCTTTACTCTCTGAACTCAGCTGCTTCACCTGCAAGACTTAACACATAACAAATTATGATCACCCTCACTCTTTTGTTTAAAAGAGGTACATGTTCTTCAACATCATCTGCCTCATATGAATCAAGTTAATCATGAGTAAAGGACAGGAGAAAGGATACCATTATTACAGTAAGCAAAAAACAGTAATGAAACATCGCAAAGGAACTCCAAAATAAAAGATGGGAAAGTAGTGGACAAGGCACTGAGTCAATTCAGGGCGTCATCAATTTGGCTTTATGAAGGCAGTAAGATGAGTTTTTGACTTCTCGCCAAACCAGGCAATGTCATGCAGAAGCAATGCTTGAGACCCAACTCCTGTGCACAATTTCGCTCGTCCTCTAGCGAATACATAACACTCCACAACCAATCTTTGCTACCTCCTTCCCCATTTCCTTGATGGGTGATAAGAACATGTCTAAGTCATTTAATCCGTAATTGTCTCAAAGAGGTAACTGACTTTCTCAAGTTTTTCTGTGAATAGAGAAAAGAGTATCATTCATGTGGCATCCTTTTCCTGCAAATATATTTAGGAATGAAAAAAGCCAAGTAACTTGACTTCTGGCCATCAGCATTGTCAGATTGGACTAGCTCCCTCATGCTGTGCGTTGTAATATAACAAGAAAGCTTACATTTTCCTTTGTAATTAAATATTTGCTGTCTTAAATTCGTTTGTGTGGTAAAAGGAAGTCAGGAAAAATATTTCTTTGATTGTACAGAGAAAAACAGTCAACCCAAAAATACCTGCAGGATTCCTGTGAGGAAGTCTTACTCTATTCCTTAAATACAGGTCGATCTCTTGCCACTCAGTGACTGTGTCTACATTAGCTTTTTTTTTTTCCTCCAAATATAAACCTGCAGTATGGTTTTGAAATTATTGCCCAAATAACCTTCATTTAATCTATATCGCTTATATTTGCAAAGTGGTTTTGGCACTTCTCAGAAGAAACTAAAACTGGAGCCTGCTGTAGATGTGCATCAAATCTATGAAACCCAAGGTAGCCATTGTGACCTAAACCAACAAGTGGGCCAAAATGCTGTGATTTCTCCAGCACAGCCATAGCACAATACATGCCAGGAGGTGCACTATGAACTGTCACTAACACCCTCCACATCGTAAAGTGTTTCTCATTACATAAAGGGCCAAGTGCTGTAGGTGTCAGCGTGTTTGACAGCAACCACTCTACTCTTCCACCCTTCCCACTCCCTGGCCAACTCCTTTCAAACTTTCCATCCTCCCTTTCAAGAAAATTCAGAATCACAAAATCATTTAGGTTGGAAGAGATCTCTTAAAATCATCTAGTCCAACCTCCTTGCTCAAACAGGGTCAGCTACAGCAGGCTGTCCAGGACCATGTCCAGTTGGTGTTTGAATCTCTCCACTGATGGAGACACCACAGTCTCTCTAGGGAACCTTCCTGTGGTGTTTGATTACCCTCACAGTAAAAAAGTTTCTTCTTATGTTCAGATGGAATTTCCTGTGCTTTAATTTCTGTTCATTGCCTCCCATCCTGTCACTGAGCACTACTGAAAAAAGTCTGGCTCCCTCATCTTCATTCTCTCTCATTAGGTATTTATTAACACTGTTGATATCTGTCCTCTCTGCCCACCCAAGCCTTCTCTTCTTCAGGTTGAACAGTCCAGATGGCTTGCTGAGTATCTGTAAGGAAATACCCAGCTCTCAGCTTCATCCCATATGAAAGATGCTTCAGTAAATTTGTGTCATAAGAGAAGTGACAGCTCCTCTCATGGTAAAGAGGAGGTTCTTAGGAACTTGCTCACCCCCACCTGTCATCGTATAATACTGAGAAAGTTCTGTTACTGAAGACCCAGGACAACAACCACACTTGAGAAGCAACACAGAAGGTGCTTTTTACTACAGACCTCTTACCAGAAATCTCAAACATCAACAGTCCTGTGCTGATGCTAAGGATAAAACGGCAATGACTATTTCTGGTACTGAATGTAGCCGATACCTGACTGGATTTGATTGGTTGCCTACCATTACTGGTATGCTGTATTGAGATTTGTACTCTGTTAGGTTATTGAGACACTAGTCCTAAAACTGCTGCCCCTGGAATAATCCAGCATCACTACACCTGTGTTGAAGTATCAGCACTTTTACTAGAGTATCAGGCAGGGCCAAGCCAAGTGTTTCTCTCATCTGATGAAGGAAGTAATTGTGCAGAAAACTACCCTGGTCAGAAAAAGACTAAAGCAGGTCTCAACCAGAAAAAAAGCTGCCAAACATGGTCACCAATCTTCAACGCAACCAGCAGGCAGAACGGCTTCTGAGGTCATTACACTGCAGGCTCAACATAGCACCAATGAGGAACTGAGAGTTTCTGAAACAAAGGAAAATTACACAAACTAAAGGCTCTAAACTAAGAAAACTTATAAATGTGCTAAAGTAATTTCTCTTTAATCTCTGTGGTGATGGAGAAACTATGGAAACAGGCAATGCTTTTCCTTTAGGTACAGTTAGCTACAATATTTAGATGTCTCCTTCTGACTTCAAAGTAAATTGAGATTACTTTAGAAGTCTAGTTTATCAGCACAAGCACTGTACCTAGCAAGTTAGAGTGACCAGCTCAGAGAAGAGGTTAACTTCAAATCTAAGTTATTCAATTCCTTCCATCACTTGTACTATTTCTTCCAATCCCTTTACTAAATAAAGCTAGAAAATAATAACCTCAAGTCAAATAAACCTAACCCACGGTCCAATGCCTACCACTATACATCACCAAAATTGGGATGCTGCAATACCCTGTATATCAGTCCAAGTCTCCACATAACAACTTGGGGCGGCAAATGCTGTACCTCTTTCTTTTATCCAGTTGTGATTTACAGTTTTCACACAATATTCATCCCCTGCTCCCTCCCAAACAGCTCAAAATTAAAGAAATTATGTAAAAAATTGGTTTACAAGGAAATTTATAACTTTGATTAGCCATAATAAGTCATTCACATCATTGTCTTAATTACCACCAACAGTACAATCTGCCTAAAGGTGAGCAGTCAGCAATGCAGTTCATTCCTGTAACAGCTAGTATGTGTAAATAAGATCATTCCCTTTCATAGAATCACCTATTTCCTTGAATTTTCTTTTCATTTCAACTGTGGGTATAGATATAGATAAATAAAGGTGGCAACTACAGAATTTATCAAGCACTGAAAAAGAAGACCTTGTGATGTTTTAAATACACTTCACACACAATTAACAGCCAGCTAAAGGAGAAAAGTATCAGAATAATGCATGATTTGCTATCTTACTAGTAAACAAATACAACAATACAAGACATAAATCTACAAAAGCACCAGCCAGCACAGATGAAAAAAACAGAATGTTAGCTATATTTTGCTATCTTCAGTGAGTCATGAAAAGCAGAACTCAAAGCTTATGACCTTCAAATCTGTTGTCTTTCTGGTGCCTGATTTTTTATCACAATATACTACAATTCATTGGGCAAGCTCTTTGGTTTCAAGCACCCTTTGGCCTTGTTCTTTTGTTAATTACTGCCAGGTAGATTGAATTCTTGTTAGTCTGCCAAAGGTAATTATTCTAGAACAGCACACTTCATACATGAAATCCCTGTAAATGTGCATAATGTCAACTTTTTTTTTTTTTTTTTTTTACAGCTCATGCAAGATACCTTTGCTTTTCCCTATGTGTATTTCATTAAGATTTTCCTTTAGAATCTAACATCAAAGCATTGAGAAGATAAAACATATCTCCATGGTAACACAATCTTGTTAGCATAGTCTGAATGTAAGAAATAGAGGAAAAAACAATTATCAATCCTCAAACTGTACTGACTTCTCTAATGTGTTGTGCTGGTTTTGGCTGGGATAGAGTTAATTTGCTTTCATAGTAGCTAGTATGGGGCTATGTCTGCAATTTGTGCTGAAAACAGCATTGATAACACAGGGACATTTTAGGTATGGCTGAGCAGCATTTATACAGTATCAAGGTCTTTTCTGCTCCTCACACAGAAAGGAAGGAGAAAAAAAGCGCACCTTTCCTGAGAGCAATGAAGCAATCGGTTGAAAAATCTGTTAGGCAGCACAGTGAAAGAGTGTGGTAAAGGAAGCAAAGTGCCTACAGCATGACCATGAAGATGGATTAGAGAAGTGAGAGAAGAACAAGGTTTGCCTGCAGCAGGGAGCATATTCTCTGAAGTGACAAGAGGAGGTTGCTGCCCAAGGGACCTATAAGGGACTAAAAAATTCAATGCAATCCAGAATGTCACTGCCTAGATGGACAGAGGACTGACAGGAAAGGAACCATGCTGTACAGCAGGTAGGCTTAATTGGTTTTCTTACTCCACCATATTCACTTACTTGCAGAGCCAACTTACTCTAAGTTTAATATAACTACTTTACAGATTAGGAGCTTTATGTATTTTTTGGCATGCTGGTATTAAGGAATAGACTGGGAACTCACATAAAGTGTCAGTAAACCTCTGACTAATCTGAAGTGTCACCAAAAGAATATAAAAACATAGGCTTCTAGTGCAAAGTGGTACTGTAAATAAATCATAAATACGTTGGTGATTACAAAAATTACTGAAAATTAGCAAATAAACAGATTAAGGTGAATAATGTATTAAATTATGACTTTGCTCACTTGTGGCAAATGTATATCAGATTTTTTGTTTGCATATTAATAAATTGTCAAGCTTCCTCAACCTATGGCATAGTAAAAATAAAGGATTATGAAATCTGAACTGAAAGGAATTCTTGAAGTATGAGACAAGTGTGTCAAGAAAAGATTTCTTCATTTTACAAGTTCACAAAACAGCCAAACAGCTAAATTCATATTTATTTATTCTACTGCATAGAATTCAGGGATCTCTCTCTAGTTATGTCTAAAATTTAGGTTAAGAAATTATAAATGTTTCAAAACTTGCTATCAGCATACTCAAGGTCATTCACACTGAAATGAATAAAACTGTTTTGTTTTGGTCTTTTTAAAAGCTAACTAGTACAGTAAATTTTGCCCAAGGTTCAGCATCAGTGTATCACTAGGGCTTAAAATCTGCAGGTAAACGTTTTAAAACAATTAAAAAACTCTAAATAGAAAAATAAGCTCTTAAAAGTCCACATCTGTAACCCAGAAAACAACATACTACAGTTACTTTGTTACTTCTGACATAAGATCACAAAAAATATTCTTACATAATCCCAGTAAAGACACTTCTTTCTACAAAAACTGTTAGTTAACTGAGGATCAAAATCAAAAGAACATTACGACAAACGCTGATTTCAGACTTCTGTCTCTGGGTTGGATGTCCACTTGAACTTCTTCATCATGTTAAAGTCTGATATTTTGGCCCATTTAACAGACAAGTATCAGTCTACAGCTGTTATAGTGCAAATCAACATTATCATATAAAACACACGATTTGGACAAGTATCTTACAGTAATTATATGTTCTAGTACATTCCAAACAGATTTTTTCAAAAGTAGTATCAATAGTATCTATTATAGCCATAAAAGTCAACCCATGAGACCTCAAACCTCTAAGCAAAAGTTATGAAGGGGGCATCCACTCTAAACACCCCTTCAGTTCCTTTGCCAGAAGCAATCCGATCGTTGCTTGACTCTGCACTAGCAGGGCAGAAGCATATGCCAGAGAACATATAATTGGACTAGAAGAATCATACTGCAGGGTCACCACAGAAAAATTATTTTGTTTTCTTCATTCACCTGTCTTTTCACATTTCACTAAAGACAGCTTCACAAGTTATTTAGATCAGAAAAGCCTAAAAGCCCTGCATATTATCTACTCCTTCCTATTTGATATAACAACTTACAGTAACATCAGACAGATGATACAAGCCTTCACCCCTTGCAGGCTGCCACTTAACCACAAAGTGATTGCTGTTGTGTGGCTCCACAGCATTCACATTTATTTGAAGCACTTAATTACTACATTTGAAGTGGTCAGCAAGACAGCTAGTATTACCTTTCATAGACAAATATGTTTAAACCAAAGTACACAATACCATATATACTAATTTATATTTTCTAAGAGCGAAGCTTCACAAACATGAGACCAAACACAGCAATGTGGAATTTCTTGGCTCAAGGGCTATAACTGAAATGTAACTAATGTTGTAGACTTCCGTAAAACTCACACACTGAATAGATAAGCTGTTATTCACAAGGGGAATTTGTTGTATAGTGAAACTATATTTTTACATTAATTGTTTGGATCAAGTATTTGCAGGTAGAGAGACAATGAATACCCCACAAACAACAATTTTTTAGAGCTTAATTCATAACAAGGCACTAGTTTCCAAGCCTCATTGAGTGTGCAAATAGGCTAGAAATTAAGTACTATGGAAAAGATGACAGGACTTTGAATCACTTCAGATATACATTAGTTATTACAATGGAGAATGTTACTTTCTGGACAACACCAATTTTTTGCCCCATTTCATAATTTCCACTGAATACCAGATTACATTTTTAAAGATTTAGCAATGAAAAGAACGGATGAGGTTTAAACTTTTTTTCAGTATTTCTGACAAAGGAAGAGTAAGGAGAAGGAACAGCTATTTCAAGGAGTCATGACTGCAATACAGTAAGGAGTATTTAAAAAGCTTGCTCTTGGAAGCCATGGACTGATTCTAATTATCTGGAAGACAACAGTATGCTTTTACTAACTTACAAATTCTTATCTCTAAGATCCATATTAGAGTATTTACTTAACATTAGACGGAAGAAAATGAAATGTCATTTGACAAGAAACACACATTATAAACAATTCAAGGCAGAAACCAGACTTCAGTTTAAGACAACTCATGCTGAGTTTCAAGTAAAATAACACATATAGTGTTAGTTTTACACTAATTTTTCAATCCACTTTTTTTTAAACTTACCAACTCTGTACTAGCCCAACTGAAGGCCTGTTAAGTAAGTTATCTGGCAACAAATTGACTTCTCTCATGGTGTTGGCTAGTCGCACAGGAAGTTCTTTCCGCAGAAACATGTATGAAGTCTTCTCACATGCATTGTCACGACCTGTTAAAAAGGAGGGAAAAAAAGAGATGTCCATTGCAGCACATCAAATTTAAGATTTGCCAGTGCTAGAAGATTAAAAAAATAAATAAATAAATCACTTGTGGAAATAAAAAACATTTTAAAATAATTTCTTTCAGCGCCTACCTTCACCTCCCTTTTACTCCCAAGACACATATTATGCATTTACCTTCCTAGAGCTTAAATTCTTTTGTCTGACATTCTTCCTCATTTTACATCATCTCATCATCTCTCCTATAAATAAAATCTCTCATCCTATACATAAAAATCATCAGACAGCAAACACTTGATATTAGCTGGAAATAAAGCCCCAAAATACTAGTTTTTGTCAGTATGACTTTTCTACTAAAGTGAGTTTTTAAAAAGTGCATGCCGCACACATAATGGAGGATGAGAAGTGAAAACAAAGGGACAAAACAGAATGGCAACATGTCACAAGCTCTTCAAACCTACTAAGTACTTAAATGTTTCAGCAGCACCTGGAAAGACTGGCAAAAATCACCGTTCCTCCTAGGATTAGACTACAAGATGCTCACTAGCTACCTGGAAGGAAAGTGCAGTGCTCATCACCACATTCCAATTTGGAAAATCTGTAGCTGAGATTATCTTGGACTTTCACTTTTAAAACAGACTTTTATCCAGCACAATATTTTAAAACTAAAATTTTTAAGAACCCCAAATGGTTAGAAAGCAAATAAAAGGGATTCAGCAAAATAACAATACTTTGCTGCGGACCTAGTTGGAACAGTGACCATTCTCTGGAGCCACCCTACACAAACAAGCTGACTGACATGACTAATAGCATTCTTAAGCTAAACCAGTTACCAGAGATACCTATAAAACTTCAACTACAAATATCTGAAATTATGAGATATTATGACTCTTGCCCAAACAGTTCAGAAGGAAGATCAGACCTGACTTGACACACTCTTTTGTATTTTGCTGTGTTTTGTAAGTGGGGGAATTCCCCACCACAATCAATTTCTAAAGAGTCCAAATAAATTAAAAGAAAAAGAAATAATTCATGTTTTACTTGTAATGAACAGTGAGTATTCTGCTTTTGTCCAGAAAGACAGCAAATGCCTTTTGTGATGATAACCAGTACAACCGCCTGCAAAATTTGTGAGTGAAGACATAATACAAGAGCTGTAAATTATGTTCAAGCTAACCAGAAAGTGTTAAAAGCACTACTAGGCACATAATCACTGAGATTTGCAATTTGAAAGACTCAAGTACAGTGCAACCAGCACAATCAAGGTGATACTTCTTAAGACAGTCCCATTATAATCAGCTGAACAGCAGTTTTCACCTTTTTTGCATAGGTAACATGCATTGATGGATTCGTTCCCAAACCATAACACAAGCTTGGGGGAATATGCAGGAAGGATTAGGGTTTCCCTTTTTTTTTTCTCCTGCTCATTTAGGCATCATCAGTGGATCATTAAATTATGTTAGCGTCAGCAATGCTATTATTGTTCCTCCAGCAAACATTTGCACCTATTTTACTTATTTGCATTTTCACATCTTCAATTACAAATACACACATCCTGTCAAGATTAGAGAAGGAAACAAGACATTACACTGTTGTTTTCCGTGAAGCACAGTAATGATTTCAGAGTTCAATCCTTCAATTAAGTTAGATCATCTACAATAGATGATAGATACTTGCTTATTCACAAGTCATTGTTTATAGTAGGTCTTTGGGAAGATTGTGGCTGGAGAGCCGGGAAGACTCTCTGGCCAGCTAACTCTACACCTTCTGGGCTGGAAAAACTGAAAGGAACAAAGAGACAACTGTTTTTTCCCATGAGTGACTCAGAGCAAGTTAGTTATTTTCTAGGCAATAAAAAGCAAAACGAATGAAAAGCAGCCCAGACAGAGAATGAGGAAATGGTGAACAAGAACCCACGGGCTGTGAAAGGGCATGGGGGCCCTTCGTGGACACAGTCCCTGAGTTTGTGCAAGGCAGACAAAAGCTGCTAGACTGGAAAGCAGGACTGGCAGAAGAGACAAGCTCCCTCTCTCCTCCCATGAGCAAGGGCACATCTCCATTCAATCTGTCTCACCCCAACAGTTCTAAACTCTGTTTTTAAGGAGTTGCCTTGCTCTAAGGTACAGCTATGTTTTAGGTACAGGGCTCCTGGGGATCCCTTTGCATGCTTGGTGCAGGAAAAGGAAGGGAAGTCCCCCTAACAGATGCTCCTTGGCTGCAACACCTGTACAACTAGATTCGTCAAAATGAGGGACATCCTATTAAGTACAAAACACGAACTCTGAGTTAGGCATTTTCTTAATATAAATTCATCACACACAAGTAAGTCTAAGCTCTAAAGATCTTTCCAGAAACAGCGTTCTGGTAAGCTGTAGTGCCAATTTTGCAGGTTTAGCCTCCAGTCAGATACAATTTTTTGTATAGGTTGGCTTTATTTTTACTTTATTTGTTACATCTTTTTTCAAAATATATAGCATTCTTTCCTGATTTGGTTATCATTCCAGCTGGGTTGATACACATTGCCAGAACCAGGCTTTTGTCTTAAACACCACAGGCTAAAGCCAGTTTATATTCCAGGGAATTGGAAGTCATTCTCTCAGGGTTAAAGTGAAACTTGTGAATAATCTCTCTGATTTATGCCACAGTCCCCCAAGAAGTTATTCAATAATACAAATATGACCTGCTTACCTTTGTATGCATTCAAATAGAAGAATAGAGTAATCCTATGTCCTAGTGCCAATTAGGCATTGCTAGTTGTAGGCAACGACATTGCACTAGGCATCAAGGACTTTGTTTAGCTTTATTTCCAGAAACAAGGGGTGCTGTGTCAGACAGCTGTTTAATTACGGTGAACTGAAGATTTATGGTATGCACAGGCTTCAAGTCAAAATACAATGACATGGAAGTATAATGCTAACCTGACACTATAACATACTAAGAGTACATCTTTTGTCATAAATTACTAATAGAAGGCCCATTGCTTTTATAATCTGAAGCAATATATCACAAATACGACTTTATGCTATCTTGTTAAATTATATGACATTTATTTTTAATTCTGAGAAGTCACAATTTTTTACCTATAAATCACTGAACTATAGAAATACTGTGGAGGAGGCTGAAATGCAACGTGAAGATCACCGGCATAAAGAAAAAGCTTAACATACAAATTTATTTGTAAATTTACTGTCTTGAGTAGTTTTACAGACAGCAGTGCAACTACTGGCTAAATGCTGTACATAATTTTCTTTCAGAGGCAGGATATAAATAAGAAAAACTATCAAGACTGAAGAAACAAAAAAAAGCAGGGTCCACCTCCAAACAGCCATCCTGCCATCAATGGCCAGCAACAGACTCTGAGCTCTAAGGTGGGGAAGCAGGACCTCACTGTTCAACCAATAACAAAACAGAACCTATACTGCTAGAGACAGAAAAGGTTCTAATAAGGTTATCCATACAACATTCTCATCTTGATATTAAACCTACAGTAAGGTATTTGCCTTCACTTTTACAGTCCACTACTCATTATTTAACTGTTAGTGATTAATTAGGGTTCTTTTTTGTCTTGCCTTCTTTCCATCTATGTTTTTCTAAGTAAAATGAATATGTTTGCATTAAAAACAGCTAACCCACCACCAAAGATTTTTTCAAAGGACAACAGTCCAAGTCTTCATATCCCTTCAAAACCGATGGAATTTCACTGCATATTTTAGCTAGGCCTGGGCATATTAATTGAAAAAGTAAAAATTACAGAAAATCCCACACTTTTGGAGGTATGCAAATCCATCAGGTATAGTTGATCTCGTGTCAAACTGTTGAGCTGTTAAAGATTTTAATTTTGGAGATGTATAAGCTGCACACCTAAGTGCATCAGAAATGTAATTATTTCAGTTTTTCACATGTTCTGTGTGTGTCTACATGTCTACATGTTTTGTAGAGATAAAACTCTGACAGAGTTCCACAGAAGAATTAAGCATTATTATGTTTTGTTAATACCTTTGTGAAGAACGAAGGACAGATATATTACAGACATTGCAAATCCACCTCTTTATCAAGTATGCAAGTAATCTCTAGAATTAATTATACTTCATTAAAACTCCTTCTGCTCAACTTGATAATCAATGTTTCACGCAGGCAGAACAGCCAAAAAAGGACATTCTAGTGGACAGCATCAGTTTTATTTTATGCATATACATTTATATACCTAGAAACACACAGAGCAAACAGATCTCTCTACCTTCTAGATAATGCAGATCACACACACAAAACTGAAATGCTTTAAAAAGCGTGCTTTTGAAAAACTGAAAATGGAAATACTAGAAGACTCTACTCGAAACACAAGTCAAGAAGGAAAGTGAGACATCACATGATATATGGGGTTCATACCTATCTCTTTTACTACTGAAGTTAAGGCCTAAAATTACATTAAGCTAGCTGATTCAGTCTCTGAACTAGAGACTAGATTGAACACTGACTAACATTCTTTGTAGCCTTAATTCTCTCATGATCCAAAAGAAGGTGGTCACCCACCTGCAAAAAGAAAGCAGTGCAATTTCACACAGGGAGAGAAACAAGCAAAAAGTGAGAACTCTGAAGCAAGAAGGAGTTAGTAAAAATGCAGCACAGATTGTGTAAATTAAGTTATACAATAGAAGTTACTTTCACAGGAAAATGGTGATAAAAAGCAAGATAGTTGTGAAGAAAGTAATCCTGAAATTACTTCAAATGATTATTACTACATGCATACCTAGCACAAAACCTGAAAGAAATGCCAGTGTCACCACAGCAGATCTTTAAAAAGTCTTTTATTAAAAAAAACGTTGTTCAATAAGCGCTCTACCTTCTTCAATATTCTGAACAATCTTACCTGTCTGGGCTAGTCAGTCACCCTACACAAAAGTCACATAAAAAAATGCACATTCATGACCTCCCCTCTGCCACCTTCAAATCTGCAGGTCAAACCCAGCACTGAAGAGAGACCGTGATGCCAGTCTTGAGATTCTTTCATTTAAGTACAAGTCAATGTAACAGACAACATGTCTAACAATAGACACAGCCTTTAACATAGTGAAAATAAGAAGAGAAATTCAGCTGAACAAGGATCCAAGTAGCAATCCCTGGTCTTTACATCAAACTAAGGTCAGTGAAGAAAATTCCATGGACAGCCTTCCATATAACAGCTTTACACATGATAGAAACAAGCCAGGGTTTCTAACAATACAGGGGGATGGTACCTCCACAAACATTGCTGCATTTGGAATGGTCACCATCCACAAGACAGAGAGAATCTCTCAATTATAGTGGATTTGCTTATGCAGTGAAGTATGACACACCTGAAGAACTGATTTGACTGTCCTTGCTCAAGTTTAAATCAAAAATATAGGTAAACTTACTTAAATAAAACACTAAGGCATTAAGATTTCATAAGAAGATCAGCCAGAAGGTAGCATTTGATATTAAAATCAACTTTCTTAGATGTGAAAATGTGTTAGAAATTTCCACCAAAAATAAATGATGCCATTTATTCAATTTGACAAGTATCAGAGGGGAAAAAAAGGGTAAGAAAATGTATAAATAAAACATGATCCAGAAGCTTTGAGGTCAAAAAGGCAGGCTTGAACAAATTAGGTCTTCTAAATATACCATCAGGTGGAAAAAGATTACAAGTGGAATGTTTGGGGGCTATATACCAATATTACAACTGGTTGACATTCAATTCAAAGAAAATTCAGGGAGCAGAGTTCTACTTCCAGTCGGTTTTTTTTACTAATCTATTCTTCCCTCTTCTCTGAACATTTACTCATCTTTTCTGTTTTTCACCTTTTATCCCATAGTGCTAAGAAACGGAAAACAAATGTAATGCTCAGGGTCTAGAGATCACATGTTTGTAGCATGTAAGGAGAATAAAGTATTTTTCAATTGAAAGAAGTGAACATTTATCACAGTGCTCTCTCTGAACCAGTATTTTTTCAGTTCCTTCCATCATGCTGATAAAATTAGACAACTGTTGCAAAGCTGGACCTAAAGAAAACTTTTGTTCTGGTTCCTGCAACAAGAGACACAAACAGTGTTGAGACTATTCACACACATGCAGCAGACCCTGATTTGATTCTGGCAAATTTTACAAGTTGCCAGAGCAATACTATGCCATTCAAGATTCAGATTACAAAAGGATTAGTTCCATACAGAAGGCTGTACACAAACCTTGATTTTGCTGCAGAAGAGGGCAGAAACTCAGCAGGAGACTGTGAACTCTGGCTCCTCCAGAACATTATCAAATGCTCTCAGTTCAGCTGCCAGATTCCCACATTCATGAAATACCCCTTTGAGAACAGACTACAGTAGCAGTCCTTCATAGATGATGATCAAAGTCACCTCCACCAAAAACCTAATACGGCTGTCACATCCCTAGCAGGTACTGGACTGACAGAGTCACATCATAAAAGCATCAGTAGTTTCTGAGTATTAACACATCTCAGACAAGACAGGAAAAGAAGAAACTAAGTGCTCTTTTTAGTCTTTTCACTGCACACAGAGGTCTAGTTCTCGCCATGAACCATGTATCTAACACCCAGCTGAGACATTAGATACCACACTACTTTAAAACTCAAAAGCAGCAAAATCCCACCTGTTGTATGACTCCATTCAGAATCCATAAAAACAAGATCAGAAGCCTTTCACCTCCTATCCCTGTGAAACTACTACCATTGGTTTCATCTAGGGCAAAATAAAGGAAGAAAGAGGGGAAGGCAAGAGTGATCGACCATATCTACCCTTTTCTCCTGTGCTTCCAGAATACTTTTTGGCTCCTACACAGGCAAACAAAACAGACCAAAAAAAAAAGTAAAGCAGAGGGATGGAGAAATCTTCAGAAGAATACGAAAAAGATCAAGGCATCAGAGAAAAGCAAAGGCTAAAACTAGTAACTTGCTGCTGAATCTAGGAAAACAAAAATAAAGAAAAATCAATCAATTCCACTGATTATATACTATTTCAGGAGCACGGGCTATATATTAAAAGGCAAACAAGCTATGCTTACACAGCCTCAATAAATGTGGCTACAAAAAAAAAAAACACATCACCAACAACACACAAAACAGAAAACCTACAAAACCAAAACAACCCCAACTCCAAAAACATTCCTATTGCCCAGTAGAAATAAAGACATTTTCAGCATAGTCTCCAGGTATTTATCTCACCAACCACTAAAAATTTCAATCCCACAAAAAGCATACAGGGTTTGTGTGTTTGCTAAAAGCCAGGGCTTTGTAAAACCCGATGAAGCAAAGGGAAAAAGAACACACACAACATAACCAAAGATGCTGACTCTTGCTGACCCTCACCCTCTACCACAGGCTGCCTCTAAGGAAGCTGTACATTGAAATTGGATTCCCTTTTCCAACCTACCACGCTCTGCTACAGGAGAGTAACCACAACCTGCACAGCCATTCCAACACAAGTAGCCAGCGGATGGCCAAATTTAAGGCTATGACCCACACTAACCTCAGGTATTAAGCCTGGTTTTAGACATTCCAAACCTAAGCTTCAGCCCAAGTTCCATCACTGTTCTCTAAGGCCACTTTCACCAGCCCCCACAGTTTTTTCATCCATTGAAGTGCCCTGCTTTAAGGACATGCTTTCTCTTCACATGTATGATGAGCATATTAAGAGACTGATTCTACATTAGTTAGGAAACTGGAGAATCTTTAAAGTTTTAAAAAATGAAACCTGAAGAATTAAGAACAAAAATATTTTTATATCTTATTGAACTATAATAAAAGTTTGTTTTATTGAAGTCTAAGCAATTAAGTTTTGTTAAATAACTACTGCCAGAAAACCAGCTAAAGCTAGAGGAATTAAGTCTGCAAGTAAGCTTTCCCATGCAGCTTGTTTCTGCTCTTCAGTCCAATTTCCATTAATAGTTGCATCTTTACGGTTTAAGGGAAAGCATGCTTTGACACAGGTACACCAACTCTCCTCAATCTAAATTATTTTTGTTCGTAGAAGAGAAATTAGTTGTTAACATTGTACGACCACTGATTTCCACTCTGTGTCATTTCAGTGCTGGGTGTGTTCAATGCTGCCAAACTGGCCAGCTCACATGCTACTTAGCTTTCCAGTTAAAACTTTCCAACAGTCATGTGACACATCATTCAGATAAATTACTGGAGCTGAAGTACAGAAACAGTTGAGCTTAATAAACCATTTCTGATTTATGCAATTCAGCTAACAACAGACTCAAGCACCCTTTGACTGCCAGGCCAACTGCAGCATTAACTTTCTATTGCAAAGGAAAATTTCAGGATATCATTCACTGATGAGAATGAATTAGCCTATATTTTGCTGTCTAAATGACCGGACCAAATCCCATTGAGAAGCCAAAGGTCTAGACTTCAACTGAAAAAGTTCAAAATTACATAAGTATAACTACTCTTCAATTTGTACATAGAAAAAACTATATTTATCTCCACTTATTCTCAAAATCTCTGAAAGAGAGTCAGCTTGTTTACGTCTTATCTGTATTAATTGCTATCGCCATATAGATGAATACCACTGGTGCCAAGAAAAAGTCAGCTCACGTTTTCCTGTAAATGTGGGTTAAGGACAAAAAATCAGACAGCTGTCATTAGCACAACTGGACAGCTCAACATGGATGAGATCACTACATTTATTATTAGATTAGCTATACACTAATGAAATAATAAATAATGTGGTAATAATAATGTAGTAAGTTATGATACCTAACTTGTGAACTCTAGTAAGCCTGTTTCAAGTAAATGGTCCTCCAAATGACACTGACTGTGCTGTAAAGCAGCTTAATTTACTACTACACTGGAACAGACCAACAGAAGGAATTACCAGACACACAATACACTGTAGATCTACCAAAGCCTTAGTCAAACTGCAATAATTAATTGTAACTCTTAAAGCCACAGCCTTCCTTTCACAGAAAAAACTCAAGGGAAGATGTATGTCCCTCTCTCAAAAGGAGCAGATTAATAGGCAACCGCTTCTAAAAGCTGTAAACCAGTACCATGTATTATTATACAGAACAACCCACATTAAAATACTCAAAAAGTTACTTTATTAGAACCAAGTGGTAAGCAGTTCAGAATTAGTTTTAGGTCAGGGAAGCTTATTTTAAAAATCCATGCTTTTATTTTAAAGTATTTGCCAAGAGAAAGCACAGTAATCTAAATGATCTATAAAGTTCAGCGCAGGAGTGCTCCTGTACCCACAGGCTATATTGTTCTTTTAGACTCACAGGCCCAAGGTCGTCTTTCCTTAGAGCAATTTGGGAGCAGGCTGGAAGTCAGATGAATCATTTTAGCAGCTAGGCTTTGTTTTGTCCTTATCACAGGCACTCCCCACACTACATGACAGGCAAAGAGTCAAAATATTCTTAGGAGAAGCCATGGCCCAGGATCAGGTTCCTAATCCTCAACCTATCCATACAACCCAAAGACTCCCTTCTTAGCCAAGGGCAAGAAGCCTCTAAAAGAAGTGCTCTTCAGCCTACATCAGCTTCTCTTCCACTAACACTCCTGAGACCTAAGCAGGGAACAGTCCCAGAGCAGGAGACAGGTGCACGTACTGGGCTGCACATCGACCCTGGCCTATACTGTGAAAGGGCTCTGTGGCTTTCAAACAAGAGATCCTGGACAAAACAAATTTAGTGTTGTGTTCTGGCGAGACTCAAAATTTTAAAACAAATTTAAAGTTTTTTTAAAAATGTAGATGAGGCTTAAAACACCAAGCCAAAAAAAATTTATTCCCTGTTTGTTGCTCTCTGATCAGATTCTGTTACAATAAAATAAACCAAAAAAGAAAAAATAATTTTGCTCCTTTGAGCTTATAATAACCTTTTCCTCCCATAAAAGGTGAATATCTATTTCACGTTGAAGGTTATAAGTAGATATTCCAAATTTTTGACACTCTCCTTATGCTCTCACAGCTTTGACAACTTCCCCCCTAACCTTTATGGAAAACTGCCATAATTCCCACTAACTGTTCCAGAAAAATACAAATCTCTTCTTTATCTTTTAGACCCTGTCAACATGGCAAAGACACTCCAAATCTCCAACATAAATAAAATTAACATTTATGAAGAGAGACTCACACAGTTAATACCAATTACGTAAAAGTACTGTCAATACCATATGGTCCAGTTTCCCTTCAGTCTCACTGAGGTTAAATGTATTAGACTGTTAACCATCTTGTTACAAAATGCTTTTGATGATTAACAAACCTCATTGCAAAAAAGAAGATTAGAGGACTTCTCCATACCACTGCTAGTTACCAGGATTTGAATGTATTTATCCAGTCTACCAAATCTCTAAGAAAAGCATAAACAAGGACTAAAGCAAAGAAGTAGCAGTTAAAATGTAAATTTTTTTTTAGGAAAAAGTAATTTTGTAACTTTTAAAATTTGCTTCTTTCTCTTTTTACAGTCTTAAACCTGAGAAACACCAACTAAAATTTGCATATGTGTATTATTTTAAGGAATTAAGTCAGTGAATGCATTTATAATACTGTGTTACTTATTTTACATTGACTACAAACTAATGTGCCAGTTATATATACACACACACACAGAGTAAGAGTAGCCTCTTCTCAGACAACGAAAATAATTTAAACAGGGCAAAGAAACATGTAAGAGAGAATGTCATATTTACATAGAAAGGTTCAGAGGGAAAAAAAGGGACAATTTAGTAGTCTCCTATAACACACAAAGCATCAAAAAAAGGACAAAAATTGTGTCTCTCAGATATACAGTTCGGTGCTCTAATCTGTCCTTTCAACCCACTATTCCAAGAAGAAAAGTTACATTTAACTGACTCCAGGAACACAAAAAAAAAAATCATAAATGTGTTTTTAAAAGGATAAGTAACAGCCTGTAAAATACTTCAGCAATTTGAGGGGAAAGGTGGCTTTTCAAAAACAGTAATATACTAAGGATAACTGGTATCAAGAAAACCTGTTTAAATATAGTAACTATGGAATTACATAAAACAAATCCCTAATCTATGCCTAATTCCGTTATGGATTACATTGTTTTGGACCATGGGGAACTGGAGAAATACTACTCACTCTCCACAGATCAGTACCATGAAGATGAATGACTGCTAGTGAAATGTAGAGTATATATGGAATGTTCTTCATAAACATGTACCGAGACTGGCTGGGATGAATTCAGCTTTCCTCACAGCAACCCATAAGGTGCAGGGCTTCAGATTTATGATTAAAAGTGTTGATGACACACTCACTTTTGGCTATTGATGAAGAGCACTTACGCAGCATGAATGCCTTCTCTCTTTCTCTTGCACTCAGCAAGTAGGTTTGGGGGTAGCTAAGAGACTGTAAGGGGACAGACCTGGGACAGCTGACACAAACTCCCAAAGAGATGCTCCATATTACGTGACGTCACGCCCAGCAATAAAAAACAAGGTGACTGTCTCCACAAGACAGCCATTACACCAACATCAGCTGGGTGCCAGCCTGCTCATGGGACATGGTGAGTGACTGCCTTTGCATCACTTGTTCCTCCTTCCTTCCTTCCTTGTTAAACTGTCTTTATCTCGACCCAGTGAGTTTTCTCAGTTTTGCCCTTCCTATTCTCTCCCCTGTGCCAATGTGGGGTGCGAGGAGGGGAGCATGCACCTGCGTGGGGGCCGAGCTGCTGGCTGGGGTCAGCCCACCAGAACACTGCACATCCACTATATAGTAATTTCATCTGAAGTTTTTTGTGGGGTTGGAAGAGGGGGGAGTTGTTGCTGTTTGGGGTTTTTTTAATTAAAAATTTTACATGGGACTGTGCCAAAACTTTATAAAAAGTCAGGTACAGCATCTACTGCTACTGCCTTAGCAAATGTCAAAGTAACCTGGAAATCAGACTGCCTCAACACAATTTATTGTCTCTTTATCACTTTATTATCTCTTGGTGCTTATCTACATACTACTTCATTATTAGCTCTATCCTTTTTTTTTTTTTCCAGCTACTTCAGTCAACCTGACTTATTCTAATGTCCTCTTCCTTTTCTTTAAAAGACAAGTAGTGTATTTTCCCACTTCCACAATCCTGAGGCCATCACAATTGGTTATTTCCATGAAGCATGTAAGCAACAGCTGTGCTGCACCAGGCAGTCCCATTTGCAGAAGAAAGCAGTCAGCTACACACAAAACACAGCATTAGTTTAGTTCTTCTGGCACCCATTAAGCCAAGAGGCTCTAAATATACAAATTTTGGATAAAATGAGGTATCAGGGACAAGGGGGAGTTGTGATGTCCTTTAAGTTTCTGGATAGAATTTGTCTTTTTCTGAAGATCAAAGCAAAGATGAATTCAGTAGTCTTTATCATTATGTACTTACTTTAATCAAGTAAATGCTATACTTCAGAATTCTCCAAATTACTATAAATTATCTCAGCATCTATTTCTCTGCTTTTCTATCCCAACTTTTCACCTTAACTGTTATTTGTACTGCAAGTTGAGATATATATCCTTCTTCCATTTTCCATATGATTCTTTTTTAATGAACAGTATTTCTGGAATTCCTAGCACTGCTCTACTACTTGCTTCCACCTGCATTATAATTTCTCTTTCAGAATTTAACAGATCATCTTACATTCCTTATGTCTCAGAAGAAATCCAATCTACCTATTTCCTTAGCTTGTAAAAGTTACGCTACTTTAAAGTTACTAGCTGTCATTTCTTCCGTTCCCAAGGGGAAGGAATGCTATCAATTCATTATTATTTTCATCAAAATTTAATAAAGTTGCAGACTTTCAAGCAGATTTTCAATCTCCTCATTAGTCCAAATCTAGTCTAAAGCAGGTACTGTAACAATTTCTACCAGTTTCTAGAAGAAAAAGGTATCCCAAACATTCTTAGGTCTTCAAGAACTGAAAATCCTACCTTTTTGTCCTTCCAGCAAGTAGTTTTGTCAACTTCCCAATTTCTGGTAAACTGTATACTCTATTGCTTCTGTGACTTGCCAGAAAGAGCCAAAATCCACAAAACCAAAGAACCAAAACATTGTTTATTACTTCATGCAAATTAGGCGTTCTTGTCTTCTATCTTTCACTAAAAGGCATTCCACTGTCTGCTTCAATGCCACATCAGCTTCAGCAAAAAAAAATGCATGAGAACGCACACGTCTGCATGCAGCGTAACATCGCCTCCTTTCCTGAGCACCTGAAGGCAGCGGGCTGCAATGGCACCTTTGGGCACTCCAAAGACAAATGGAACACAGACTAAGAAATTTTCTGCCATTTATGGAAACAAAACCACAATCAATTCCATCAGCTGGAGAATGCTCATTTGCAGACTACTAGCCTATGCCTGCAGACAGCAAGTGGCCAGTCAAATCACCTACAGAAGGCAGAATTTCCCATGTTTACCCTATATAACACCCAAAGGAAAAAAAATTAAAAAAATCTATTGCCTTGGTGTCCAGTTTGATCACTCACAGCAACATCTGGAATTTGATTTTTGATTATACAAAAATACTGAATTCAGAATATATGAAGTCTCAATTACTTATAGACATGAAGTGTTCCCTTAATGCATAAGCAAAACAATTAAAAATTTAAACCAAAGTTAAATTTCTTCATTAAAACTTTGCAGAACTGCACTAATGAAGATTTAACTAGCAGCGTGAAATTTGAAAACAAACGTTTTCTGAAAAAAAAGCGACTATCAAACAAGTACACTTAATGCCTGAAACAACCTCCAAAAGTGACTGATACAGATAATTCTGTAAATTAAATGCCCTGCGATTTCATACTACATAGTACTCATACACTCATGCAAAAACATTTCCACCATATCACAATTCAATAGTGACTACTGAACAAAGTTATCTAACCACAATGACTCTTCCAGACCTTCACAACAATCAATATCAGGCCTTGCAAAAACCTTCACTAGTATATATACTATTGGCATGTCACTGCCTCCCAGAGACTGGCAGAGTTGTAAATAGTAACAGGTTATAAATAACAACAGTTGCATCAAACAAAGGTTTCCAGATAATTGCTGTGCTACAACGCACTCAAAGAAAAACCTTTTTTATATTATGAAACGCAAACTTTATCCACGCTCAGATCTAAAAAATGAAGGACTGAATACAGAAAAGCAATAACCCTAAAATAATCAAGAACAAAAGCAGACAGACAGGCCAGCTTCCACTGTCACAAAAGGCTAGCCTTTCAAGGTAAAAACAAAATAGCAGTAAAATGATTCTATTCCAGCATTCCGCAAAATGCCTATAAGGATTCTATTTAAAGCCCTAACAGACACATTTGATAAATAATATTGAAAAACCTGGAAAAGCAAAAAAAGTTAATTCCACTGTGTTTTCATAAGGCTTGAAATAACTTATTTAAAGAATGTATTTAGCTTTGCCAAACCAGGATAAGAAATATTTCATCACAATGTAAAATACTTCACAGTGAAAAAATACCAGGCATCAAAGGATCCCAGCCTACCAACGAAAGCTATACCAAAACTGCTGGTTGGAAGCTGAAACCACTCAGATGAAAATAAAAGACAGTAATGCCTGACTAGCATTCATCTCCTGATCCGATTCAGTGGTTAGCATTCATGTTAAGAGGAAATCTTTTTTTGAAGATGCACTTAAATCAAGTGTACAGTTTTAAGGTCAATGCACAGACAGCAGCAGAAAAAAAACCACAGCTGCATGCAATAAATGGCAGGTAATTGTTTAATAGTACCTTTGAGCCCTAAACTTTGTGTTTAAGATATGCAGTCTCTCCACTAAAGTTGTGTTAAAAAAAACAGGAAACATCTAATATATTTTTGTGTAAAAAAAAAAAAATGAATCTGCTACTAGTCATCTTCCATCAGAAGATTAATAATTACGTTTGGAGACATAAGACTACCTTCAATGTCTACTTTCCTACCCCCGCACCCTGTTTAAATTATATCTGCTAGCTGTCTTTCCAATAGCACGTTTTCTGTTCCAGTGCTGACACATGCCTGTCACCAACAACACAACATGCAGCGTACACACTCTTGCAGAAACCTGATCTAATACTGCACGTACAACTAACAGCAATCAACAGCAATGCCAACACCTGGCTTACTCCTTATATTTCAAGTGGTTTTGGAAGAGGCTTATAAGTTTCCTCAAGACAGCTAAGTTGAATAGATACCACATAAACGAAACAACTTCATCCCAAAAGTTATACTGAAAAATGAGGAGGATCCATTTCTCATATTTTCCTCCAGATATGCCCCCAGACACAACAGTTCCCAAACTGCGTGCACTCACTGTGATTATCTGCTGCATGCTCAGCTGTTCACAGCACAGTAAAATTACTAAATTACAACCTTTGTGATATTTTTCAATGCCAGTAGCTGTAGCAGTTGCCACAGATATTTTGATTATAACCTACGAAATTGGGATCACCTAAACCACGTTCCACAACAAGAATTCACTATGGTTCACTATCTTCTATCTTAAGTATATACATAACTTTTTTGGTTAAACTCATTATTAACTAAGTACTAGTACATGAACACCAAAGAAGGAGGGGTAAAGTGCCATTTTGTTATGTTTTACCTATATGTACAAAGAGCTAACCAAAAGCAAAGTTTAACCTCATAGGTACAAAATTCATCCAAAACATTAGGTTTGAGACTTTGAAAAGGCTAGAATATAGCTAAGTACAATTGGACAAGATAGCTTGATTAGTAAACAAGCTCCAAAGGCACATGGTACATGTTTATGACGTAAGAAACCTCAGACTCAAAGAAGTCTCAGGCATTCATTAGCTGAGCAATAGCAACAAGTACTAGAGGAGTACAGCATACTGGCACACATTCACAATATAACACTAGCACAACTTCAAATGACTCATGTATCATCAAAGCATTACACAATTTATATTTCACCCCTGTCTTTATTTGTGCTTAATTATTTTATATGCAACCTTTTCGGTACAAACATTTCATGAAATGATCGTTAACATCTTTACTGTCAACCGAGGTACCCTAACACAACCCAAACCATGCAGTGGCATGGAGCTTGCTACCTCGGGCACAGTTCAGCATTAGTACGGCTGTAAGGGTTTTATCTCACACTCAGCCAGGTTGTAGTGAGGGCAGAACGAGGTAAATTCTCTCTCTGTCTTTTTTTAAATGTCAGGATACTCCTGGACATAGAAACTTTGCTTTCCTCAAGTAAACCCGCCTGACGGGTTATTTATTTTCCCTAGGCATACCCGGCTGATTGGTTACCCATGTGTGTTGTTGCTGGTGAAGACTATTGGGTGTTTTGGATTAACCTGTCATCCTCTAAGGCCCACCTTGCACAGCTGAAGCAAATCTAAACTGAGATGCTGTATCAAAACTGACACAAAATGTGTATCTCCGGTATGGGCATTTTTTTCCTCAGTCTAGCTCTTGAAGTATACAAAAGATGCATGTACCTGTTAAACTACATCTCTACTTACAAGTTGATTTCAGAAAAGATATTTTAGTAATTTCAGCAGACTGGCTCATTTAGATATGTCTACACTTGGAAATCTACCAAAATAACTTCCAGAGCTGAATCTAGTGAGTTTGAGTTTGTTTTTGTTTTTTTCCAGACCAGAATAATTTTGGAGGCCTGGATAAACCTAGAATGACATGCTAGCATTAAACAAGGTCAAAACTTGTTTATATTAAAACACATTTATGGAAGGTCATTCTTTTGCAAAGGAATGACATTGCACAAGAATCTTGTGAAATACACTTTTTAAGAAAGAAATTGAATGAATAGTATTCAAGAAAATGAACATACAGGAAAAAAAAACAAGCAGCACAGAATGTGAGCACTCATAACTCATACTTTGCGACACAGAGGTCCCAAGCCCATGACACAGTAACCTCTTACATAGCTGGCAGCAGCTACAAAGATAGCTGCAAGCTCAACAGAAGTAAATCACATATGACAGAACATGGTATGCAGACACAAACAGGACTCGGCTATAAAACCCAACAGAGAATCACTGCTTTAAGTATTGCTTTCTGGTTTGTATTCACGGGTTTTTAGTACTAGTGAGCTACCTTAAACAGACAAACTGTCTTTTATAGTGATTTAATTAACTGAATTAGGCTACAGGAGAAAGTTTTTGATTAATCACCATTAATTTCTATCATTGGAAGAGAGAGTCTACAGCCCCACTATGAACACAACTTTATTCCACACAACCCACAGTGTTAATCAGTAATAAAAAGAGGTCTAAGCTGTATGTCAGTATACATTGCCACCAAGTGTGTTTGGAAAGACTCTTCAGCCCATGAGAAATATAGTTTCTCTCTCCCTGCTCACCAGGATTTTGCAGAGACAAATTTAGAAGCCAGTTTAGTCTAAACCAACAACCAATATAAAAAAGAAGACATAAAGACCATATTGTAGTCTCATTATTGGCAGAAATGAAGTAAAAAAATCCTTCTCCAAAAAAATAACTGAATTGTAGTAAGTGCAAATTCCTCCTATTTTTTTTTTTTAATACAAGAAACACACGTGCATCAGAAAAAAAAAGTCACAGGCTGCCACGAGAGGGTCATTCCCACATTCCTTTGGGCTCATTATTCTTTAATACAAAAAGATGACTACATTTTCAACAAGTAACACAAGCACTACATTTACGTAGCTCAACAAAAATACCATTTCTTTTTAAGTGAGATGTTAGGTAGCCTCTATAAGCTGACTACAAAACAGAGCCTCCTTCCCATCAAATAGTCAGGCTAGGCAAAAACAACGGAACTCCACCTTCAGTATCACACTAGTATCCTTATGTTTGGCATATTTGCTCTCTTGAATACTTTCATACCATGCCACCAACAAATTCTTTTTTGGGTAATTTACGTAGAAGTAACATAGCTCCGTGATACAGTGCATATTGTCCCAGCCTTCTACATCTCCAGTGGTAAAGTTATTGCACCAACATCTTACGTTTCGTTGCCAATTTCTCTTCTAGGCCTCTGAAGTCTCCAAAAGAACTTGAAATTACCCAAAGCCATCAACAGCTAGGATCACACAATATAAATATCTACATTCTTTTTAATCTATTTGATTAAACTGCTGTAATCTTCCTACTTGAGGTTTCCTAAGTAAACACAGACACTAACAAGAAAGTAAGTGGAGATGTTTAATGGCCCATAAGGCTTATTAGATCAAGCTGATAGTTTTAGCAAGGCTGATGTGACATAAGACTACTAATCTTAAAAACTCCCTGGTGATCTTAGAAACCAAAACTGTAGGCTTTTTTTTCCTTCAGAGGTTTTAAACGTCAAAGCCTGTAGAGTCTCTCATTAGTCTTCAGACATGAATACACTTAAATATATAGCCTATGCACACACAAGATTCCACAGATACATCCAGTGACAACAGACTGGAGCACATCCAAAGAACAGAGCTGGCCAGGCTGTAACATACCATTCTTACCCTGTTCATTTCCATTAATATAAACCAGGCTTAAAATCATAAAATGAGACTACTTTTTCCTGGAGAATCATGCAACACTTTTCAAACCATGAAGTAATGCAGATACTACAAGGTAAAAAAAAAAATAATATAGCATTACTAAAAGGCTGCCATGCAGGAGATGTCCCAAGGCAAGTAGTAACGCAAGAACAATTTAGAATGGTGGAAATCCTTACCAAACCCCAAAGTTTTCCCAGAACACCCCACTGATTAAAGCAAAACCTGAAATCTTTACATCTCTCTAGTCACAACTGGAAAGCTCCACGAGCATTAATACTTTCCCAGCAACAATTTACAAACCCAACTTTCACACAGACAATGTTGAAATGATTTGTTTAGTGCCAGAGCTAAAATTAAGATATTCTAAGTTTTAGGCCATTGTTCTTGCCAGTACAGAAGATATAGCACAAGGAGCACAAATGCCAGAGAAGGGGAAACACAGCAGCAAAGGAAGGGGTGGGGAAGTGAGAACAGACTCACGTGACCAGATAAAGAAAGTATGGGTTCTAGTCAGGTTCTCCTTTTAATGTATCACAGGACAAGGTGTGATGTTGTTTTTTTAAAATGATAGAAAAGCCTGTCTCACTGAGATGTAGTAGCAAGCCCAGAGCAGGCTCTTTATACTTGCAGCATTCTTTTACTAATACCATTGCCATAAATGTGCAATTGTTTCCATTTTTAATCGCTTTCTGGCTTAACACCACTGGCTCACTTTTGTCTTCTTGTACCTTTAGCGTAATACTGGAATGAAGGAACACTCTACTAAGCTTCATGGTCTTATGCACGGCCTTTATATGTACTCTGCCAGCAACTTTCATAAGATAACAACATCTAAACAACTCCTGTGTCAGGGAGCAGGAGCCAAATAACCTCCAATACAGATATGAGAAGTTTATTGTTACCTAGATCAAAACGTCAGTTTTCTAACAGCAACACAAGTCATTCCTGGTTTTCAGTCCCATGCTTCTGGGAAGAAAAATGCTACTTATTCATCAGCAATACTTCCTAAAGCGCATGAATTATCCACAAACAGGTCTCTTACACAAGTACTGCCAAAGTTGACGCCTAAGGTTTATTAAAGCCATTCTCTGCATGGCAGATGAAAAATTTCACATTCGTGGTCAGTAACGTGCTCTCTCCTCCATTCGCTAAGCCCAGGAAATCTCAGGTGAGAAACCCTTATTTTGACCCCTGCTGTCTGGGAACCACGCAAGGAAAGAGACAGGCGAGCCTGCCCCTCCAGGAGTCTGCGGTGGCCGGGCGGAGCAGCGGCCGTGTTTACCACCGGCTGCCGAGGGCCGCGCACGGCTGGCTGTCACCACCGCCGCCGCCGCCGCCCGCCTCGCAAGCACACCCCGGCCCCCACCAGCCCGCGGGGCTTCCGGGGCCGGGGGAGCCGCCGCTACGCCAGCCCGGGCAGGGCCTCCTGCCCGGCCGCCCCCCAGGATCCCCCCGGGCTGCCCAGGCCGCAGGCCCAAATGCTGGCGGGCCAGGAGACGAGGCCTAGGCGCCGGCCTCCGCCGCCGCTCCCCCCTCCCCAGGAGGGCCGGGGGACCCCCAGCTCCACCCCCTCTCACTCCCCCTCACCCCGGGGGTGCGGGGGTGGCACGGCCCCGCCACTCACCGAAGTCGAGGAACTGCTTGATGGAGAGGGGCGAGGGGGAGAAGCGGGAGTAGTACTCGATCTGTTTGGGGATGGGGCTCTTCAGCAGCGCCCCGCACAGCCGCATGGCGCGGCGCGGCCCGCCCGGCTCCTCTACGCCTCTCGCTCCCTCCGCTGCGCTCCCCTCCTCTCCCCGGCAACAGCACCAGGGCGCGGGGAGGGTGGCGGTGGCAGCACCTCAGCCACCCGCGCTCCTACCAGGGGAGCGCCCAAGCCGGCGGCGGCTCCCCTCGCCCTCTGCGGCCCGGCCCGGCCCGGCCCAGCCCGGCGGGAGGGTGGGAGGGAGGGAGGGGCGAGCGGAGGGAGCCGCTCCTACCGCGCGCTCCCGGCCGGCCTGCCGTGCCCGCGCGCGCACCCGCCGGCGAG
>JAOXNO010000001.1:126371155-126411844 GCA_028565335.1 Limnodromus scolopaceus
CTCCCACTAGAGCAGGTTGCTCAAAGCCCCATCCAGCCTGGCCTTGAACACCTCCAGGGATGGGGCACCCACGACTTTTCTGGGCAACCTGTTCCAGTGTCTCACCACCGTCACAGGAAAGAATTTCTTCCCAGTGTCTAATCTAAATCTCCCCTCTTCCAGTTTGAAGCCATTACACTTTGTCCTATCCTTGTAAAAAATCCCCCCCCGTCTTTTCTGTAGGACTACTTGAGGTACCTGAAAGCTGCTATAAGGGCTCCCTGGAGCCTTCTCCAGGCTGAACAACCTCAGGTCTCTCAGCCTGTCCTCACAGGAGAGGTGCTCCAGCCCTCTCATCATCTTCATGACTCTGCGCTGGGCCAGCTCCAACAGGTCCATGTCCTTCCTGTTCTGAGGGCCCCAGAGCTGGACACAGTACTCTGCTTGGAGCAGAGGGGCAGAGTCACCTCCCGCAGGTGATTGCTGGCCATGCTTCTTTTGATGCAGCCCAGGATGCAGTTGGCTTTCTGGGCTGCCAGTGCACATTGCTAACTCACATTGAGCTTCTCATCCACCGACACCCCCAAGTCCTTCTCCTCAGGGCTGCTCTCAATCCATTCTCCGCCCAGCCTGTATTTGTGCTTGGGATTGCCCTGACCCAGATGCAGGACCTTGCTGGTGTGGTTCAACTTGGCCTGGTTGAACTTCATGAGGTTGGCGTGAGCCCACCTCTCAAGCATGTCTAGGTCGCTGTCATAGCTCAAGTTGGAAGGGACCTATAAGGATCATAGAGTCCACCTCCCTGTGAAATGCTCCCCAAATGCTTTTGGTGAGGTAGATCTGTAAATTTGCATTCCTTTACTATTCTAAATACGGTGAACTGGTGTGCATGCACATATCTGTCTTTCATTAGAAATGGCCATATTACCTTGCTTACGTCACTACAGAACTCTTAGAAAATTTTTCTGACCATATTTCCTGTGAAAATTTTGCCAAGAAAGTCAAAATTTTGTGCAGTCTGCATGACTGCTGCCATGCTACAGCCATGGAACCAAGTACAGGGAAGGAAAAGGTTACTGCTTGCTCAATTTGGGATTATTGAAGAAAACATGTTGCACCTAAAATCCCTGCTATATCATTTCGACAGCACTGGATTTTAACAGAGGCTATGTTGTTTGATGTTGGGAGATGTAGTCTGTAATGGAGTCTGTCATTTCAGAGGAACAAAATGTTATTAGCTATTAACTGACACATTTGCTAATCAGTTTTAATCCATTATTTGTCCTGATAGGAAGCATTTAAAAAACAATACCTAGTTTTTTCTGCTGAAACTGGTCATGAGATGACCATGACTGTCTAAGACATAGTGCACCAAAACTCACCTCCTAAACTTGTGGAGTACCCAGTGACCAAGGCTACACATTTGTTGTTGCACCCAGAAATTGTTCGCTCAGCAACAAGCATTGAGCAAGCATCTAGAATTGACCAGTTCATCTGTCTCAGCCAGCCCATAAAACGTTGTGCACACAGTTGGCTTCAACCTGAAATTCAGCCTTAACGGTATCAGTCTTCAATGGTTTGTGCAAGACTGGCAGAAGAAAGGCTTGCTTTATTTTATGTAACAAAGAAGCAAGTTTCAAGTGATGGAGAGAACAAAGTCTAAAGGTGGAAGACTCCTCCATATCATAACACGATGCCTACCCTGCCTGTAGGCAGGGCCCTGCTGAATATATCTTACGACCCTGTGGTCCCTGTGAAGACAGTCCATTTCCAGTGTCCATCAAGTTTCAACTCTTGATAATACTTACAATTTCCTGAAAAAGTCCATTTTTATCTGAGAAAGTACCTGAATACAATTAAAATTAATTTTGATTGCTAAAATCAAAAGTGAAGCTGGGTATTTGGGAGCTAAAATGTACCGCTGAATGAAATCACTGTCTGTTTGTTCCTGCTTTGCTGTGATGTGGTTTAGGTATGTTGATGACAAATGCATCTGATGACAAATAAATGGTCACAAATTCCTTTTTTTTTTTATTTTTGTCCAATGAATTCAATATAAACTTCAGCATGTACAAGATAATATTGCTCTAATTTTGTAACTGACTCACAAAAGAAACAGGTACTCTTCAGTTACTGAAAGTCTCTCTCCATCCTTCATATCGTGATTGTCCTGATAGAATTTGAGATTGGGAAATCCTGACCTAATGTACAAAATAACTTCTAATAGCTGGAAAGCATTTTAAAATCACTTCAATTGCAGGTTACAGAAATGACCGCCTTGAAAAGGCATGTCATGTAATCAAGGCTGACAAAATGAAACATCTCCTGTAATTCTGAAGCTTTTTTTGGCAGATGAGGAAAAGTGTTTTAAAACTTTTGTTACATGCTCTTCGGGATTTGATTTTGATTTATCTATAGCATAACTCTGAAATGAGTTGCAGAATTATCTGACAGAAAATAATATTGTTTTGTGTGAAAGACAGAAAAATGTTTCCCCAAATTAAGATTAAATTATCAACTTCAAAGGATGATATATTGTTAAAATCTAAGACACTTGATTTTATATACCTGTCACATTTTTAAGTAATCCTAGCGTGATTTCACTTCAGCCTCAAAAAATTACAAAACAACAGTTAACTGCTGAGTTGTCTTTCTAAACACAAAACCTTTTTTTGCAAGATGGACAGTTTCAGAGCATTGCTTTTGGGGGAACTTTTTAAACGTATATTAACCAACCCATGGGAAAATTGAAATTGTTTTTCTCTATGCTGATACAGACTAAAGCCATAATGAAAACATGGGCAAAGCCACTGGAAAACAGAGGTGTGCTCTTCGCATCATATGGGCTCCCAATAGCTTCTCTCGACACTGGAGAAACTGATGATGCAACCAATAGATCGAATTCTCTGAAAACTGTTAATGCACATGCTTAAGACAAATACAAAACCCAGACTCACCCAACAACTCTGCCTAACCTTGTGTTTAAGAAGACTGCAAGACTTGCTTGAGGGAACATAAAATGCATGTAGGTAAATCTGTAGTTGTTTTAGCAATGCAAGACAGCAACAAGGGTACATGTAAACCTAGTTCTTAATCTGTCTAAATAAAGAAAATTTACTGGCATAAACTATGCTAAATAGAAAATGTCACTGGGATCAACAGACTTACAGTATAAGATTAGTATTGCTAAGAGCAGTTTTTTTGACTGTTTGGATTTCTTGTACTTCATACCTGCCTCCTTTACATATTTCAGCACATATCTTATGCAGAAATTATTCCTGTAGTTCATTCTGTGAGTGCCTCCCTGAATTTCTGTTCATATGATAAAGAGCCTCTACAATTGTGCAGGGAAGAAAGGATTTGCCTCCTGGGAAAAGTTAATTTTGACATTGGTAAGACAGTTAACACTGCTGAATTTCTTGGGTGCTTAGCATCTCCCTTTTATCAAGGGTATTATTTTCATATTTTCCAGTTAAATTCAAAGCTGGAATAACTAGAAGGAGGCTAGGGGTGAAAGATGCCCCAGTTTTACGTGGCCCTTTATCAGCCACAACATCTTGGTCCCCGTTCAGTTAAAAAGTGCTGGGTGTGCAGGCAACCAGAAGCCTCAGCACCTGTAAGTGAATTCGGCTCTTGGTATGGACACTTGCCAGAACCCTACGAGATCCCTGGGGTGTCCTGTCCCCGAGGCCACCACCTGGCCCCACTGCCCCTGCCCACCCCTTCCCCCAGGGAGACCCCAGGGAGCCCCAGCCTTCGCAGCACCCTGACACATCCGATCAGTTTTTGTTGGGTCATCACTGTGACAAAGGAGATGAATAACTCAATCTGAGTAGCCAATCTTGCCTTTAATTATTTTTCTTTATGTTCTGCATTGGAGTTGGTGTAAAATCAATGCTTCTGACTCGCAAACCACAGAAACTTTGAGAGGCAGTATCAGGTTTTGCTCTAGAGTGATTCTCTAAAACAGGGGATCTAACGCAGAGCATATTTACGCAACCAAAAGCTTTTTGGTGTTTCCTACCCTCAGAAGTTTTAAGTGCTGACTGCTTCCCGCTGACTTCAGTGCTGGTATTTGAAAAACAGCCTTCCCTAGTTTTGTGCTTTGGATACGATGGGGAGGGGGTGTCCCCTAATGGCAGAGCATACATGGAAGAGCCTTTGCTGCTTAATCTCTAAGCGTATAAATAGTCTTTATACATGAATTCAGTGACACCGCAGGGATGAATAAGGAACATCTGTATGACTAGTAGTCAGAAAATTAAGTTACTGGAAAAGAAAGGTCTCCCTGAGTTTGAGTTTTCTTAGTGCTTGGTTACAATTAGAGATTCATTCCTATTCCTATAGAAATCTGTAGCAAAACTACATCTGGACAATTCGGCAGTCACATTTTTGTTTCATTTTCAGATCTTGTTCTTTTAGGACCCTTGTATTACATGCACTTCTCTTTTCAGGGAGCAAAGCTTTTGCATTTAATGTTTTGTCCAGTTAAGATTTATTCACAGCAAACATTTCAGATCGTTAAAACACCAGAGCCATAATCTCCTTAGCAAATCTTGTTTTTCTTCACTGCAGAATACTCGGTAGGTCTATAAACCAGCTGCAGGGGATTCTGCATAATGAACTTCTTTGTATGGATGTCAGAGGAGGGGAAAAGGAATGTTAAACTCTAAACCAAGAAAACATGGTTATTAGTGTTTTCCAGACACGTTGACTTTGTGGAATTCATAGTAATTTTTTAACCAAAAAACCTCCTATATTGAAGTTATTGTAACCCCTACATCTTAAAGTTCAGAAGTATTCATTGAGAATGGGTGTAATACAATTGAAACACTAACAATAACAGTAACCAATAACAGTTATTTGGAGGAAATTCACACAGAGAATTATAGTCCTGAAGTACGTTTTACAAGATGACAGAAAAAAACAGCACAGAACAGGAAAAACTAGTATAGGGTACTGTGATGTTTCATACAAATTCCTTCTGTTCATAGTGCTAATTTTTCTCAGTAAGGCCACTGTATTTTCCCACCTGCTGTTATATGCTTTCAAGGGTGGATTCACATAGGTCCACACTGGGAACACATGGAGTTAGAAAGGGATAAGTTTTCTTAATGAAGCTTTCCTAAACTTTGAAAAAGATCTGTTTTTAATACTTTATCTCTTTCTAGTATTTATGCACTCAGATGGGTAAGTTTGGATGGACTGTTACCCATAATGGTCGGAAGTTTGGTAGCACTCAAAGGCTTATAGGTTTAACGTAAATATCGTCATTACATTTGGGAATGCACATGTAGTATTAGATTCTGTTACTATCGTAGCCTACATTTTCAACCATTCTTGTCTATTACTCAAGAAATCAAAGTTTCTTTACCAACTTTATTTTTGCCAGAAAAGCTGCTAGCCGTTGCATTTAGTGTTCCTCACCCTAGGTAGTTGACGAGCAAAGTTCATCAGTCTTTTTAAAGGGACCATCAGGGACTACCAAAAAGCACATTCAGCAAATCTAAGAGGTAGGAAGTTAAAGAAATTCTTGACTCTGTAAATTAAAATACCATGGCTTGCCAAAGTATTTATATTTAGCTGACTCAGATGTTTTAGGGTTTTTTAGAGTATGTACTCCACAACTCCTTCAATTACATAGCTATCCTCAGTAATTTGCTTTAGCATGAGTAGAGCTGGTGTCACCATGGTGGTGATGTTGGCTCTCTGTCAGATGACATCATCTGTGTGTCCAATATTAAAGGACAGAGTTACATTGCTCTTCAATAGCCCATAAAAATTTCATCTATACAAAAAACCAAATAGGTGACTTTCTTTTGAAATTGTTAAGGGACACAGGAGAGAAAATCCTTGCCTCTGAGGTAAATGCAGAGAAAAAGAGTTTACCCACTTCTCTCAGCAGTGAGGAAAGATCGCTTTAAGTTTATGACTTTACCCACTTATACTTAACACTACACCATTAGCCACTCTTCTCCCTTTTGTTTCACGGGTGTTGCTCTCTCTTTCTTGCCCCAACTGAGTTTCACATCTGTCCCTTTCTCAAATGCATTTTAGGGGAAGGAGGACAAGTCTTTGTGAGCTCTGGGCAGGAGCCAGTCTTTGTGGTTGTCCAAGTGCCCTGCCAGTGCTCCAAAGGCACGAGCATAGTTCTCAATGCTCCTGTGGCAGGAGGCTGTTCTCCCAGCAGGCAGGTGAAAATGTCAGTGATGTGGAAAGTCCCATTTTAACCTAAGAGACAGGATAAAGTGAAGTAAAAGGTGTCAGAAAGGAACAAGGAAACTGTCTAGGAGGATTATCCCTATTGCCATGGTATTTTGTCCTACCTGTGCTGTAAGAGTGACTTAGAGCTATGATTGGGTGGCACAGAACCATACCAGAACAACCCCTTCCTCCAAGACTACGTCTTGGTGCTCCTTTCACCATTCAAATGTACAAAGTGCTTTTACCATTCAAATGTACAAAAAAACCACAGCCAGGTCCTAACTCACATCTAAAACATGCAAAACCGGATGTAACCAGCAGTCAGTATGCTCATGCCAAGGATTTACATTTAATCTTCTCTTCCAGAAACAGCTTGCAAGAACACCAGCTGTGAAAGCAGTGGTGTTCACACACCACTGCTGGAGCGGGTGCAGAGGAGGGCAACGAAGCTGGTGAAGGGCCTGGAGAACAAATCATATGAAAAGCGATTGAAGGAGCTGGGACTGTTTAGTTTGAGGAAGAGGAGACTGAGGGGTGACCTCATCACTCTCTACAAGTACTTGAAAGGACATTGTAGAATGGTTGGTGCTGGTCTCTTCTCGCAGGTAATTAGCGATAGAACAAGAGGGAATGGATTCAAGCTACAACAGAGTAGGTTTAGACTGCACATTAGGAAGAACTTCTTCACAGAAAGAGTGGTCAGACACTGGAATAGGCTGCCCAGGGAGGTCGTTGAGTCACGATCCTTGGATGAGTTTAAGAGTCATTAAAGTGTCGTGTTGGGGGATAAGGTGTAGGGGAGAACTTTTTAGAGTAGGGTAGATGGTTGGACTCGATGATCCCAAGGGTCTTTTCCAACCTAGATGATTCTATGGTTCTATGAAAGGAGTCACTAGATACACATAAATACATCTTTGGGTTTTGTACTAGACCCATTAAAAAGGGATTGTCAACCTCCTTCAAGGAGGAGGACAGCATTAGTTTGGCATTAGTAGGAGGCAAGTGCCCCTGAAAGAAATTCCATCTCTTGATTTTCGTTTCTTCCCTTGCTAGGGAGTATCCTAGTGGAAAATTCAAAATTTTATTTCAGTTTGAGTTGCTGTAACCACACCCTGGCATACCTTTGTCTTCGGGGAAAATCATGTCAGCACCTTTTGGTTTGCAGAAATTGACGTCTACAGGGGCCTTGCAAGGAAAAACCTGAAGATGAGTTAAATCTTGCTATACGGAATTTATCATGCAGCAGGAGAAGTTCTAGTATCCTCAGATAAAGGGAATAAAATCTGCCATTAGATTTGAGTTGTCTTGGCTCTGAAAATTCTCAGCTGGAGAGAATTGCACTTTGTGTTCATTTTGCATTGAACATTTGCTTTCCATCCACTCAGATCTTCAAGAAGAAACTGCCAGTTTTGTCTGGTAATCACCATAATCTCACAGGAAGTTGTTCCTGTCTATGCTGGTACTTGACACTCTATTGAGCAGGCTGGAGAACTGGGGAAGCTCATTTCCCAAGGCTTTCATGCCCCAGCCTCCACAGTTCTGCCCCATGGACTGTCCTGCAACTGGGGCTTCTATGTTTCACTGCAGCCCATGAGGTGAGAACTAAAGATTCCAGGAAACATCATAGTTTTTATAGAAACATAAAAACATTCTTCTTTGAGAATCCACCCATTTCGTGGGATTCTTTAAACAAAATAGTATAGGAGATCAGCCCCAGAAACAACTGGTAAGAAGAGCTGTTGTGCTTGTCATTGTGGGGCTTTCTGAATGTTAAAAGTCTTTCAGAGAATAATTCCTGCTCCTGAGCTGCACTTTCCAGCAGTATCTGTGTGCCAAGAGACAGACAAATTAATAAAAAAATCTGACTCCAAATACACCCTTTGTAATGAATTATCAGCCATTTTCCTCTCAAAAACAAAAAGAAGACATTTTAGGGAAGCACAAATGCATTTTCTGATTGCCTCTTCTCCCAGATCTTGGCAACAGAAAGTGCCTTCCCATTTTGTTCCTCTGCATCGATCAGTCTCCTTTTCAACCTATTATGATATTTCCCTGTATCTCAGGCACCAAATGCTAAAAGTTTTATAACTCAGTGTCACATCAAGTGCTTTTCTGAAATCAATAAGCATTACATGCCCTAGAATACCTTTATATAACACACATGCAATTAGAGTGGGTTTGGGTATCAGGTTTGTCTGACCTGATATGTTTTATTAACCTGTGGTTCTTCCTGTTCATTGGGCTTTTTCAGGCTATGGATTTACACATGAATTGGTGCCTTTTTAAATCTTAACTTGAGCCCATAAAAAGTTTAAACTAGTATTTGCAGTTTCTCCAGTTTTTCTGTTAAAAACACTTTTCTGCATTTATTCAACCAATAAGCTTTTATGTTCCCATTTCCATATATTTATTCAGTTTATTTATTATGGATTGGAAAATGCCTAGTAAAGAAACTGAAGTGGTTTACATAGCACAAGTTAAACATCATCTTTAACCTTTTGGTGACTTCAAATACACTTTTACACCTTTTGCTGATACTGCTTTTTGCCAGATTCTAGAGTTCCTCTTCACTGTAAACGGCAAGACATAATTGGTTTGATTTTCTATAATAGTTTGCAAAATGTAGCTCATAGACTGGTCTAGATCAGAAAATAGGCAAACAGAATGGTTATGTCTATTTACAGTGACTTAACCAATTAGCCCTAAGCATAACTACCAGCAGATGAAGTTCTGCAAGGACAAAGAAAAGAACCGTTAAAGGAAGATCGTGTACCCTCACTAACGCAAGAAACCTCTGATGGGGTTGTAATAGCACTATTTCTTAGCTAGAGATAAGCTTTTCTGGTATATATTATACAGCTGTTCTTGCATCAGGATCCTTGTTTCCAGTTTCTCTTAGCAGTGGGGAGTCACCTCAGGATCTAAGTGTGGTTGCTCAGATCCATGCCTAATAGTGGGGCTCAAGACCAATGCCAGATAAGAATCCCACAACATTTTCATTTGTCTTCATATACTCTGTCCAAGGGAGAAGTAAATGCATCGTGTCCATTCGGCATAACCATGATCTTAATACATGTAGTAGGCCTCACTTCAGGCTTGAATGCCTGCTGTCAACAGCTGATGGCTTTTCCAGGTGTAGCATTTGGCAAAATATCACAGGTCTCTATACAGAGCTTCCTGAGATGACTGAGAAATGCTATACCATAACATACTTTTTAAATTGTTCTACCTACTGAGCAAAATACGCATCTTATTTTGCAAGTTATTCTGATGATCAGTGGGAAAGCATAGCCCGAGAGTTTTGTGGATGAGGAGAAAACTTTTGCTTCAGTGTTTTCTTGTAGATGTGTGCTTTAAGATAACAGGAGTAATAAAATGACATTCTTCAGGTGAAAAATGGATACTGTGCAGAGACCTGACTACCCAGAAGTCTTAACTTTCTCCATGTTGCGCCAGCACTCAGGTCTGCACCTTTGTTGTAGGATGGATTAGCTTTGAAAGATTAGATAGGGGTATGGATGTGGACATGGATAGGAATGGAATTACTGGTGGTCTAAGGTCATCTTTACACTTTATCAAGCAACCGTATACTAAACATGAGGGTGTCACACTCAAATGATTAGCAACATTTCCACATCCATGTAGTTTCAATGCTTTTCTTCTCATCTGAAGCTGAGAGCGGTGTGTGATGGACACAGTGAAAAGCAGAACGAAGAGCACAGGCCATTTTTATAATTAAGGTTGCTGGCTGCTTGCCTTTAGAAGCCATTGTCGGCATCTGTGTTCAGTAGATGTTCACCAACCCTTTACCACTTGACCAATATTGACTTCTGGTAGTTTGATGTTACACATGCACAATGAATAAGATACAAATACAAGATGACTTTTCTAAGTCAGGGGAAAGAAAAAAAAATAGGTTCATCAGGTGCACTCATGACTGAAGCTACAGCATAAGCGGGCCTAGGTATCTCTAACCTGTAGCTCAAAGGGACAGTGTCTTGTTTGTGCTACAGCTGTTGCCCTAGGAGGAGCACAACTATTGAATCTCACATTTCCAGATGAGATAACCTGTCAAATATGAGCTGGATTTCTCTACAGAAAGCGTCCAGGCAGCCTGGGGATGAGCCATCACCTGAGATAAAGCAGTGCTGGAGGGAGTTGCTCTAAGAAATTGTCCTTTTCTTGATACTTTCACATCACTCTGAGGGGTACTTAAGGGGACAAGTGTCACTCCTCACTATCCTTTTTTAATGTATCTCAATGAAAGCTGGAGTCCATTTCTGCTAACATGAAAAATAGTCTTTCTGAGCTGGGCACAGAGAAGGGAAGGATAACAATACTAGGTGTAAGGCTGCATTTTTCAGGTGTTTTGCTTTTGTCTCCTGCCTTGCTGGTTATAATGGTATGGTATTTACCAGGTTCTTTGTCACACTTAAACCTATTGTATAATTTTTCACCTGTTAACATCAGACTTTGAGTATTTTATTGTAGTTTGTATTTTTACATGAAAAATGTTTTCATTGCTATTCAGTAACAGTTGAAAAATTAATGCCATAAGAATATTAAATATTGTTCCACCCAAATAAATGCCTTGCTTTACAAGTGAAACTGAGCCCTTTCCTTCTCACAGACGTGTTATAAGTGACATAAAGTGACTATATGACTACTATGTGTCTGAAATGGTTTAGATGTGCTGCAGTGACGGTCAGATTCTGACAGTACAAACATGAGGCAATGCACACTGTTTCTAAGATATTTCCCTGTCCTTTTGGTTCAAACCATGTCTCCCTTCCAAATCGCATCTCACGTACTCATGAGTATCATAGTTGCAATTCTGATCTTACAGGTCTGAGTTCACTAAGTTATCAGAAAACCTAAACAAAACCATTTAACATCATCCTTCTAATTAATTTTATTTGTGAAAATAAATATTGCAATTGTCATTATTATTGCCATCATTGCCAGCAGGCAGAGGGAGGCGATCCTTCCCCTCTGCTCAGCACTGGGGAGGCCACACCTGGAGTACAGTGTCCAGTTCTGGGCTCCTCAATTCAAGAGAGGCATGGACACACTAGAGAGAGTCCAACGAAGATACACGAAGATGATTAAGGACCTGGAGCAAGGAGAGGCTGAGAGAGCTGGGACTATTCAGCCTAGAGAAGAGAAGGCTCAGGAGGGATCTCATCAATGTATATAAACACCTGGAGGGAGGGTGCACAGAGGACGGAAGCAGGTTCTTTTCAGCAGTGCCCAGGACCAGAGGCAACGGGCACAAACTGAAATAAGAGGTTCCCTCTGAATATCAGGAAACAGTTTTTCACTCTGAGGATGACAGAGCCCTGGCACAGGCTGCCCAGGGAGGTTGTGGAGTCTGCATCTTTGGAGATATTCAAAGATGACTGGACATAGTCTTGGGCAACCAGCTCTAGGTGGCTCCACTTGAGCAGGGGGGTTGAACCAGATGACTTCCAGAGGTCCCTTCCAACATCAACCAGTCTGTGATCCTGCGATTATAGAATAGGAATTATGAAGTTGATTTTCTTATTTACTGTTACTCAGCATTAACACTGAGAGTTTATTTTGTAAACGTTCCCATATTTATTTATTGTCTCATTCCTCCACCAGAAATGTGCTTAAAATTAATGTATTCTTTTCAACATCTCATTTTTTGACAAATGTTTTTAATGAAAATGTTTTGCCAAAAATTCTCCTGGCCATATATACTGGTACCACAGAGGCTACTTTTTCCGTTTGGTAATTCCACTCAATTCCACTCATAAAGATTCCACTCAATCTTTATGATACGGTGTAACTTCACACAGAGGCAAAAACAAATGTGAGGCACATCTGTATAAGCACATATGCCTGTGGGATGCGGGAGAAAAGTGCACTTAAAACGATCAGCTCAATACGGCATGGTATTCTGCCTTGCCACACTGAATAACCGCAAAAGGAGTTCCTAAGAATAATATTAATGATATATAGCTTAAGACATCTCTTGGTACACAATTTCAAGGAAGGTAGGAAGGTGAGACAGCTCTGAGGAAGAATCTGCATCCTGGCCCCAGCTGAAAGTCACTGGGCTGCCTGGCTAATGCTCGGGCTTTAGAATCAAAGGGCGCCCGGCAGTCAATGGCTCTAGATAAGCCAGTTCTGGGTTGTCATGGAGTGCTGTCTACGAAGGGCTGGACTTTGCAATTCCACCTAACTTTGAGCCTCTTGGTCCAGCAAGGGAAAAGCACAGCTGGTGCCTTTGGCTCTATCAATCAGCCTCACGCTTGGCCACAAGCACCTCGGCCCCAGCGAGCGGCTGTCACACCTTCCCTCCTCCCTTTCCCAGGTACGTCTCCCTGCCCCACTGAGGGCACAAAGCAGGCTGTGCCGTCTTTGGGAGGTCAATCTGCAGCAGCAGAGAAGTGCTCCTGCTTCCCCTCTCCTCCCTGAAGCAGCAAAGGGGTTACAGATCCTCTCCAGAGCTGCAAAGGAACCAGGGTAATAGTAGAGCCAGTCCTTTCAGTGTGACATTTGTTCAGCATTTGTGACAGAAAATGTCCCACAGGCTCAGATAGGTCCCAGTGGTTGCTTTAACACCTTCAGAAGCACCAAGTGCACCAGAACACTTTCAGCAAGATGTGCCGTTTTGAAAAAGGCTGTAAAAGATCTGAACAACAAATTTTGTGGTGGAGTCTTTTGTAGAGAACAAAGGGAATATTAGAATCCACCTTTTGAAAGTTCAGACATACAGGAAGAAGACCAAGCTTTTTGGATAGTAGAGCAGAAAAGCCCCCAGGTATCTGATAATGAAAAGAAGCACTTACTTATCAGAAGCCACACATACGGAGAATGAAGAATGTGATCTTGGTGGGGCAGCTGGAAAAAAAACTCTCTTTGATTTGCCAGTTAATCAGAATGTACTGCAGAGAAATCAATATAAGGATAATCTCATTTGCTATTTATTTCTGGCTCATATTTTCACAGGCTTTGAAATGTGCATTTCATCAGTCATCTACTCTGGAGAGAAATGGCATGAATTTCAACAGTTCTGCTATTTTTGCCTGCAAAATATTCAAAATTGTTTCTGCAGAAGCTATGGGCAGCAGTGGGGGACATTTATTTAAAGAAATTTGGAACAATGGATTGCTAGTGATTAAAATAAAAATGGAAATTACATCTGGATGCAGGAGGCAAATGAGTATTGCATTTACAATACTTTGGCATTTTGCATGTATGAACTGTTCCTGAGTAGTAGCATTTTGAAAATTTTGAAGCCTGGCTGTCTTTTGAAGCCTATGGAAAATGCAGATTCAAGCTCCTCATTTTATGCTAATGTAGAGGTGAAGGAGAATACCAGTTTGTTGAAACAAGGGAATTAGCATGTGAATGGGGAGTATTGGACTTGTCCCTCTTGAAAAGGCAGCTTTCAAAGTAGAAACTAGGACTTAAATCTCACGCTGTGATTTTTCTCTTTTTATATTCCTAAATCATGTTACTTGTAGTGCATTAACAGCTTTTGAGCCTGTACCCCATCAGGCTACAGGTGCTGTCATTCTACCTAATAGCCATAATCTACAAATCTAGCCATGAATGACCCAGCTTGGTTTTTTCTCCCCACTTCCTAATTGTTCTTTTGGATCTCAGTTTCAGTTTTCAGGACTGACGGTTAGGAAAATACTTACAAAGTAAGAATGTGACTGGGAAACCATCCTGGACTCCCTCCTTTCTCCTCAAATCCTTTTCTTTCAGAGGACTGCATTGTCAGCCTCACCAGAGAGGTTTGCCTTTTGGTGCCGATGTATTCCTTGCAAATAAAACAATCTTGCAGCAGTATGTTGCTGAGTAGCCAAATTGCAGTGACGCAGGAGAATTAGTGCCTACTGAAGGGAAAAGACTTGTGGAGACAGTTTCAGGAATGTTTCCAGCACAAGCGGCCATCCACATGTCTAAAACCACACAGCTCAAACAACCTAGTCACCTACTGTAGCATGTCAAGCCACCTCCAGCAGAAAAGACAATATTCTTTGCTCACACAGGGTAAGAACTCAGGAATCTCTGTTGGGAATGCACTTCCTCAATGAAAGCAAATTTTTGCCTTCTGAGCTCCCCTCCTTCCTCTCCCCCACCTCCATTCCCCCGCATTAGCCATGGTGACCTGCCCGGCGTTTCAAACATCAGCTCGCATTTGTGCAACGGCGTGCGTGTTTGCTCTCCCTCATTGCATTTTATTTGCCTTTGATTAATGATTAAAGCAAGCCAAAACCATTGTAGCTGGTTTTAAGTGCCACCTTTGGCAGAGAATGGAGCTTGCCTTAAGTCTGCTCTGGTGGCACGACTACTCCTGCTTCTGCCAGCACCCGAGCTGGGCCACTGGGAGGCACAGAGCACGGCACCGCTCTCCAGCCCAGTCCTGCAAATATGACTTGAGATGATGCTCTCCGCCCCACCCAGCCTGCTTTTGTCTGCGAAGACATTCACACGATTTTGAAAACAACATTTTACTTGACAATAACACGGAGGTTTTTCAGTTTTAGCCTGCTTATTCGTTTGGGGTAATCGTGGTAGTCTTCTCATGGAAAAGAACACTAGCTGGAGCTTCGTAGCAACTGGATGTTCCCACTGCAGTACCTGAGAGGAGTGGCTAAAATCCACTTCTGCTGCACTGCCAGTTGGAAAGGTGGCAGGAGGTGCAGTTATATTTGCAGCTAATGGTTATAAAGCTCTTCTTTCCCCTGGCAATGCCAATGTTTGCCTTTCTGACTGAATTACTGACTTTTTTATGCAATAGCTGCCTTGCTCCGTAGAGGGAATGTAAATCACTCAACAAAACAAGTGTTTACAGTCGTGAGATTACAAAGGTTGTTTGGTTTTGTTTGTTTTCAAAATGGATGTGTACTTGTCTTGATTGCCCTACTGGGCAATAAAAGTTTCCTAATCAGTCCAGTGAAAAACCTTGATTGGTACAGGACTGGTGTTGTTGCTGACTTGCAATGAGATGTAACGTCTCCCAAAAGGATTAATCATAAAACACCTGCAATCTTCTCAAGAGAAGGCAATTTAGGTGGTAGCTGGTGGGAGAACACACACCACTTTTCAGTTCAAGTTGCCCTGATCGTCCTTTGCAACCAGTAACTGCTGTCACGTTCCTAAATCTGCTTTACATTGTGCTGATTTAAATGAAGTCCCACCTGATGTCTGAATCAGAAAGCTACTGCTATAGTCACAAAAGATGAGATACTTTTGCAGAAATCGAAACCAGCGTGTTTATCTGAAAGAGGTTCTGTCCTAGTTCAAGGACTCTATTGCTGATGTTATTATGAGCTGTCTAGCCTGAACTTCTTCATGATGGCATCAAAATATGTGAAGACCTAGTAGTCTAACCTGCCCCAATCATAATTAAAAAAACCCAGTGTTAACGATCAGTATGACACAAGTCGAGTTTTCGCAACAGAGAGCAATATTACGCCTTTACCTTTGTTCTGATGGGATTGTGTAGCTAACTTTCAAAAGCTAAACAGCAGCCCAGATGTTCAGCTGCCTGTGACTCAAGGTTTGCTTTTGCGGTGGCACAGCTGTGATGCCTTGGCTGAGTTTTAGAATCATAGAATCACAGAATGGTTTGGGTTAGAAGGGACCTTAAAGATCATCGACTTCCAACCCTCCTGCCATGGGCAGGGACACCTCCTGCTAGACCAGGTTGCTCAAAGGCCCATCTGGCCTGGCCTTGAACACCTCCAGGGATGGGGCGTCCACAGCTTCCCTGGGCAACCTGTTCCAGTGTCTCACCACCCTCACAGTAAAGATTTTCTTCCTAATATCTAGTCTAAATCTACCCTCTTTCAGTTTAAAATGGTTCCCCCTCATGCTATCACTAGACTCCCTTTAGGCCCTCCAGCTTTCCTGTAGGCCCCCTTTAGGTACTGGAAGGCTGCTATAAGGTCCCCCTGGAGCCTTCTCTTCTCCGGGCTGAACAAACCCAACTCTCTCAGCATGTTTTCAGGGGAGATGCTCCAGCCTTCTGAGATTCTCTGTGGCCCTCCTCCGGACTCACTCCAAGAGGTCCATGTCCTTCTTATATTGGGGGCCACATTCTTTGCTTAGAAAGTTTTTGTCCAGCTGCAAGAAAGACTGTAAGCTAAAGCCATGTGAAAGTAAGTAGACAGACAGAAGTGAAATTGTAGAGGCAGTAATAGTTAGCGGGAAAATACTTGGGGGAGGAAGAAAGATGCATCACCCTAAGAAAGAAGGCAGAGACTCAGCCAACAGGAACTTGGCCGGATGAGGGATCACAATCCTCTCCAAAGAGCCATGGAAATGGAAATGAAAGCTTACCTTTCTGACCAACAGCTGCCTGCCCGCCCTGTAATACTGGTAACACTTCACTGAGTAGCCTGTACTTAAGTACTTATGTGATAGTTAGTACTCAAGTAATACTTAGCTGAGTAGCCTATTAGTTGTACCTACGTACTGCATGCGTTAGTTGGTACAAAAAGTTGTGTATGTTTTTAGACCTTGCAGTCTTCTGGCATAGTAGATGTCCAAGGAAAAATGACACATTGAGAAAAGGTTGCAGGTGTGAGCTCTATTTCTGGCTCTCTGCCTCCTCTCCTTCTGTTTGTGCTTCATTTCTTCTTGCCATGCAGCGAGACTTCAAGGCCTGAAATTACGACCTACCACCAACTAAAATGGAGATGGGTAACACGCATCACTATGTAGTGTTTCTGTCTAACAGAAGGGGTTAAGAGTTTTTTTCCACTAAGTGGCATCAGCAGGTTCTCTCTAGCCATATTTAAAGGGAGAATAAACTAGGACATTAAATTCTGACAGTGCCTCTTTAACCAGAAGAAGGAAGGAATAAGCTCTCACTAGAGGGCACATTGAGCTTGGGTTTTATATATCTTATTCCAAACCAGAATGGTAAGGTGAAAAACAGCAAGGTTGAAAACAGCTGTCCTGCATGACTGAATCCTCCTAGATGGCAATTTGCAGCATACCTTTAAAACGCCCCAGCGGCCAGACACCAGAGACTATGGGATAGGGCAGTGGGTTATGGCACTTCTCTGTAGGAAATACATTTTTTCCTGAGTCTGGTACCACGTCCACCAACACTGACGAAGATCAAATCCCTGGGACAGTCATGACCGGTACTTTATACAGGGGCACGGAGAAAGGAGGAAAGAAAAATATTGCACAGTAGGCACATTCTCGCTAATCCTTGGCAAAATTCTCTAAAAGCTTTAATTTGAAGGAAACAACATACAGCATAGACATCACTGAGGAACAAATTCAAGGACTGCTCCCAAATGAGGACTGGGGGAAATTTCACGTTAAATGTCAGGAACAGTATCTCCACGTACATTTAGCAGGTAGTGTGGCACCAAAGGGGTAAATCTGTGCAGCGCAATGGTTTGTTTTGAGGACTTGATATCTCCGTTATTCACATTTTGGCTTAGCTCTAGGCTGGTCCTGTGGGCCAAAAGCCTGTTGGCAGCTGAGGAGTGCTGGGTGCACTCCTGGAGCACATCTCTCACTTGAGCTTCACCCAGAAGGCATCCAGGTAGAGCGCTCAGGGATCAGCCCCCTGGGCAGCCCAAGGCATCATTAGAAACACGATTAGGAGATTTGTTTCACAAATGCTAATCCAATTTGAAGCATTAGCGTAGACACACACAGTCTGATGAGCGGTATACATGCATCCCCCGAGGAGATATTTGCTTTGTGCCAGGCAGGGGGTGGACTTTGACACCAGATGGAGAACCAAGGTCCTGGCACCAGTGCCTCCACTTGGAGGGCAGGGTTCAAGAGCTATATGTGTATATAGCTTCACGAACCATAAAAAGTCTTGCATTGGCAAGGCTGAAAGTCAGAGCTAAAGGTGCAACAGGAGTAACTTCACTGCATTTGTGATTTTTGCAACAGAAGGGCGTGCTGTGCAGTAAAGGAGTAGCAGTGCCCAGCTGGCAGGACTAATCCAGTAGGATCTGAGCAAGAATAACTGAAACTGCCACCCAACCCTGGTTTGATTTATGTTTTGCCTCTATGGGGACGGTTAGAATCATGGAATCACGGAGCTGTCAGAGTTGGAAGGGACCTCTAGAGATCATCCAGTCCAACACCCCTGCTAAAGCAGGATTGCCCAGAGCACATTACTCAGGGCTGCATCCAGGCGGGTCTTGAAGATCTCCAGAGAAGGGGACTCCACCACCTCCCTGGGCAGCCTGTTCCAGTGCTGTCACCCTCACCGTAAAGAAGTTTTTCCTCAAATTTGGATGGAACTTCCTATGTTCCAGCTTGTGCCTGTTGCCCCTCATCCTGTCACTGGGAACCACGGAAAAGAGCCCGGCTCCATCATCCTTCAACCCTTCAACCCACCCTTTCGATACTTGTAAACATAGGTTAGGTCTCCCCTCAGTCTTCTCTTCTCCAGGCTAAAGAGCCCCAGCTCTTTGAGCCTTTCCTCATAAGGGAGGTGCTCCAATCCCTCTCCAATTCCTTAATCATCTTCGTTGCCCTACGTTGGACTCTCTCCAGTAGTTCCCTGTCTCTCTTGAACTGGGGAGCCCAGTATTCCAGTTGTGGCCTCACCAGTGCAGCATAGAGGGGGAGAATGACCTCCCTTTACCTAGAAGGTAAACCAGTTTTGATTCTTACCACTTATGCTATTGTAGCAGTGATAACAGTGACTCCTACTAAATAGTTTGGGGAGTGTAAGTAAAACGATGGAAAGGATACGTTGCTCATTCAAAACAGTATCCAAGAGGGGCTGCGCCATGCTTTTTTTTCCTCCTAAAGCAAACCCCAAATCCCCCCAACCTTGCGGCTGCGCGATGGCTGCTGCAGCGACAAGCCAGGTTCATACCCCTTTGCGCAGAGAACTCCTCAAAGCAGCCGAAACCAGCCGTCCTGCGAAATTAAAGGCAGCAACATCAATTCAACTATGACTGCGGGTAAGGAAGCCGAGCTCTGCCTGCTAATAAGGAATTGTAAGCTCGCCGATGAAGGCGGGAAGCGGCAAGAAAAACGCGATCTACGCAGGAGGAGACTGGGCTTCCGAGAATGCCTTGTCTCCCGTGGGAAAAGCCCTGGGCTCCAGCCCAGCCCCCGCGGAGCGCGGTGAGGGAGCGCCGTGCGTTGTTTAAGCGTGCCATCTAGTGACCGCCACAGGCTCCGCCGAGGAGAGCCCGGGGGTAGGTCCCGACGCGCAAAGCCTTACCCCTAGGAATGCCTCGCGTTTCTGTTTTTCAGAACATCTGTATGTCCCAGATGTTACCCTGGATGCTGCAGGCTGCTGGTGCCGCCGCAGCTGATGGTGATCCGGCTACTGGAGAAGGTCAGAGGGAGTGGGTTCAGCCTTTAGAGGCAACTTATCACTGTCAACTATCGCGCTGTAATCTCTGAAATAAACTGCTTTACCCCGTGGGTGCTATATTCAGTTCCTCAGCCGTGAAGAAATGTGGAAAGAAGAGGGAGAGGAGGGAGGTGACACACAATTATTTTATCTTTTTTTTCTCCTTTCTAACCAGAGTGAGGGATTATCTCAAATACAGCAATTGCGCCTTCATGAGCAAAATGGTGTTCCTTCTCAAGGTATAGCGTTAAAGCCCCCGGAGAGACAGTAGAATGGAAAGAAATGAAATGGAGATGAACTGTATTTACCATCACGGCACAAATAAGAACTCCAGCCTCTTTTGCTGTCCCAGTGACGGTGTGCTGGAACCTCTGAGACTGAGGCTGCTGGAGAAATACTGCCGTTATCCTTGGTGACTGCCCCCGCTTCACCCATGCTGCTCTGGTAACTCCCCTTCCCTTGCTCTGTTAGCCACTACTGCACAGGCAAATTTAAAAAGTTAAATGTGTTAGCTGCAGAAAATAATCAAGTTAACTTGATTTAGCTCTTACTGATGTATAGAACCACCAAAGTCTAGACCAAACAGGTTTTGCTTATAAGAAAAAAAATAAGGCATTTTGCTCATTGAGAGCATCATGGGGGGTGCTTAAGACTTTTTTCCCCCATGAGAAATATTTTACTTTTCTGATACTTATTTTCACAATTCAAAAAAATCACATCTGTCATAATAAGTCTTTTGATGTGTCCTAGGAAAACAAAATGGGTATCAGTTCTCTGCTAAAAAAATATTTGAAAGATCGGACAGTATAGACTACAAGCACAGGTGTTCTTCCACCTGCAATGTACGACAAACAGAAAGAGATGCAAGAGGCAGGGAGAACACCACATTGCACATGCTTGCCATTTTTAATTATTATCAGTGACTGGAAAAGAGAGAAAAATCTTCAGGTGGCACAGGGATGGGGAGAGCTGTTGCACATTTCCCAGCAGTCAGACTGGGGCTTTCCGGGAATGTAGAGGAGTTCAGACAGGGGGAAGATGGCTGGTCAAATTTTGCTAATCATCTCTCACCGCAAACGTTTTAGTGTGACACAATTAGAGGGATCCTTCACCCAGCTTTGGGTGGCAGAAGAATACAGATAGAACATAAGAAAATCTTGAAGTAATTAATCACACGATGTTAAAGCAAAACTGAACAGCCAGCTGGCACATAGTCATGCTTGTCTCACCTCTCCTTAAGAGTGTTTCAGCAGAGATTGCTTACTTGTGTGGAGGGAAAGCAGTGGTAGGAAATCTCATCTCAGACAGCTACAACTGTTTACAGAGAGGATTTGCCTTAGTGTCAAGCAAATCTGTTTAGACTATCAGTGGAAATCCAGCTTGAGGATGGGATACGGTCAGTAATATTAGCCAAATCCTATTAAACTAACAAAGGATTCAGATCACTTCCTCAAAAAGAGCCACCTCAAAGCATGGGCTTAAGTATAGAAAATTAAGAATGATAAATCCAAATTAAATCCTTTTTAATCTCTATTTATCAGCATTCGTTTCCTTGAGGGAAAGAGAGGCTAAAAATGATGACTAGAGCACTGCTTCGATACTAGCATTGTCTCTTCTTTAACGCTACAGAAGCAATTCAAAATCCCATTGCAATCATTACAAAAAAAAAATTAATTTAAATTTTACTGAAGAAGCTGTAGCCAAGGGCACCACGTGGCAGAAGCCAGGCCAGCCTGAGAGCTGGTTCCTTACACCACCCTGTTGCTGCTGGTTGCTTGCTGCCTTGTAACATGATGAGCTGCATTGGGTGCTCAGGAGCTGGAGGATCTGCCTGTTGCCTTCAAAGGGATGCTGTCTGCTGGGCAAATGCTGAACAACAGGTCAATTTACATCAAAACCAGAAAATGGCTTGATAGCTCCAATAGTGATTTGGAAATACTGGTGTAAAAATTTTAGTCAAATAGTTTTTATGTGGGATTCGACATAAATAACTCCTGAGAAACTTCATTTGGCATGCTCAGCCTAGTGTACATGTGTTACTTCATATGGCTTTGACACCAGTTTTGCATGTCACTCAGTTAAAACTGTGGTTAAAAATAGATTGTAGGATGGATTTGTGTGTGTGCGCGCACTGGGAGAATCACCAAGAGTTAATAACTTTTTCATGGAGGTTTATTTTCAGTACTGCTGGGTAGCAAAGTAGCTTATATTTGACATCCACAATTTGCTGGCAAGAGACCAACTGACATTTAACTCATGACTATTGTTAAGAGACTAATACTATCTTCCAAGAGCTGGCTTATTTTCTGATGCATAATTATACTGCCAACAAAGACCATTGTAATCTCACAGCCACTTACCTGAGGGCTCAGAACTGCCTTGGGTCACAGGCAGGTGGCCTGTGAACAGCAGGTGGCCAACCAAGGCAGCATCTCACCAGGGGACTTCATCAGACATCTCCCATTTCGGTGGTAGAGGCTGTTCTCTCCAGGCAGTCCGTGGATGGGAGGCTGCAATCTTCAGGCCTCCAAGAGGAGAATTTCAAAGGGAGAAGGGAACATGAAAGAAGAAGTTGCCTAGTAGAAAGCAGCATGTAACCAAAAGGATAAGAGGGGAAGAAAGAAATGGTTGAGTTTTATCTCCTTAATAATATCCACAGGAAGACAACAGGCAGGACTTGGTCTGGGGTGTGAACCTAACAGCTTTGATCTTCCTTGCTCTTGCAGTGTAGGTTCCCCAGCAACTCCCAAGGCAGCTGGCACCACAGAAGAAAAAATATCCCCAAGTTGCCAGATGTGTCTTTTGTAACACAATTGCTGCTCAGTAAGACCGGAGTGAAATGGCCAACGTATTTCTTGTGAAATAAGGGTTACTTGGCCGGAGCTTGAAATCCGATCCTTTTTGGAAGTAAAAGATAAGGCACACAGGGAAAATAAATAGCTTCAGAAAAATAAACAATCGCTTCCAATCAAGAACATGAATTTTAATGTATTAGCCCCACTTGCTTGTGCTCTCTTTTTCACTTTACATTAGAGCAGAAAGGGGGGATACTCCATATAAGAGAGAGAAAAGAAGATGCTCTCTCAGCTCTGGGGATTTGACATAGGAAATATTGCCTATAACCAAAGCAACTAATTCAGATGTGAACAATTTTTTGTGATGCACAGAAGTAGCTGCAGCTGATGTCATGAACAAAATTAGGCAGGTGAACAGAAATAGAGACAGTACAGAATTTCAGAAGGAACAATAATCATAAGTCATGAGCTATAAAAAGCAAAACTGATGGAGAAAGGGAGTTGTCGTCAGCTCGCACAATAATGCAAATCCCTGCCACCTTTGTGTAGCATTTCTGGTGGCGTGAATGCTGCTTGATGGGCATGCACACAAATCACAAATGCTGCTTCTGTGAAGAAAGAAATGCAAACTCTATTGACAGTCATCCAAAAATGCATTGAGAAGAAAAAAAAAAAAACAACAATTAAGATACTGGAAGGGTTCAAAACAGGTTACCTAAGTCGGAGATATTAATACAGTAAGAGAGTTCCTGAGTGCTGACTCACATGTACCTGAAACACAGCTCCTATCTCAGGGCAAACAGTTGCCATAGATATCCGTAGACACACGAGAAGACAGGGCATAAAGAACCACATTTCCCTCCTGGGGATTCACGGGGCAGCCTTTCTGCCTAAAGGATGCTGCTGACAAAGCCTTGGTAGATCAGATGCCATTTAAAGCTACCCTACCCCTGCTGGCTTGCTTGTCTGCGGGAGGCTCTGCTTGGAGGTCTTAGGGGTTTAAAGGCAATGAGGTGACAAGAGGCATTGAAAAGCCCCACAGGCTAATCATGGGGCAAGCAGAGCTCACCTACCACACTCTGTGTCATTGCATCAAAATGGGACTGCTTCTAGACTAGACATTAGTCTGGACAATATACCTGTGCTCTCCTGCACGCTGCCTGCTCACGTGGAACGGGCTCTCCTCCCCGTCTGAAGCTGTGAAGTCACACCCTTCTTGTCAATAAACTGCCGTAAACACACACCAGTGGGACAAACACCACCCATGGGTGGAGTTGACTCAACTACCAGAGATTAAATCACTCCTCTCCCTTGAAAGCCTCATAGCAAGAGGTCACTAACGCACCCAGTTGTACTAAGCTCTAAGGGTAGCATCATGATTCTGTGATTTACCAGAAATAATATCGGCTTTATACCAGCTAATATTATCTGATAATACATAGAAGTAGTGATGATCAGGGTTACATCAGTAAGTGAAATTTTAACGTAGAAAATTACTTTGTGTTTTGCAACTACATTTGTTTTTCCCATGTAGGCATCTGCTTCCTTAATTAGTTGTCCTACCTTTCTGAATACTACAGGGAATTCACATTCCTAGCAATATCCTTAAGGATCAGAACGTGACTCTCCTAGGAATGTAGATTTTAAAGTTTGCAGAACTAAAGCCCTAGCCTAAAGTGACAGTTTATGATCTCCTTTTAGAGGTAATAGAAGCGAGTAATTCTGGGAAAGTGCGTATTGACAGGAAGAAAAAGAAATATAACCAGCACCATTCAAAAAAAATTACTCGTAGCCCTGGAAAATAATGGTTCAATTTTTCGAAATTAACATAGAAAAAGTACAACTCTGCAGAGAATCAATCTAGATAAATACTAGAACACCCTCCACAGCAGATACTGAAAGGATAGCAATAGAGCTCTGGGGAAACCATACACACCATTTTCATGCCAAGGAAATTAGTCTTCTACCATTAGCCTTTACGTAGGTTTTGATGTTATACCATGTGTTAATTATTTCCAAATCACAAGTGCAAACACTCACCCTGATTGGAAAATTAGCAGATTTCAAACTCAGGTAATTTCCCCCTAATGAGGAACTTGTTGAACTGAATTTAACAATTAGCTCACACCCTTTGCTGGCTGGGTATGGCAAGGCTACAAGGAGACACAGAGACTCACCTTTTCCAGTAGTTTGCAATAAAGGATGAATGTAAATTGAGAAGCTGTTTTCATGCTATTTCTCACTCCTTCTTTGGTTTGTATGGCAATGACTCTCAAAGGGTGATAGAGGAGGATGTGCTGCCCATATTGAATAGTTCTCCCTTGTTTTATGACCTTCCCTGCCCTGGGTCAGCTCATTTGAGTGCTTTTTGCTACATACCAAACCTCCGCGAAAAGGATTTTGCAGCTTAAGTGAGGAAAACTTATGATTTATTGGTCAATATAGACAATGTGTAGGTAGAGCTAACAAGCTAATGTGCTCACCAGCCCTGATAAAGCACCCGAGGGGTCACTGCTGGCTGAGCAGCCTTCAGCCAGGAGGGGAAGGGTTGGCTTCTGCTGCCGCTTGGACGGGGCTGATCATTGACATTGCTAAGCTGCCATCCTCAGGCTACTCGGTTTTGTTTCTGTAGGATTTTGTAGGTTTTCCATGTTGGTTTTTCTCTTCAAGAACCCTTGAGCTGCTAATTATCCCTGTGTCAACACTCTCTGCCTTACCAGCAACCTTGCCTTTCTCCTCACGGCTCTGCTCCGCAGAATGTCTCGCAGCGCTTTCCCGCCCTTCGGCAGCTCTCGACGATGTCCGAACTGATTTCAGCCTCTACCAAAACTATGCCTTAGATCCCAGAAGGCATCTGCGATCCGATGCCTGAATCTCTAGAGGGGACACCGACGCTTTTCAGCTGATAAAATGCATTAAAGGAAACAAAACTAATTTTATCCTACCGTTTGTTTCCTACCTATGCTGGGAACCCTGTCTGCATAATGGATGCTGGGCAGTCAGGTCTTAAAGAAGGTGGCCTATTTGTATTTGTGTGGGGAAGAGACATCCACGAATGAAATGGAAATTGCCTCTGGACAATTCTTCTCTCTCCCTAGAACTGACCAAAACCGTCCAAAATATTGCCAAAATTTAAGTCTGATTTCTCCCACAAAAATGTAAAAGTTGTTCAATAAAATCTTCTTCCTGTTTTTCAATGCACTTTCTGCCGTAGGGTTTTCTTTTCCTTGTTTGAAAAACAGTACAGAATATTCTGAGACTTCAAGCTGCCTTAGGTATGTCATGAAGCCACCTGTGGCTTTGAGTGCTACTCTGGCACACCGACTGCTTGACAACTTGGCAGTAAGTGGCATTGGTACAGGTGTAACAAGCTTTTTTTTTGACTGTAAAGAAAGGGTAACAAATTGAGAAATGGCCAAAAGAAAAAAAACAAAGAATATTCTGCAAAAATAGAGTTCCGAGCTCTTTAAATGTGCTGCTTTGGTTGTCTTTATGCAGAACGTTTTAATAGGAACTGGGATTTTGAGAAGCACGAAGGGTTTGTGGGAATCTACTAATAAGGCTGCGCAGTGGTCTGTGGGGAGTTATACCAAGGTGTGACTCAGCAGAGAAAAAGCCTGAGATACTCTGCCTACTTTCTCTGGCAAGCCAGCCATACAAAGGCCTGTTCTTCACGCCAGTTCCACAGCCGACAAAGAAATGCTCTGACCTGTGGCTCTTACTGGAATGAGGTTATGAAAGCTGGGAGCAACTCATTTTATTGTTCTGGTGGGCACCTTATCTAACCATGATCTGACTCACCCAGCCATTACTTAGCTCAGACACTCTTAGCTTAATTGTGATCTCACCACATTTAAGGGGCAGTATTTTTCAGAGCAGGGAGGTGAGACTGGGTAACTCCTGCAGCCTGGTCCTAGCTGAGAGAAAACTCCCCTGTGCGGCTTTGGGCAAGTTCAGTAGGTTTCTCTGCCTCTGTTCCCCTTTGCTAAAACAAGGGTGACCACGCTCGCCGAGTTCAGACAACTGTTAGAATTACCTACTTAACACTTTTAAAGGGATCTAAAGCAGTAAGAGTATGTTATCTAGCCCTCTTCCCCCACAACTTCTTGTCTTAAAAATGGTGATCCATTTTCCCTGGGAGCGCGGGAGGTGCAAGAGGGTTCAGGGACTGTCCTGAAGGAACACTCTACACGAGTGGCTGCCAGCAAGAGCATTGGTGGTCAAGCTGCCAGACCTCGATTAGAAGGGTACGGAAGCCAAGTGGCACTGTACTGAATGGGTGTTCTTGCAACAGACACCTGTTCTAGCATTTTCATTAGCTGTGTAGCCAATGTCTGCCCTCTTCCTCTCTCAGTTATCCAGGAGTCTTCTATTGGCCTTCTCTACTCCTTACACTAAATCTACCTATTCCCGAACTTGTTCAATTTACCGTCATTTGTATCCTTATTGCGTTCCCTAACTTCTTCCCCTACTCTGGCTCCGGGACCCATGGGATCACAGCTCAGCACAGAAAGGATGCTCTGTCATCTGGCTGCCCTGGGTCTTGCAGGCAGGAACTGACACCCCTGCACCTCCTCCCTGAGGAGCGCTCCGTGTTTTTTTAATCTTGATCAGGGAGAACGAGGCAGGGGCAAGTGTGAGGGTGCAGGAACGGACAGGACAAATGGAGGGGGGGGGTAGGGACAGAAAGGTCTACAATCAGCAGAGCACCCTCTTAACACCCCAAAACAAATCCTTTGGGTATGTAAGTCACGAGGCCTTTGCTGCTGGCTCACCTGAAATGCAAAGGCATGCCCTTAAATACGCTCTTCACTGCCCCGGTAGCTGGGGGGACCTCTGCAAGGTTCCAGCGCTGCCCCATGCTGCAGCCAGCAGGAGCCCCCACCACGGGCTTCCGGAACAGGAGGGATTCTGTTTGTGTCGTTTTAAAAATAATAGCTTGAATGACAGATGGAAAAGAAGAGCGCTTTTGTTTTGCCAACCCACTCCTGCAACGTTACAAGGTGCCCTACGGGGTTCACTCCTTGCGTGTGCGCTGTTCACGCTGCGTCCCCCTGCGTGACACGCCAGGGGGCTTCACAGTCCCTGTTCGTCTTGACACCTGCCTCTCTAGCGCATGGCCACCCAAAACACCTAACTCATCTTTTCCCCTGTCTTCTCATGAGTTGCTTCCAAATGCCTGAACTCTCTTAACCTTCAACCACACATCTCTGTGAATGCTTATCGTTCTGTTTAATGGCGTCGGTGCCTTTCATCACCCCAAAAGACATGGATAAAACTACCATTACCCTTCCTCATGTGATAATCCCAAGGAAACAAAACGTACAGGTTACGTGCCCACCTTAACACTCCTTACTTCACAGCAGCTGTATAAAATGAGTCGTGAAATTTATCTCCTAGCTTTTGTTAACTGCTTTCAAATGCTTTAATCACAAACGCATAATTGAAAGCAAGTTTTTTCACTGGCCTTGAAGGGATCCTTATCAGGACTGAGATTGGAGGAATTTCCGGCTTCCTGTTTTGTTTTTCCACACTCAGTCTGCCTAAGGGCCAACCTGGAAGTTGTGATTTGCCATGTTTTAATTTCAAGAGCACCTGAATGAACGCACTGCAATGCTGGCCACCTGCTGGCCCTGGCAGCAGGTTGTCCTAGACACCCCACCTAGATTAGGCAGGCTACAGCTATTGGTCTGAGCCAGAGCTGGGGAAGAAATTCTTAATTTAAAAAGTTCCAAAACAAAAGAAAAAAAGAAATTTGTAACAAGAAGACCCATACATTCTACTGCACTCACGTAAGCTGTAACTCAGGAAAGCTCTTAGGCACATATTTAAGATAAAGTATGTCCAATTTTGCTCTGAAAAGGGTTCTGTGTAAGCAAATAATTATTGGAACGAGGTCTCTGTGACTGTACATAGTAAAAAGAAACGTCTTTGCTGCCGAATCTCAAGTTGAAATCAACATGGAACATTTTATTACTGAAATATGTCGGATGAAGATCACAACAAAAATTAAATACCTACCCAAAAGCGTAACAGCTTGTGATACCTGTGGCTAAATCAGACCCACACTGATTTTTACAAGATCAATTTAACAGGCACGTCAGAGACATGACAGAAACCAGACCAACAGTGATGGGTGAAGACAATGCTGCGCCCCAGCAGCTGGACCTGCAGAGACCACCACTCCTCCATACACTTCATATGTTTTCCACTGCGCCGTCCATGCCACAGTGTGTGGATCTGCTCTTCCATACCATAGATCCTCCCCACCAAGGCATGCTAGAGAAATTATTTTCTAGTAATGCTCATTTGTCTCATTTGCTTTAGTAATTCAAGTCTTTTCCACAGCAATTCACAAAGATACCCTACCAATTAAAAATATTTTATTTTCCAATTTTGAAGCTGCTTGAACTCGCAGCCAACCAGTCCCAATGCTGTTATGAAATTAAGTTCTGCTCTACAAGTCTACAAATGTAACCGTGGCCTAGACTAAACTGATATAAAGCAACATTAGGAATATGCTAATAGCCATAATATGAAAAAAATATTAAGATTTCCCATGTTAAGAATATGTTAGCTGATCCCCAGTCAATTCTACTAACACACTCTCATACAGAGTGAAAATTTTCACCGCAATTATTTTTCAAAGGAAAAGTGCAGATTCTCTCACGTTTGTGAGTTCAAGAATCTGTATTGATTTCCCAGACTGACTGCTTAGAAAAAAATTAAATATAGACATTGTTTCAACCACTTCAGAACAAAAATAATTTTTCTACTATAATGTAATCCTTCAATTGTCAAAGAAAATATTATTTCTGACCTGTCAGAAAGAAAATATTGTGTTTAATTTAACCCCCTTTTCTACTTTCAGATGGTTCACTGGCTGTTTTCAGAGTATTTCATTTTCTACCAACTCCCAAAGTGAAAGTATTTTTTAAATTCCTTGTAAACTAAAAATAAAGCCTGACTGTCTGCCTAGCTTTGCTCTGATGATAAGTTCTATTTGATACAATATAGGTAAAAAATCTCATTGACACATTTTCCAGCATGAAACATTTTCCCTGCCTACATATGAAATAACCGTTCTTGCTGTGTGGATTGGGTGTTTCCTTCTAGGGATCAGACGAGATGAGGCCAGACAAGTGCTAGTACACAGCGCTGCACCTCCTGTCCCAACAGAGAGAATACCCAAATGTTTACTAAATAGAGCATTATTTTAAAATTATAGTGAGCTAAAACAAAGCAGTAAGGTTCATCCAAGAACATCACGATCATTTGCAAAATGTAAAAACTGGTTTATGTAAACACAGAGCAATGGGTGCGAACTGAAAAGATCCTGTAATACTTGAAGTCCTACTGTACACCTGGGCAAGTCAGATTTGAAGTGAAGAAGCTGGGGAGGGAAGAATTTTCTGAAAGAGATTCCTTTCAAGAGCTCTAATCCCCACAGACACCTTTAACACAAGGATCCTGAGTATCATTATTCCCATTTTCCAAGCAGAGAACCAAAGCACCAAATAACATCACAGAGCAGTAGCAGAAGATATCTCAGACTTCAACTCCTACTTTCTTTTCCCAGGCCAGTGACAGAGGATCTGCTGTCCCTAGGAAGAACATCTGCCAGTGGCATATTTACAAACAGGAACTGTGTAGTTACCAAGTTAGGAGTTGAATTGCCAAGGAATGTAAAAAGTCTTGCCCTAAAGAGATCATCATTTATGTAGGTGGAGAGCCCAGACAAGTCTGGGGATTTCAGAAAAATGTATGCAAATGTATTCACTGATCAGAATTAGCTATGGTGAGCTCGTGGTACAGAGTGAGAGCTGATAAATTTTTATGGAGGAAAGATGGGAAAGTGCTGTGTTGGATATATGGCAGCAATCCACGGTGAAATAAGATTTAAAATAGTCAAAAGAGTTGAACATGAATGACGCTGGATTAACTCTAAATCATAGCCATTCTAATAGCTAAAAAATAAAAATAAAATAAAATCACATTGCGAGACAGTTTGGATACCAATCAAGTGCTCAGTAACAGGATAAAAGTACATGGTATGAAATCTTACTAAATTACGTGGTATGAAAACCCACACACCATGTGTATATCACTGGAGAATAAATGGGGCTATCTTTCCACTAGCGGTCCTTTCAGTACTTCAGCTCACAGGCATTTATGTCAGGAGTTATTCTGATGTGGACAGTGGCTATTTGTGATGCAAGCACATACAAGCTCCTGAAGCTGAGCTTCCAGCTCCTGCAGAATAGGAGCACCAGGGCTTCTAAACCCTTGGCAGTCCATCTTCACTAACTGCACCATTCATGATAATCTTAGGAGTCTGCTTGTTGTCCCCGATCTCTTCACCCGTACACTCTGGAGGCTCTAGGTCATCATATCTTCTCCGATAAACCACCCTTGAAATTAGGGTTATCAGAAACATTTCCATGATGAGGAGCTGCTGGGTCACATCTGCCAAAAAAACAAGGAAGGCAAATAAAAGCCCCAAAAGGGGAAAATGACTATGAGACACAAAATAAACACCTGGCTTATTAATTTTCATCTGTGCAAAAGGAAGAAACTTTACCATCCTGTCCCCCATAACAAAGTGTCTCACTCTCAGCAATGAAATGAGTTGCAGAATTACAGTATTGCTCATCAATAAGCATGCAATAAGTTACGCATCCAAAATACACGAGATTTAGTGGTAATTATGCATGTTGATTTCTTGTCCTCCCATTTCTGATTCCAACTCTTCTCAAGTTTTTCTCTGCGACTATGACAGCTATAAAACTTTTGCTGTTTTTTTTTTCTTTAAGTAAAAGCTGAGGTTCTGCAAAAGCTACATGATCCCAGGAAACTACTGTTTTGAGAAAACATCAGACACTGCAGTTAGCAACACCGAACTGTCACCTTCATAATTAAATGAACAATATCCTTCCCAGAAGAACTTACATGCTCCTCTTGCTGAAGAGGAGAGTGGAGGAGCACAGGGAATAATTCTTTGCATGGCCAAGATGTTGATAATAGATGTCTGCAAGTGGTTCAGAACGAGGATAAACTGCACCAGAAAGAGAAAAGAGATGCCTGTTTTAAACCAGGAAAAGAATTATAGTTCACACAACAATTCTGCTTTCATAACAGACCCTTGTTTGCCTCATTCCTCCTTTCCTGCCCTTCCTCTCCTCCCATCTAGCAGCAGGCTGCCTGCCACTCTGCAGAATTCATCTTTAGGTCAGCATAGTATCGCCCTGAACGCGAGTATTAAATCAAACCTCTGTTTGAAAAGTATTTCTTCTCAGCCCTTCATTTGGGAGGTGCCTTATACACAGACCTCCCAGTTGGGATTTTAAACAATACTGAGCTCTGAATAATAGATAACAATGTTTTATAAATTTCCTGTTAATCTGACCTATGAGATTATGCTATCCCTTAGTGCAGGAAGGACTCAAAGAACATTTTTTCTGTTGTCTCCTATTTTTGTCACAGCAGGGAGATGTGGTGCTCCCCAAGTTATGTGGAACCGGCTTCTTTGCCAGAAGGGATGAAGGACTCTTTGCAGCTTGGGTTCAGCAACAATCACTTATGCATCATATTACCTGCTATTCACTGAGCTAGGCCTTCGCTGCCTTGGAGATATCAAAGTGTCTTTCTAGCTGCTGGTATAACTGCCCGAGTACAAACCCTCGCATCAGTAGAGTTTGTCTTCTTAAACCTGGATTCACCCTAATGCAGCTTTGCAGGCGTGACTATCCTGTTTATTGTATTTATAAAAGTTTAATAACTTACTTAACAGAGATCTTAGTGCACTAGCCTTTCTATGTGTTCTGTTCAAGAAGGATGCATATCTAAGGATTCTGCCATACTCTCTTCAGGCTGATGGGGAAGAGGGTGGCCCGGTCTCGGCTTTTTCAATCTGGTTCTGTTCCTTACTATTTAATGATTCCCAGCCAGTATTTTCATTATTATCTAACTCTGAAGCACAGAATGGCCAAGAAAAATATTGTCAAGTCAGAATACTGCGACATTGATGCTCAAACAGTTCAAAAAACAGCCACCCACACAATGCTCCACATTCTCTCCTAGTTTTAGAAAGTAGACACCAGCATTTTAACATTGTGTTTCAGGACCCTGCATCTACAAAGCTTCCTTCAAGCCCCACAGGAGGCGTTGTTTTGGTTTCAGCTGCCTAAAGATGAATGGATTTCACCTGGCTCTCAGATCTCCAGCACTCCTGAGAGACTAGAAGTAAATTGGCTGAAGCTGAAACTGAACAGCAGCCAAAGACAGTCATGCAAAGGGATGTAGCTTTAATCGGGTAAAAATATACACAGTGCATTTAATGGGGGGGGGTGTGGGAAATACTATAACTTTTCAACAAAGGACCAAGAACCAGAAGGACAGTGTTATATCAAGAATTAAGAAAAATTCTTATCAGAAATATTAAACTTCTCACCTGATACAGAGCAAACTTAGAGATGATCTTCTTACAGGTAAGTAGAGTCCTAACTTGTTGAAACATGATTGCAACTGGCCACAGAGCAAGAATGGTGAGGACACCAACGAAGCAGTTAATCCACATAGCAGCTTCTTTAGGAGATAACTGAGAAGCAAATCAAACAAGCATACCTATAAAACTCTACAGTGCATTTTACTGTTTCCAGGAAGAAGTTGTGAACTGGATGATGTAGACATTAAAATGCTTGTTTCTATCTCCCTGAAAGCTGGTGGCAGCAGCAGTTGCTGGGGTTTGCACGGGGAAACTACACAATACCAACTGGAGTGTTAGGCCAGTGCCCTCACCCAGCGGGCATGAACATGTAAATCTTCTCAGCCTGGGAAGGTACCGCAACCTGATCCCAGCAGCACCTGGGGACACCCAGCACCTCACTAGAGCGTATTCAGCATGACATCTCAGAGAGACCATTGATTTTATACCATGAAACAACAACAAAAAATTTATTAGTCTGAGTTATCCAAGAGGTGCAATATTAGTAGCAGATACAGGTTTCTCCATCATCTTGAAGCTTAGATGGTACAAAGTAGAAGTACAGTATTACCTTCCCTAGTAAAAAAAATCACCATGATTTGCAGAAAAAAAATAGAATTATGCTTCCTGTTTACATGCCAGTACATACACTTGTTTCTTAAGGCTGTACCTTATAAAACACAGGTCAGGAACAACCCACATGGCAACCTGCAGTCCTGTCATTCTAACCATGCAAGCTGAGAAACATATTGGAGCTTAATCTGATGCCTAACCCACCCTGATACCCAGTTTCTTTCCAAGAGAAGCCAGGAAATGGAGAGTCTGGGGGAAGGCAGAAATTGTATGCTTCAGGGTCTCAAAAGAATACAGTAAGACTCACTTGGCAGTGCTCCTAGATTTCACAGTTGTAGGCTAAGATACTAAGACGTGTCAGCCCTAAAACCTATGGATTTTGTGGAACATCTCTGATTAAAATATTTACTTACTTTGTAAGGGGTGTAATTGCCATTAGTCCAAAGCACTATTGATAAAAACATGAACATGGGTCGAAAAAAAGCAAACTGAAAGGTGCCCAGCTTCATCCAAAACAGAGTTCGCCTGGCCAGAAAAAAAAATAAAAATCACATAGGCCAAAATCTTATTAGCAACCTTGATAACGTTTTTTTGATAATCAACTGCAAAACTTTCCCACTCCTGCAGCATGTGGCTAAAATATGGTGAGGAACAGCTTCAAGATTAGAAAATTGTTCCAAGAATTACCCAGTGTTTATTTAGTAAAGTCTCTACAAAAATAGTACTTTTCCTTTTCTGTAACCAAAGCTGAGCAAAATGTGATGTTTCTCTGCTCTGAAGGTAACCAGAGAGCCAGTAGCAGCATAACCAATTTCAGAGCAATAATGCCACTTGCTCTTGCCTTGTTGCCTTACTATTTTAGTTTTCCAATGAAATTGGGAAATTTAGTCTGCCTCCACAGACATTTCCTAGTCCTGTGGTAGATCAAGAAAAGGAATCATACAGACCTAGGTGAAAGGACTGGTAGCTTTTCAACACATCATGAATACCACCATGTAAGCATCTGGGTTTGCTCCTCTGTACTCTTAACAGGAGAAAGGAACTATCTTTCACTCAGCAAACTACACAAGGCCAGCAGGTCAGGTCAGGATTTCCTTACTTCTGTCAGTATAAACTGGGTCCAGAACACAGCCCATACACTGTGACCTGGCCACCCTGCATTAAAGGTCACCAGGAAAGGGGAAGATGCACTTCCTAACAGAGGACATGAAAGCTGACTGACCTGAACTCTCCTTCAGCCTTCACAGGTCATGCTGTGGCTGCTACGGTTGGCTCACATTTTAGTCTATCTCCCATACTGTTAATGTGGTCTTCACTGTGGCTCCTTGGGCTCTTGAGACTGTCATCAGAGATGTCTCAGCAGACAACAGGCTGCCATTTAGTACAGTAGAGGAATTACAGGAATTGCTCAATTAATATAGCTAATAAGCACAGGGTTATGGACAGCACAAAGCACAAATACATGTGGACGGGCCTACAAGCGGCTAGCCATTTAGCACATGTGCCTTTTCAAAGACTGATTATTCCCAAAGGGCTTGAAAGAATAATATGACAAAACAGTGCAGTCACTGCAATGCCAGGAGTTGTCTTCCTTGTTGACGCAGGTCTATCTTTCTCAACCATCAGACGTCTCTCCCCACTGTATGGCTTGTCACTTTGCCTCACCTATCTACTGTACCTTGTTAACTTTCCCAGGACTACTCAACAGTATATGGCTTTTTAAAAGAATAAATCCCTCCCTTGGAGTAACTCCCTGTTTCCCCAGAAGATACCTACGGGAAGAATACGAGACTGACCTTTCTCTGGTATAGTTTGCCTATATTTCAAAAAATTGTACCCTGTAATGGGAGAAGGCTGGAAGTCAGAAGCAGAGACAGCAGATGGGTTTCCCAGTGCTATGGACAGTGGAGAAGGAGCCCTAAGCCTTTTGCACAGCAAAAAGCCTTTTTTTTAAAAACAGACAGCTGTCCTTCTGCCCAGCAGTAGTAGTACGCACTATCTAGGTCCTGAAAGGAGATTATATTAGCTATTATCATCCTGGGTAAGCTCTCACTGCACTGATCAACAGGAGGGCAGAGTAGAGGATCCTCTCCCAAGGTCCCAGCTACTACAACCTATACAGAGGGTGACAGACACGGAAAGAGAAGTAAATATACTGGTGACATGTTAGATCCATAGCACAGCTCTGTCCCATGGCATTTTTTCAGCTCTGACTGCTGAAATGCATCCGAACCAATGCCCACGGAAATTGGCAGGAGTCATTTAGATCCATATCCGTAGCTGCTGATTTTACGTCGTATCACATCCATTTTTGGAGGTATATTTTTCTGTTGGTTTACTACCTAGTAATCTTGGTGCCTCCCTCCATGTAAATAATTACTGTTATTCCATTAAAATAAAATGATGGAAAGAAGAATTTAAATGCTAATACCGCATTCTTAAGGAAAAATTATTACAATAACAAAATAAGAATTTTTGCGAAAGCATCACAAACTGCTATCTTGTGTTCTGTTTGCAGCTTTCATTTAACCAGACCACAAAGTCCCTAAGGTCCCTCTGACACTAATGACCAGGCCCTCATAGAAAAGTCTCTGTCTTGCACATTCAGTCAGTCCTTCAGCTTTGGCTTTTAATGAGAGAAACATAATCTGTGCCAGAATGAAAGCCTTGGGAAATACCTGAAGCTTCCAGGCTGTGGAGCGACACGCAAATGACAGGGTGACGCTAGCCAGAGGAGAAGCCCCACCAGGCAGTGCTCAAAGGAGGCAGGGTTTCTGTCACATTATATTGACTCCTGTAGGTGCATCTCCACCCCACTTCTCAAAGGCGCATTAACAGTAGGCTTAGTAGAGGAAAATATTTGCTTTTGCCTCACCAGACAATGCCATTTTGTTGAGATCAAAGCTTTCCAGGAATTGCATCTATTTTTTGTTCTAAAAATTATTTTAATCTTAAGTAGTTTTAAAGTCAAAATCAGAATGAAACATTTCAATTTCATCCAAGTAAGAGAAATTTTCTTTCAAGACAGTCTCAATTCGACAATTCTGCTTGTGAAAAATACCCAATTTGGAGACATTTGTTCCTTTCTGGAATGAAAAGAAAATGAAATCTCAATTATTAGGGTTTCCAGAGTAGAAATTCCTCCTCCCACACACCACTGCTTACTACATAAATGATTTCCTGGAAGAGAATGTGATTAGTTGGGTAGATACCACAGTGCTCAACATTACTATGAGTGGGAACACTACACCGGGTTAAACTGAGAGAGGTCACGCTCTTGACTCTTATGCAAAATTCTGCGTTATAAAAATGAAATAAATTAGTGGTGGTGTACAGCCCCAAAGCGATGGCACTGTTTAAAAGAGACGGCTTGCGACTGACTTTCGGGAAGCAGGGAGGCCCTTTGCTGAAAGCCTGACCTGGCCAAGTTGGCTGAATTCCAGCAGCCGCCTTCCAGCTGGGAAATTTTAAAGGGCAACTCACCGGGTGATGCGCACACGAGGGAGGCAAAGGCAGCAGCAGCAGCAGGGACCGGTGCTGATCTTGAAGCGACCATTTTCGAACCGCCTGAGCAGCAGCTTTTGACCTCCGCACTCTTTAATCATCATCAGCAGGAACTTGTGGATAACTATGGCAAAAAATCTAGGAGAGGAAGAAAATGCCAACTTGAATTTGCCTGCAAGTCTCTTGCGTGTCTGTGCAGGCCGGTGCCGCCTTCTGTCCAGGGTTCTAACAGCTTGCTCTTCGCAGTCAAGAAAACTTCTACCACTAGTTGTGAAAAACCTTTAGCTTTCTATCAGCTTGGAGGACCAGAACTGCCCTAATCTGACTGAAAGAGGAATAAACTGAGGCACAGAGTAGCTGTGGAATTTCCCAAAGCCACACTGGTGGCTGGTGGCAGAGTCACTATTAAAGCACAGGCTTTTCTGGCCCAAGCCATTATGGCCATATTTTTCCATCAGTTAATCTAGTCCTGACTGGTCCAAACAAGTCCAATTTCTCCTCTCAAAAAAACCCCCAAACCAACCCAAAACCAAAACCCAACCACCCAACAACAATAAACATTGCTAGGTTCATATATACATAGCTATCATTGTATGTGCTGACCCAGTCAGGGTGCGGTTCCTCAGCAGCCAAAGCTGATCCAAGCACTGACTGCTGCAACCCCACCTCTCCCTCCTTCACCAGCTGCACTTTCTCAACCCTTCCTAGGTACTACAAATTGTGCAACCACCCTTTCCTCCCAGAACCAAACTGATTTAAGGAACCGATTCACTGAAATAACAAACCCGCCAAATAAAAGAGGTCCTCTTCAGCTGCAGTGCCTCCTTGAAGGAGCTTGCTGTGTGCAGCTGGAGACTGTGGGTGGTGATGGATGCCAGTGAGGGTACAGGAACCGGCAGCTTGGGCAAGGGAGGAGGGGGAATTCAGACAGGCTTAAAGTGCCATAGGACTGGATCCTTGGAAGTTTCTGGCAATCTGCACTACCTGCACAAATTCTGCGTGCTCACAGTGTTCCCTACTACTGTGTTTTCCCTCCTTTGTAACTCTACTCTCTTAGTAAATGCAATGTGGCAAGGGGTGAGGCTATTCATGAGAGCCTGTGATACTGTCCTGCAGTGGGTTCCAAAATCATACCAAAATCAACAGCAGAGTGCCCAAGGCCACAGCATCCCCCCCACCTGGCTCTGCCTTCCTGGGCTGCACCATCACCACCAGAAAGCGAGGACCACATTTCTCCCTTCTCCACTGTGCGTGTCAGCGCTGTCATGTTTGCACAGAAAGTGCTTTTATCAGGACGACTGCAGAACATTTTTACATTGATATACTCATCGGAGGTTCACTTGCCACCATTAATAACAGACCTCTACGGCTCATCATTAGTAAAAGCGCAGAGAAGTCACAGGTCAGAGTCTCATTCCACACGACACGCAGAGAGAGGGAAGAAAGAGTACAGCTTCAAAGCAACTGTCAATCCGAGGGATCCATTACATGCGAGTCACAGATCTTTCATACTGAGGTTCCCACACTAGGGGACTGTAGCACTGGGAACTGCTTTAGCATTTTCCACCTCCCAGAAAAGAGCTGCCAAGAGATTTCAACTCAAACCAAAAATTACTAAATTGTTAAATTTACAAAATGACTGTGTTTACCAAGAGCAGCAGATGTTTAAAGGGAAGAAATTCAGGGTTTGGGGCAACGTCTGGAAACAAGCAGGATACTCACACTGCTGCTGTGAAATCTGTAAACATCGTTGAGCGAGGAATCCACATGCCAATGCATGAAGTAGTAGCGCTCACCTACAGAGAAAGGGAGGAGGGTTGTATGAAGGGCAGAGATAAAGCAGGTTCATGTGGATTTTCAGGGAAACCCCATTTTCAACATTCAATTTTATCTCTTTTCCATGATAACCTACTGGAGCTGCAGCATTAACCCAAATTATGATTGATCTTTTGGAGGAGGGGATTTTCCTGTAGATGTAGACTGCTTCCTCTATAAACACAAGATTGGCAATCAGCGTCATCAGAGTCAAGATTGCAAAGAGAAATCTCCCTGGTAGGTCAAGGCCTGCAGAGAGAGAAAAGAAAACAGAAAGGTCTGGTTTATTTCATAAGCATTCCAAACATTTAATGTAAAGACACCATCTCTGAGGGGCTTCTTAGCCCTATTCCTGCAAAGACTTGCGCTCATCCTTAGCTACATAGGTGGACCATTGACTCCACAGGATGATTCAAATACTTCAACTTAAGTTCATGACTAAATCTTTTCCAGGATCCACAGACAGCATATGGGAAGAATATGCCTCCATGTTCTCAAAGCATTATGCAGAATAATGAAAGCATTATTCAGAAAGGTGGAGGTCCAGGACAAATGTCCTTAGATGAATGTAAATACATATCAGAATATAAATAAATACATTAAATACGTATTCTGGGAACTTTTCCAGGCAGACTACAAGCAAAAATGTATTTACGCGGAATTAGTTCTTTGCTTCCATTGTGTGTTCATAAGCATGTTTGTGCAGAACTTCCTTAGGTATGCAAACTTTTTTAGAGGCTCGGTGAAAGTTTGTGGGGCACATGAACAATGTAAGGGTAAGCCCCTGATATATCTAGCCTGAGATGAAACTTGATGCCTTCACCAGATTCTTTTTTACTTCTCCTTTAATGCTGGCTACAGGTATGAACATTTACCCAGGGCTGATGGTTTTAGGTCTCCCTTGATGCTTGGTATGGATATCAACTTTTTACCCACGGCTGATGTTTGAGGTGGATTTTCTCCCAAGAAATGTGCTTCTGGAGACAGAACAAAGCACTGCAACGGTGTCACGTTTAATTTAGGAGAAGCTCATGGTCATCACTGTTACTAACTCCTGTTGTGACCACAGCCCACCTAAAATGATACCAAGCAGTGCCTGCAAGGAGAAGCCGCTGCCCCAGCCTCTTTAATGCAACCTGCTTCAAAATATCCCCCGGTACTTCTAGACTTGGCTGCGGGCGGAGCACCCCACATCTCAGCGGGCACCTCCACACCACGGCTCCCACCGGCGGGCGGCGGGGGCGGGGGGCTGAGACCCAGAGACAGGTCTACAGGTCGGTTTCCCCTGCTCGGTTCGGCGGGTACCGTCCGGCCCCGCCGACCACCCTCCTCTCACACCCCGCCCGCAGCTCGGCTCCCCTCTTTCCCTTCCCCGAAGGCCAAGCCTCCCCCTGTCAGGCCGAGGTCCGCCCGGGGGGGCTCTCCTCGCCGTGGAAGCAGGGCGGCGGGGCGGGCATCGCCAACCGCCGCGGCGGGGTGCTGAGGGGAGCGCGCGCGGCGCGGCCGCTAACGGCTGGGCGGCAGCGGGCAGCCCCTTCTCCCTCACGCCTTCCACACACACCCCCCACACACCTCCCGCCCCATCCCGCCGCACTTACTCTGGAGATGCTCCTCCGAGAAGGGCGGCTCGCTGGCGCCGCAGGACAGTTGGAGGGTCGCGTTCGCCTCGCCTTCCATGGCGGCGCGGCCGCCGGCCGGCCCCCGCCAAGGTGCCCTAGCAGCGTCGAGGGGATGGGGGACCGGGGCGGGGGGGTTGCGTGAGCGGCGGGGGGGCTGCGGTGGCCGCCCGCTCGGTCCCTGGGGAGCCGCGATGCGCAGCCCGTCTGGTCGGGGCCGCCGAGGGGCGGTTAATGATTAGCCCCGGAGCCGGAGGCCGGGCCGGCGGCCCGCAGGGCCCGGCCTCAGCGCTGCCTCCTGGCGCCCAGCGGCCCCGGGCACCGGCGGGGTGGGCAGTGCCGAGGCCGGGGGGTGGGGGGGGGGGGGCGGGCCGCCCC
>JAOXNO010000001.1:126411857-126429286 GCA_028565335.1 Limnodromus scolopaceus
GCTCGCCGCTCCATCTGAGAGGAGCTGTGTGCCGCCTGTCCCCGGTGTCTCTGCTCGGCCTCCGCGGAGGGGCTGTTGAAGAAGCCAGCCATTCCCTTCCCCGTCCCCTTCCTTTGCGGGCCCAGGGTGTCGGGCCACCTGGAGTCGGGTCCCGCAGAGGAGGGATGGGGAATCAGCCGAGGAGCGGGCTGGATTCCCCAGTGCCAGGTCCGCCATTACCCCAGCCTGTCAGAGCAGCTCAGGGCACTGCGCGCTCTGCAGGGGCCTGTGGAGGCAGAAAGCTGCGTGGTAAACGTAACAGACGTGCAAAGCATTTTCCGTGGAGCCCTTCATCAAAGACTCCCCGCTAATCTTGGCTGCAATGAGGTGAGAAGCTGCACCATCTTCTGCACCAGCTGAAGGAATGCACGTCGAGGGATTCTCCACTTCCCACACGGTTCATCTGCTAGAAGGATCCTTTCTGGAGCTGGAGTCTTTTCAGGCTGTCTCCAGGAAAAGGGAATGAGTATTGAAATAATGGAGTTTGGTGACCCACAGACTTGTTCTGGGTAGCTAGGCTGAAAGCTGGATGCAAGAAGCAGCAGAAGGGTGGTTACAGCTCTGGGTGACAAAACAGCAGGTGACACACTATCAATAAACACAAAGTAGTGTTCGGGTAGGGGGGAGAAGGACAGCCCTAACTACCTATGCAATGAGGAGCTATTGCTGCTCAGGAAACAGATCTTGGGGCCATGGTAGATAGTCCTCAGAAATGACAGCTGAGGATCCAGCATGGGCGAAAATGCAAAGGAATGCCAGGAATTAGTGGATAAAGAAGGGAAGACAGAAAACAGCTAAACTACATATGGAGGCCTCCATCAGGGTGGCATTCTAGGAAGTTGAACAAATTGAGGAAAGGTGGGGAATTTAGGGACTGTGGAACATTCATAGACACCATGGGCCGTTGTGGTAAAACTTGCCATTTTGCAGTTTTCATAGGATCCCCAGAGGTTTTACAGGAAGGACAGGCTAGACACTGAAACACGGCCAGCAAGAGCACAGGGATGCAGAGGAGAACTGAACTGCTCAGTGGCTAACACCAGCAGGTACTCAACTGAGAAAAGGCAGATCCCTGCCAGTGTGGCAGGGTTTGGGAGCAACACAGCTTGGCCTGTTACTGTCAGGAGGGCTTGGTTGCAGACCAAAACTATTTGAGTCCTCCTTGCCATTGCTGTCATTGTTTTCACTGCATTGAAAGGTGAAGAGAAGAGCTTTACAGTTTCACCGGCAGGGATGTGGCAGTAACTGGCTGTTAGAATGTGTTATCTGCCCAGTCTTCACAGGCTGCCCAGAGCATCCTGCATCCAGCACATCTTTTGCCGCCCAGCTGCAGAAAGATACAGGCAAAATTCTTGAAACATCATTCCAGCTCATTTTCTCTTTGGAAGTCTTTTTGCTCATCCTGAAGAAACAGTTGCTAGTAGAGGAAAAAAGAGCCTTAATTCATTATGCGTTTTCTACCCAGTTTGTTTGTTTTTTTATCAAACTATATGAAGGTGATCACATATGCCAAAATGTGACCAAAACCCCAAGTCAGGATTTGCTGACATGGAAGGGTGGCCCAAGGCCTTTGAAGGTTCTTCCTGAGCAGAGACAACAGGATTCCCATCTGCTGCTATTTTGGTTGCCAGTTCCTTGTATTCCCTGAAAACTAAAAATAAAAATCCGTTTCCTGTGAATCCTTCTTTTTTTTTTTTTTTGGAGTGAGGCAGGTTTGTCAATGCTTTCTTTAAAGAAATTCACACGGTAAGTATAGAAGTGAGAAAACTCATGGCTATTTTACTGCATTTAAAAGAAACCCGGAGTCTGCTTGGACTTAAGAATTCTTTAAGAATCCACACAGTAACAGTTTTGGATTTGACAGTCATATTTCAGTCATTCAACAATACCAGTTTGGAGCAAATACTGCAGCATACACTGGACATGGCGTTAGAGAATTTCCTGTCTCAAACCTGTAGAAAATTAGCAGGTTGAAGTTTAGAGGTTAAGGATTAATTCTCAGCTGCTGTTGTAGAGGTCCATCCTACTCTTTCTTCTACCAGAGTCTCTTACACAGAGTAGCATCTAAAAACAAAATCACGTATCTACTGCGATGCCTTTTTGTTAGAAACACCATTTGCCATCTTTGGGTTGGGCATTAGATCGACCTCCTTAAAAGCTGCCATACATCTGGGGGGAGCATGCATCGCCTCTTCCTCACATTCTGGGCTATTTCTTGGCAACAGTGTTTGCCTGACAGTTCTGAAATTTAATAAATAAAGCTGAAGAACATGCTGTGACCCCTCAGCTACCACAGCTGGAGGTCTGCTGCTCTGTGCACACTTTCTTAGCCCAGGCTCTTCAGCAGTGCTCGCTCTGCACTGGCCTCTAAGTGCTGAGTGGTGGGTGTCTACACCTACAGCAAATCCCTTAAATCCTCAGGAGCCTAAGGACATTTTCCTCCCAGCTTCGTTATTCCAGTTTTTGGTTTAACCTTTTAGTTTAATACATGCTATTTGCCACAAAAACCACCTTCAGCAGTAGAAAAGTATTTATAAATGGCCCACCTATCTGTTTAGATACATTGAGAGATTTTCACGGTTCCTCAGAACGAAAAACCACCTGTGAACACAGTTCCCTGCCTCTGTTTACCAGGGGCTTTCAAGTGCTTTGTGGTTCAGCCTCCTTCCAGACCACCGTACTTGTCAGGTTTGTTTCTTCTCAAGGAACATGCCCCTTTGCTTCTACCAGTTTGCTCTTCTTTTAAAGAGCATGGCAGAGGTCTATCTTTCTTCTGTTTTTATGATGACTTTCATTTTCACCTGCCTTGCTGCAGTAATAACTGGATCCTCTCGGCTTCGTTGAACACGATGCCTGTTGTGATCATTGCCCCCACGGTGTGCGGTCCGGAGGAGCTGATGCCATCTGTGGTTTCTCCCTGAAGGAGGCATGCTGGCCTTCAGAAGGTGACACAGCCTCTCTATTCCATATTGACGGGCCAAGCCTATAGACAGAAATCCTGATGTCAGCCCTGGCGCAGAAACTGAACAGCAGGAGATCCTGCAGGCTATCTCACAGGACAAACTCTAAGCTCCATCACAAAGGATATATAGGATAGGCTAACGTGTTTTGATTGTGGGGAACTCTAGCAGACATCATCATGATCAGCGCAGATGGCAAATACAGTCAAAGACCTTTTCTGGGGGGCAAATTATGTTCAGCTGAGTTTAAGCTAACAAGAAAAATTTGTATTAGAAAAATAAATTAACAATTTTAAGTGCCATAGGACTGCACATGAGATTTCTCACAAGTTTGGATACCCAACCAGCTACAAAACATCAGTTAAAATTGTCTGGCTTCCAAAGGCATGTACAGGTTTTATAATGAAATTAAATCCTGTTTCCTCAGATATAGTGTATTATACAGTTGAACTTAGATGCATCTAGGCCTTTTCCACTATAAAGCCATGGACTTTTCACCTACCACCAATAATAAACCACCCATTTCAGAAAATGTGGCTCATGAATGTAAAAGAAGGAACACCTGTATCAATGTTAAATAAATTAATAATGGGATTTTCTTGTTACTTGAATCCTGGCAGCAACTGTAAAAATAAAGAAATACAGTGATTACAATGAAATAAATTAAGATAACAAAACTAAATTGTAATTTTCATGCCTATTCAGATGGACAAATTTCTACATGAAGAAGAATATCAGGTGTGCCAGAAGCTTTACGTCTGTGCTTCTAAGAGGAAAGCTTAGACAAAGACACTTATCAGTAGAGAAGCAATAAAAGAGGAAAGAGAGAGGCTTTCATTAAATCTGAAGATAAAAAGTTTGATTTTATCTCACTTCCAAAGTAGCAAATCAGTTTCTGGCAGTCAATATAGGGGAGAAATATAAAGAGGCAGAATCAAACTATTATTTTTGTAATATATTGTTACACTTTCATCCGGATATGAGTAATTATTTGCCTTGTCTTAGCTTTTTAAAGTAATTTATGAGCAATTGGCTGTGGCAGTAGAACAACAGAAAGGAAATTCACAGTACTTCATAGTAGAACAAAGAGCTGAAAGAACCTTATAAAATTAGGACCCCAAATTGGTGGTAAGGGGGGTAGCCAACAATCAGCATCCGGAGGGAGAATAGAGGCAGGTAGTGCATTTTCTCTGCCATTGCTGTGATAAAGTACATATATTTGATTGCAGAGCTTTTCAGCAATGGGAGAAGTTTTTCCCCAAAGGAGTGTTGATGAGCAGTATGACAAATATGTCTTAAGGACCAAGTAAGTGCCACTTTGTGAGCATCTCATATGTGTCCAAGGGCACTGATGGGCAAAGAGAAACCTCACAGATCTTCAGCATCAAAAAGAACAGATTAGGATAAAGAAGTTCTTTCCCCAGAGTAAATTTTGGTAGATTTTTCCTTCCCAGTCTTGACTTCTTATAATCCCCAACTTCAAGAGGAGTCAAGAATTTTGAGAAGTTTTTTTTGCGTCAAAAATACCAGTTCATCTGAACTGAAGCTTCTGGTTAGAGGGGTGATTTTTAGAAGATTTATGGACAGGACACTATTTATTAACTTTGGTTTATGTGAAAACATTTTAATTTGACATTTCCTATGTGAACTGTTCTGCATCTGCTGTTCGAAGCAAATTTTGAAACCTGAAACATTTTGAAACATTAAAATAAAAAATGAAAGTGATGGAAATCAAAATGCAATGTTTCAAAATGAGGAAATTGCACACAAATTGAGGTATTTATTTTTTTGTTAATAAAAGTTTCTGCTTTTCAGCTTAATTCAGGACAGCAGACCTTAACAAAAGCTAGGGACCTCTTTATGGAATAGGGTGTGTAGAGTCAGGACAGCTATGCTTGAGATCATATTTTACAGCTGTTCCCTGGAGGGGAAAGCAGGGGTCTCTTTAGAAGTTACTGGTGTTATTCTGACTGGAAGACGGCAGCTTGGGCACACTGCCCTTAATGACTAGGTCTGCTTTTTCCACAGCAGTCAGGTGCTGGGCAAGACAGATCATGCATTTCTCCCCACAGGTCATAACATGACAGAAACGTTTTGTGCGCCTTCTGTGTTGCTATTACCGGAAGGGGGTGGAAAAAGAACCAAACCCAAAATCAGAACATGCACACACAACAGTAAAACTGTGATATAAAAATAAAATAAAAAAACCCAGACCATGACGCTCTCCGAAACTAGAGGTGTGTTGGTTTGTGTAGCAAGCAGACCGTGTGCTAGCAAGCCAGGCAAAAAGAGCACGCGTGTATGAACGAAAGAGGTTGTCAGCAGGGGTTTTAGTCATCATAGCAGCGAGACTGCTCGTGCCAGCAGCCTGGCACAGGCAAAAGCCTGGACTGTCTACCTACAGCCTGAAACTGTACTTTTTACCTTTTATAAACACAGATCGTGGAATTCTGAAGCTCAGTTTGCAAGTGATGTTACAAGTAAAGGCTGGGGAGGTTAGGTTGTGTGTTTGAATTATCTGTTTCTTCTTCCTCCAAAATGAACCCTATTTCTGGCTGCTCATGCACGCCTAAAGATTTTCCCTGCAAGTAATTAATAGAAATTAGATTAAGAAAGTTACAGTCAGAAAAAAAAAAATAATGTTGTTTTCGCTTTGGAGTTATTTGAAAGCTACTTCAGTTCTACAGCTGGCCCTACACGCATGGGAAATTCATGGTTTTAAAAGCATATTGAAAAGCCATAGGCAATGTCCGAGTTTGCACTGAGCTGTGAAGGTGAAAGAAGAGCACAACCATCCTTCAAATGGCATTCTATTTCAAATTTTTTTCCTGCAGTTCCTGAGCCAACAGGAGTAGTGGAGGAGATTTTGGTAGAGAAGCAAGATCGTCTGGGGCACAGTTTGGCTGGAAAGGAAAAGCAAACCTCCTCAAATAAACATTAGGCACGCGTTTGTAATAGCCACATCAACTGTCTGCGGGTGAAAACTGGAAGTTAGGCTTCAGACAACTACCAAAACTGGACAAGCATAGTGTGATGGTCTGAGATGTTATGAAATAATACACAGGTGACAGTAAACCAGAAAAAATAACTTAGGAAGCTGTTGGCAGGACTGAGAGACTGTCTCTAGCACATCTCCTTTCCTTTGTGCGAGTGATGCCTGCCCCTCTGACCTGTGTATGGTCAGAGACAAATATGCTCCAAACGTAAAACTGCTAAGCCAGGAGCAGCTCTTCTCTTGAAGCTGGGGGGTCCCCTCCAGGACTTACAAACCTTGCTAAAACATTTGTGGTTCTGCAGAAGACAAAAAAATACCCCAAACACTAATTTGCAAAAGATCCTGTCGCTTTCTGGTATGCATTCCTGGACATTTTTCCAATGTTTGAGAACTTGTTGTGGTACAGGAGGGGTTTCACCTTCGGGAGTTGGTGTGCTTGGTGTGCCTGCCCCATCACCCAGGGGGGGTTTCACTGACTCTGCCCTAGCCCACAGAGATGGGTAGGGGCCAGCTCAGGCTGCCAGAGGAAAGGGGGGTGTCAGAGAATGCTACAAGGTCCTTCCCAAGGGGATAGCCATTTGTTTTCCACTTTATGACAGCTAAATATTCCCATTGTGTTAGTATAACCTGTTCCATTCTTGGGTTTTATGATACTGTTCTCTTAAAAGTCCAATATTTTGTTTCCACTCTCTCTGCATTTGGACAGAAATGTGCATACAATGACAGAGATTCACAACAGCTGTGGTGTCTTTTTAGTTTTGGCAAGGATTTCTTTCATCCTGTTATAGAAGTCAGGCAACCTGTACGAGTTTCAGCTTTTCTGTCTGTGCAATGACAAAACTGTACTGGTCTGCAGAGCAGGGCACTGGAAGGGTCTCTCTGGTGATGGCTGCAAAAGGACGAGAAACATTAAAACATTTCTTGATCACCATACAAGTACACGAGTTCTTGTAGATAATTTTTAAACTACTTTTCATATTTGGAAATGTATCATCTTTCAACTTTTCTTTAAAAAGTAGTTGCTGAATTAAAATGTTTAACTTTGCTGAGCAGAACTCTTACGAATTATTCCAAAGGATAGCATTAAAGGCCTCATTTGTAGAGGGAGAGAGAGACACTGAATAATAGTATTAGCTGGTATTTTTATTGGCCCAAAGACAGGTTCAGATCAGCTTAACTCCTTGAGCCTGATGTACCACAAATGACTATAAATATTCACATCCTATCAGCAGCTGTCACATCATCTTAGTAGCTGTCGGGGGGTACACCCAGAAATCTGTGATTGTCAAAAGAGCAAGATGGAGTCTGAAGTAATACAAAAAGTCATCACCAAATAACTGAGAGAATAGATTCATACCATATTTATATTTAGGAGTTTCCTTTTCAGTGTGCTTCTGCCTTCTCGAGCCTTTGAATGGAACATGATAGCCATGATCTCGTTTCTGATGCTTTAAACAAATACGCTATGAAAATGCCGCCGCCTTCTCTGCAGCTCTGCCTAAGGAGCACTGACATACTCCTGACAGCGTTAGCTCTCGTGATCCATTGATATGGAAAATTACGCATTAAGCAAATTTGCAAAGACCCGCCAGAAATGAAAAGCAATTTGAAGTGGAATAGGTGTAATGAATGTTGTCATCCTACTATGTATGTATCTGGGTTTTATCTGAATGCAGTTTTCTTCCACTCCTCACACACATTCATCCTACTTACTTCAAAGTGTTAATTTGTCATCCTCTTCCATCTGGAGTAAATACACACACAGGACGTAGGCGCACACCATAGTCATCCTGAACAGCAGATTGAGAGAGGTGATTCTCCCCCTCTACTCTGCTCTCGTGAGACCCCACCAAGAGTACTGTGTCCAGCTCTGGAGCCCTCAGCATAATGGACCTGGTTGGAATGGGTCCAGCAGAGGGCCACGAGGATGATCAGAGGACTGGAGCACCTTTCCTACGAAGACAGGCTGAGAGAGTTGGGGTTGTTCAACCTGGAGAAGAGAAGGCTTCAGGGAGACCTTACAGTGGCCTTCCAGTACCGCTGAAGGGGGCCTGCAAGAAAGCGGTGGAGGCACTGTTTGCAAAGGTAGATAGCAATAGGATGAGGGGCAATGGTTTTAAACTAGAGCAGGGTAGGTTTAGATTAGACATGAGGAAGAAATTCTTTACAATGAGGGTGGTGAGACGCTGGAACGGGTTGCCCAGAAAGGTGGTGGTGGCCCCATCCCTAGAGACATTCAAGCTCAGGCTTGATGAGGCTCTGAGCAATCTGATCTAGTTAAAGATGTCCCTGCTTACTGCAGAGGCGTTGGACTAGATGACCTTTAAAGGTCCTTTCCAACCCAACACATTCTATGATTCTATGAACTGAGACATGGACTCCTGATTGTGAATTAGGCCTCCAGTTTGCAGAGCCAGAAGACTGCAAAACAGGACTTTCAGGACACGGTATCTGGCTTAACTCCAGAGGGCTTTCTTTGGCAAAGGCTCTTTCATTAGGTGAAACTCAGAGCCCCTCTTTCCACAATGAAACAAAAGTACTATCTGCCAGTAGACACTTTGGAAGCTCCTGATTGTGTCTTTCAAGCTAGGACAGAAATTCCTGCTCCAAATGTCAGAGTTTTGGTACTCCTGCATTTCCAGAAGGTCCACATCTGACCTGGTGGGAGACTGGGGCAAAAAAGGTACATTGAGGTGGCTCACCTTTGGGTAGGGTACACCTTGTACATTCCACTTCTGCAACTTGCCTAAAGGTAGGCTGATCTGGCCCAGGCACAGCCTGGCAGCCCATCCTGGTCCAACTGCTGGTGCTAAGTATGGCAGACATGGCAGCAAAGTGGCATCAGCTGGCCACAGGCAGGCTTGTAACCTGCGAGGGGGACATCACCCCCATGCAACACAGTACCCATTGCTTATATTTATATGAACAGTTATTCTGGCACCTTCACAGCAAACTCAAGAGGGATAGGATGGCTGGGGCTGAGGAGCAGAAGGAGAGACATGTGCAATGTTCCTGGTGAGGGCTGTGACCTTGGGAGTGCAGGACTTGCTTTGGGCTCTCACCCAGTGGTCATCCATTGAGACTCAGTAGAAGAGCAGCCACGTCTCTCCAAAAGTTCCCTGCTTTCAGGCTACTCTGAAGTTAGCAAGCTGATTTCCGTGGCATTTCTGCATGACTGAGGATAGCTGCAGCAGCATATCCCAGATGTCCACCTTGTTTTAGTATCAGCGAAGCCTCTTTTAATGCCTGTCCCAGGACGCTATTCTCCCAGACAAACTTGTCAATATAAATGCACACACTTTATCAAGGTGAATTTCATCGGGACCTGTTTCAGGAAGGAAGGAGATGTTTTAGAGCAACTAGGAACTGTAATGCTGCCTACTTTCTTTTTATTTCTTGAACAACTTTCGAATTAGCTGTTACATATTTCTCTTAGATTTCATCTCATATCAGGATATGCAATAGCTATTTTCCTGAGGGGACAAACACCATTATAAAGAGATTGTTTAAAAAAAGAAATCATAGAAAGGAAAGAAAAGCAGGTGTTTTGCATGCTAGTAAGGCAAGTTTGTAGGAAGAGATAATTAATTTTATCAGGCCAACTTGAGCGAGCTGGAAAAAACAGGAAAGCTTTTAGATGTGAGGAACCATCAGAGACAGCAGTGTGTCAGTGATACTTAAATAGATATATTTGCTTCCTGAAGAAAATTTTTGGCTCAAATACAGTAACCTTAGGCAGCGTTTTAACTGCAACTGGGCTCAAAAGGCAGAAGCAATTTTAACATACTATGAGCTAGCCCCTGCAGCCACCTTTTCTGTACAGCTTTCTCTTGGTTTGATGAATTCACTAAATATTTTCAGATACTCCTTATGTTCCTAATGGCCTTCTCTCTTTCCTCATCTTTTTGTTATTTTATTAGAATATCTTTTTTGTTTTCCATGATAAATTGTTCGTGTTAATGTGTAAGTTGCAAGGTGTGTTCTCCATCTGAGACCCAGCCAAGCTTTCCTACTCTTGCTTGGCAGTTCCCATGGCAGCACTTGTTAGCTCTCCCTTAGTCTAACGTCTTTCTGATTTACTTCCACTTGCCTCTTCTATTATCCCCTCTTGCCACCAATTTCTTCTTTCCTAGCGTCTGACAAGTTGACTAGCACCTTCATATAGCAACTATCACAGCTCCCCCGATGTCTTCCAACCCTTGCTGACAGCTGAATGATATGGTATCTGTCCTGTTTCAGAACTGTCATTCCCACATAATAATTTTCTGAGAATAATTTCTTTGATGCCCTTTGTTTCTTTTTCCTCTGTCCCCCAGTTCTACGTAGTCAGTTTACAGTTTCTCCAATATTTACTCCTCAGCAATTCATTCTGACTTTGTAAGTGGAAGCAAGAAGCTGCATAAGTTCCACCCAAATGCTGAGCTGTGTATTTTTTTGGGGAGTGGGGGGTGTTCAAGTCTCACAATAAAAAATTATTATCTTGTCTGACTGACAGGTAATACTTAGGGTCCAATTTCTGCAGTGCAAACATTTGCATGGCCTGAAAGTAATTTATATAAACATTTGACAACAATTGCTTGGAATTTACTATAGCTGAAAACATTCATGTCAGTAAAACTAATTCAGTGAAATGCTTGCAAAAAGCCACATTGTTATCTCTCTAGAAAGAATGGAAACTCATTAATACTTGGTATTTTTCTTGAAGTCTCATTTTCTGCAAGATTCTCAGCTTTTTCTCAAAAAGAAAGTCCATTTTTAATGAAGTTTTTCCCAGAAAAAAAATATTGAAAATGTGATCTATATCCTAAAGACTTAAAAAAACCCAAAACCAGAACAACAACAAAACCCCCAACAGAATACAATAAAAGGTACATATCTCTTTAAATCTCATCATTCTGTGAACCAGGCTTGTAACAGCTTATTCCAATAAGGTGGAATGCCGAAGAAAATGTATTCAAAGCAAAAGCTTGCTTTTAATGATTCTTGGGCTATTTTTGCAACACTTGACAAACCTGTTCCCTTTTTTGAAAGTCAGGTATAATGCCTCTGGTGTTTAAAAATAGATAGACATAAAGCACGGCATTGTTATATACTCAGGATGGTTCCCAAATGCATTCATGTGCTTCTGGCTTTTGCAGTTCTGGAAGAAGGAGTGCTTCCTTGCCTTTACTTGCCTTCTGCCTGCAGTTCCCACTGCCTGTAGGGGCCTTTGTGGAAACCGTTTCTACCCAACTGGAAAGTTACTGACCTGTATAAAACTGTGTGGAGCTGAGAGTGCCCCTGAGAAGCCATGATGCAGCAAAGTCAGTAACCATATCAGGATATTAAAGATATGCCTGTGCCTAAGCAACTCATTGCCTTCGTGCACTGGTGGAGAACATCCATCCGAGCTGTGTTCCAGTACCAGTTCTCCATCCACCCCTATCACCCACGTGCAGGACCCTCAGAAACAGCGAGTGATGTCAGGGAAACACTGTCCTGTCCTGCTGGATGACTCAGAATCGCAGAGCGGCTGAGGAGGGATAGCACCTCTGGAGATCAGCTAGTCCACCCCAATAGTCAGGGCAAGTGAAGGTTGCTCCAGGCCACATCCAGCCAGGTTTTTCATATCTCCATGGATGGAGACTCCACAAACTCTTTGGACGACTCTTTGGATCAGCCTCACAATAACAAGTGTCTTGTGGAACCTCCTGTGCTTCAGTTTACTCCCGTCCTGTCACTGGGCACCTCTGAGAAGGGTCTGACTCCATAATATTTAGTCTCCTCATCATATCATCAGGTATTTTTATATATATGCACGCCACCACCACCATATATAAATACTATCAGGTATTTTTACACGTGGAGAAGATCCCACTGAGTCTTCTCCAGGCTGGACAGTCCCAGCTCTCCCAGCCTCTCCTTGTATATGTGCTGTAATGTATAGGTACCAACCATTTTACATGCTCAGCTGCATCCCTGGAATATTCTGATATTCTAGATGCTTGTTTATAGAACGTGGACACTTCTCTGGTTTATGAATGTGCCTGTGTATATTTTGTATGCTCAAATAATTTTAAAATGCCTTAATCTTCTTACCTCTACACCTACAGCAGGTACATACTGGTCATCAAGAAATAAGCTACACTAGCAGGGTCTTCCCATATACCTGAAAAAGACATGAAAAATGACTCACCTTGTATTTTGTGTATTTGATACAACCTCAGTGGTAAAGCTCTAAAGCAAATTTGAACCCCCACTCCTCGCCACTCCCTGCCAGGATTTCAGAGGGGAAGGAAAACCTAAAAAAGGAGGGAAACCCTATCAATACCTGATGGAAAAGAGGGGAGACTGGAAGAAAAGACCAATGAGCAGGGCTGAGGTGTGTGAGTGTGGCTGATGCTGCTTCATTAGGTCTGAGAAGTTTCTGTTGAGAGTCATCCCTTAAAGTGAAGCAGAGCTTTTAATGGCAACAGGGTGTCAAAATACCTGGCAATAACTGGACAGGAAGAAGAGCCCCAGCACCAGGGCACAGCAGTACAACCTGGCCCAAAGGAGGAGCTGAGGAAGCCCAGGGTGCCCCTGCCACTTGTGGGAAACGCCTGTTTGAGCTGTTTCTTCTAATCTGAAAAAATGAGAGCAGAAACAAGGGGTTTCCTCTCTGTTGGGACAGAGGGTGGCTGATGACACAAGGATTGAGAGAAGGTCCCTTGGCACAGCTGGGGTGCCAGCCTAAGCCATCACACCTAATGGTCCCAAACACCCAGGCTAGTGTTGCTCTGGAAGGCATGGTGACGGTTGCCCCACCAGAGGACAGAAGAGGGTAAAATAGTTATAGATAAACTTAGATAATATGTGTTGTCCTTTATGACTACCTTGCAAATGTTTTCTTTTTTATCCTGGGCTAAAATTATGTTGTGAAGGTAATTGATTTATGTCCAAGAATGAGTTGGGAAAATGAACTCCCTGCGCGCATGAGGTTGGTTAGGTGTCATTTTCTTATGGAAGATGAGAAGTGGAGGAAGGGAGCCAAATGACCCCATTTAAATATGGTCCTTCATCCTCCCAGCCAAGCCCTGACAGAAGGGCTGGGCAGGAAAAAGAGGCATTTTTAGATTGCCTATCTGCAGCTATTGTCTTGGTTTAACTTTGGCAGGTTCCTTGGGTATCACAGGACAGAACCACTCCCTGCAGTCAGTGTTGTTCTAACAAAATCATTGTAAAACCATTAATAATTGTACAATCCTATCTAGCTACTTCTTTGGGAGTGTTATTTCCCCGCACTAAGAGCCCATGAACAAACATTTCCTTTCAGTTGTGTAACCTGGGTAAAGTCCCAATATGAAAGGTGCTCCTTGAAGGGCAGAGAGGCTCAAAACCAGAGCGATACATGTACCTCTGCCTGTCTCACTGGGATTAACCCTGGGAGAAGGGGAAACCTCACTGGGTGAACCTGGCTGAGTAGGGATGGAGCTACAGAGTCACAGAATGGTCAGGGTTGGAAGGGATCTCTGGAGATCATCTAGCCCAACCCCCCTGCCAAAGCAGATCCACCCAGAGCGGGCTGGACAGGAGCGCATCCAGGCAGATTTTGAATGTCTCCAGAGAAAGGGACTCCACAACCTCTCTGGGCAGCCTGTTCCAGTGCTCTATCACCCTCAAAATGAAGAAGTTTTTCTTTATGTTGAGATGGAACTTCCTGTGTTCCATTGCCGCTTGTCCTGTTGCTGGGCACCACTGAGAAGAGTCTGGCCCCATCCTCTTGACACCCACCCTTTAGATATTTATAAGCATTGATGACATCAATGCACACCCTTAGGCCCATAGCCAGGCTGTAGGGCTCTGACATGACATAACCCCTCAGCTGAAGAAGACATTACACCAAGAGGCCCAGACTGTGCCCAGGTAAGTTTCTGTCATAGCAGAAGCAGCACAGGGACACCCCCACGCCCAGGCCTTACAACATGCGGTCACCACCTGCATGCAGGCAAGGCTGGACTGCCTCCCACAAAGGGCATCCATCGTGATGATCCTCACCCTCATCATGGTGATTATCATCTGTCATATGATCACCATCCACTGGCAGTGGGAATGGGGTGGGGAAGGATGGAGCCAGTGAATTGGCACCCTGCCATTCCTGGCTAGTTTGTACACACATGAACTGCCAGGAAGCCCCTTCTCCCTCTCTCTTCCCTCTCCTAGCCTCCAGCATCCAGCTCCATGGGCCCCACAACCAGGGACCTCACTTACTTTTCACTGATGGGAAGGCCCTGGGTGCTCTTCTGAGGAGCAGAAAAGTAGAGACAGGAGGTGCTCGCTCAACCTAACCACAGTGAAACCCAAGAGACAGCTACACACAACTTGCCACCAGAAGATCTCTTGGGAAACCCGGGTCCAGTTTTCTTGTTTGCTACCACCTCTGTGAAAATGGGAGCACCCTTCACCCTGCCCAGGGCTTGGAAGAAGCTGTGCCCCCACAGTGAAGGGGTAACGCCTTGTGCTACTGAGGTGCTATCAAAGGTAGCTCCCAGCTCTACCATACAGTATTATCACACTCTGCCTCTGAGTTTCAGACCCCTGTGGATATTTGCACAATGAAGAGGGTAGCTTATTTTTTTGCAAATTTCATTCATTTTCCCTCATCTGCTTTGACTAATATTCTAGCACGTTGGCGTTTCACGTTCCCATAGCCGTGCTGCTCATACGATTTGTCCTTGAAGAGTTCTTTCATCTGACCACATTTCGCAGATCTCTTTCTTTTCTAATCCAAAATTAGACCTAGACAGTAAACTATTTCTTCTGTCTCATAAAAATATTTTGGTATTAAAAAAACCACAAAGGTAAAGGTTTTTCTAAGCTTTGGAAAATGGAGGTCTTTGAAAGTAAGGCTGAAGACAGAAAATCTAACTAGAAGACGCATGTTGGGGAGAGGCAGTGCTCAGGCTTTGCACAAAGCGAGAGCTCCTCTGAAACTGGAAAATGGGGTTGTTCTCATGAAAAGTTTTCATTTTAACAAGTATGCCACTTTTATGATGACAAAATTATTAAGTAAAAAGTCCTAACCACACGTACCCCTAATTCCCTTCTTCTACAACGATGCAGCACCTTTCTTTCATTTCTCCTCAGAATACCAGTATGCTTTTCTTCTTCTTCTCCCTTTCTTAAAAAGAAATGAAGCAGAATAATATTCATAATTCTGTAAAGAAAATTACTTTCGATCCTATTCCCTTGCATATTATTTTTTGTAAGGGTCAGCCATAAATCAATCTCTCTTGCTACGTTTTTTCTTTGCAATGAAGTGGTAAAATGTGGAGTGCTCTGTAGCTAGAAATGTAATTGTGTAGACATAAAAATCATACCCATAACCATCCTACGGATGGTTATCTCAAGATGTGTCTCTGTGTCCTTCAAAGGAATAACTGTAGCAACTGAGAATGGGACAGGGGGAGCTTAAATGTTATGACTCATTTATTTCCAGCAGATGTAATACTCTTTAGAGAAACCATAGTGGTCATAACATAAGGGACACTCTCATGTACTGGAGAGACTTTAAAGCCATTAAAATAAAATACAAACCATTAAAGCTATTCAGGTATTTTTCAACTTCTTATTTAAGGCACAGATTGCGGCTGTGTTATTCTGTCTGATGTCTAGTAACTCAAAAGGCTGTGCTGTCAGGCTGCCTCTTCCATAGGAATAAGGAAAACCAATCCAAGTTGAGCAACCGTATCTTTGTGATGCTGTGATTTCTAATATTCGTGCCAGGTAGTTCAATTAGGGCGCTGAACACTTTTAATGTGTGAAACAGTAGCACTTTCTTCCCTCTTGCAGCAAACCAATTTTTATTTGGTACCGAAAGATAAACAGCGTAACATGTGGGGTAGAGTTGGGTGTCAGGAGCCCAGAGGTGTTTGCTAAAGGAGGGCTGGCCTGTGCCCAGCACAGAGGGAACGGGCCAGAGCTAGAGGGAAGGTGGTGTTGAGGCAGAGGAGGTGGGGGAGGAGGACTTGGCTGGCCAGCCTGGCACGGGCACTGCAGCTGCCGCACAGAGCTGGCAGAAAAAAGTGCTTTTTTGGTTTGCAGCCAGCTGAGGAACTGGATGTGATTTTTACAGGTGAGCTACAACACAGGTGGAGTCTCCTTTGCCGCAGAACAGTCTGGTTTATAAATGACTGAGGAGCTGTAGGTAACAGCAAGATGAGACACACGAAGCGCACCATACCTAGGACGTTCCTGAGAGGTAACGGGTACAGCTAGAGACAAGGAATCAGATGGATGCTCAGTAAAGTGATTTGTTCTTACAAGCAGGAGGGAAGCGAGACTGTAAATCAGAGTCCTTTAGGAATATGAAGAATCTCTTTTCCTGGGTATCTGAAATGATGGCTTTTGCTTATGTAGCACTGCCCACATTTATCTTGAAGAGAAGAGGTTTTCAAGGGCTGCTGGACTCCTTTGACACATCACTCCTTTAAGTGTCTTGCAATGACAATGAAAACTGTCACACAGCATGGAAAAAAAATCCCTGCATCAGGTATTATTCTTCACTAGAAAGCTATACTGTAGTTTGAATTAGCAAGGTGCTCCTGAACCCTTATTTAAAATGTGTTTGCACTGACATTCCAAGAAAAGAGTTTCTTTATTTAATTGCACTGTCAGTGCCGATGCTTTCAGCTAAAACCATTTGGAGTTAGACCTTTTAATAGAAAGTGACAATTTAAATTGTCATGATAGCAGCATAAATGGTGCTTAAAGTCATTACTAACCTGATGCTGCAGTTGGCTCCGGACCAGTTTATTAAAGCAAAAGAAAGGTGGAGGGAGGAGGGGAAGAGGAAATTAAGCGGTGAATCATTAATTCCTTTGGTACTCACTGTAACAACATTGGCTGTGTTGAAGGTATTTGCCTGTGCGATGGAGACAAGGTATAATCCCATCCTCGCTTTGCGTTAACCAACACCCCTCCCTAGTGAATCTGGGGCACTGATTTGAGCTTGTTTTCCCACAGGATGGGGTCCCAGTCTCCTCCCTCACAGCCACGGCCCATAGGGTCGCCATCATTTGTTTTGTCCTGCTCTTGGGGTCTCGGCCAGGCAGTGGCTCGCACAGAGCCTGGAGCAAGAAGTTTTGGGTAAGGCCCACCTCCCTTCATTGCCAGTGTGGAGACATGGGTTTAACTTCAGTGGTAGTGTTGATCTGTATGAGCATAGGGAGGCTCTACAGAGAGACTTAGGTTGGATTGATGGGCCAACATTAATGGCATGAGCTTCAACAAGGCCAAGTGCCAGGTCCTGCACTTGGGCCACATCAACCCCATGCATCAGTACAGGCTTGGGGAAGTGTGGCTGGAAAACTGCCTGGCAGAAAAGGACCTGGGGGTTCCAGTTGACAAGCGGCTGAATATGAGCCGGCAGTGTGCCCAGGTGGCCAAGAAAGCCAATGGCATCCTGGCTTGTATTA
>JAOXNO010000001.1:126432440-126447661 GCA_028565335.1 Limnodromus scolopaceus
GGAGGAGGAGGAGGAGAGGGGGTAGCTCTTTCCCCACGCAGCCTTAGGGAGGCCCCACGACCCAGCATGAGTGATTTTGGCTCCTGGGAAGGCGGCCAAACAGGGACCCTGCTTGCCAGCTGCGCTGGAGCCGGCACTTCACACCCACCTTACAGGGCAGGCTTTGGTCCTCCTTTGCAGGTAAGAGCTCCCTGGCGTCAGTGAGTACCTCAGTGGTACGGCCCCCTTGTCCCTCCTGCCACAGGCAGGAGCCGATCCTGCCCTCCTCCAGTGGCTCTTGCACAGAAATCCCAGCACAAGGCACTTGGAGTGCAGGCTGTTTGCCTTTCTGCGGTGGCCAGCTTCTCCTGATGCTCCCCAGGCTCTGTGCCTGCATGTGTAAAGTACCTGAATTTGTGGTGACAGCCCTGAGCCCCAGAACTGCTCCAAAAAGAGGAGGGACAGGGCTCTCCTTGCTTTGCAGCTACCATGAGGTGGTATCACCACCCCAGCTTGCTGGTGGTTTTTTGGAAGGTCTATGTTGTACTACAGAAAGGTCTGGTGCATGGTAATACAGGGTTGTGGAGGGTTCTTTCCCTGCATCCATGTCAGGTTTATTGTGATACCGGTCAACAGTCCAGTGAGGTGCTGCTTTGGGTACCCCCAGCGGGGCTGGTGGTGTCAGCATGGCTTTGACTGCCTACAGAGAATTCACACTGCTCCTTGGCAGGGCCTTCCTAGCAAAACTGCTGCATCAGATGGTAACAAGGGAGGAGAGGAAAGTACTCTCTTAGTAGATCTGTGATTGATAGATAGGCAAAATGGTATCAATGACACCATAATTAAATTTTAAAATGTAGTAAATATATTAATGTTTTGATATTAGCATGTATATTAGCATGTATTTTCTCCATTTCAAGTACTTCATTCTCAGCGCGCGCTGCTTCTGCCAGCCGTTTGACCTGCTGTAACATCCCAGCTCCCGTACCTGTGGGCGCTTGTTAGTTATGATTCATCCTTTCAAATAGATCCAACCCTGGCATTCCTTGTTCTCCTGGCTGTGTCGGACAAAACGTGTCCCAGACTTCTTAAAGCTACCTTTACAGTGTCAGCATCTTGCTTCATGCCAGTGCAAGAGAAAAATCAGGTCCCTGTTAGGTCCTTTTTTGCATGGCACATAAAGTGTCTCTTCACCTGTATATGTTTCAAAGGACTCATCTTGTCCATTGGATGCAGGTGGAAAACATCCCTGGAGGATGTTGCAACCCTTCCATGAGCTCCAAGCACCATGGGAGGTGCTCCAGCTCCTTGCCACCACACTGCCCGGGTGTGGGTCCCCCTTGGGGACTGTGGAGCACCTGGCAACCCCAAAACGATCACAGGTGGCTTTCGGTGCCTAGATGTGAGCGACTGAACTGAGACCAAGAAGTTGCTGGAGTGGGTCAAGAGGAGGGCCATGTAGATGATCAGGGGGCTGGAACCCCTGCTCTATGAAGACGGGCTGAGAGAGCTGGGGTTCTTCAGTCTGGAGAAGAGAAGGCTCAGGAGAAACCTTACAGTGGCTTTTCAGTGTCTGAAGGGGACCTACAAGAAAGCTGGAGAGGGCATGTAGTGATAGGGTGAGGGGTAATAGCTTCAAACTGGAAGAGGGTAGGTTTAGATTAGATATTAGGAAGAAATGTTTCACTAGGAGGGTGGTGAGGCGCTGGAACAGGTTGCCCGGAGAAGTTGTGGATGCCCCATCCCTGGAAGAGTTCAAGGCAACTATTTCTTTGCTCCTGACCACTCTGCTGACCTGCTTATTGGCTCCAGTCAGCCACTCCTTTGTCAGTTTTATACCTGTCATAATTGTTAACGTATTAATTGTGTTTCCTATTAATGATATATTATTTAATTTTAATTACTACCTTCAACAAGCCAGCGAATCGCAGTGAGCTGTTAGCCAGATACTTTGTTCCCTAATTAGTGATACAGCCTTTTGGCTCGCAAATAAGGCTGTCAAAGAACTCTGTGGTTGGCGTCCAGGCTCTGGACTCAGCCTTTGCTGAGTGTCCCAGCGATGGGGACGTCACCCGCATGGACTGCAGGGACCTGGGCGAGCTGGAGAACCTTCAGCAAAGCAGGGCAGGGAAGGAGTGGGGCTGTCACAGGTGAGGAAATCCAAGAGGAAAGGGGTGGGTAGATCCAAGGGGAGGGTGGGATTTGCTGGTGCATGAGCTGGAAGAACTGGTGACTGCTCCTGGCCCTTCCCTGCAGCAGCCAGAAATGGGTGTGTTTCTTCTCCAGTGCCCTGAATGTCTCTGGTACTCAACGTGGAGTTGCACCATGGGCAGCCGAGGAACATCAGGTGGATGGAGAAAAGAAGAAAACAAATCAAACCAAAAGCAGATTGCTGGCAGCTCGGGCTGACAGCTTCTTACTGCGACGCGTTGCCCAACGCCAGCCTGGCTGCGGGATGCACCGAGACAGGGAGTCAGGGTTTCCTCAAGGGATCCAGCGAGAGTAAACGCATGGGACTAAATACCCTGACGAGATGTGGGCCAGCAGGCACCGCCACCTCCACGCTTCGCCTCCTCCCTTCTCAGGCAGGTACAGAGGGCAGAGACACCGGGGAGCGCTTCTGTACTGAGGTTGGTGGGGACAGCGGGTTGACATGAGGCCAACGGGATGAGCTTAAAAGGGGATGCCCTGTGCTGGAGGAACCATTACCAAAAAAGTTAAAATTTAACCAGGCTAAAGCTGAAGTGTTGACAGAGCAGTGGGAAGAACAGCCCTAAGCCCTCTCCATCCCCACCGCCAGCTCCACCGGGGAGCAGCGGGTGGAGGAGCTGGAGCAGGGGATGAGGATGGGGCAGAGCCCCAGTCTGGGCATCCCCCTGCCCCAGGGACACCCCCACATCCAGGAGGAGGCGAAGGGAGCCGGGGCCCTGGGGGCAACGCGCCAAAGGCAAGAGGCATCAGGAAACACGTTTTATTCATTGAGTTTTGGCGGTGGTTGCCTCATTCCACTGGGGACTCCCACTTGGGACAGGGTAGTAGCACGTAGTGATCAACCACCTCGCTGAAAAACATCACGGCGTCTAACAGACACGAATCCTCGAGTAGAAGAACAGGCATTGAAACGGATTTGGAAGACCTGCCATCCCTGCCTTTCCCTTTGGCAGACTTTCTCATAAAGGTAGGTTTCGACCAAACGCGGGATGGAATCACCCGCACCCCTCGGTGACACACAAGGAGCTGGAAGGCGGGGAGCAGAAAAATAAGCCGAAGTGGATGAGGGCTCGAGGTGACCCGTGTCCCTCGGAACAAGGCTCGACCTCAGGACTGGCATCAAATAGACTAAACGTTCCGTTAACAGGAAAATATTTTGAATTTTATTTTTTCACGTTATTATCAAGTACACAATTACAATAATGTCACACATCCCTATATGATTCTATGTATTTTGTTTTTTTCTTTTGTCTTTTTTACAAAGTGTACAGAGGGAAGGACGTATACAATATTTAACAGGGTATTTTCTACAGAACAATAATTTATATTATGTCCTTGTAAAAATCTGTACCTTTTTTAAACATTAAACTGAAACATCCATTTTATAGCATTTGCTAAGCAAATTATTTAAGAATTAAAACTAACCTGTAACTAATGTCAGTACATTAACAATAACTATAATTTCATTTTCTCTTTATACAGACAAATACATTTTACAAAATCCACTTGACCAAACCCTTATTTATTAAAAAAAAAAGTTTCAACGTTGTGCTTTAAAAAAAAAAAAAAAAAGTGTGTATGATTCCAGGCTACGTAAGAGAAAGAAAAATGTGTAAAATTGTGTTCTTTGTCTTTCAGCTTATTTAAAAAAATAAAGTTCAAAATGGCTAAAATCCTCGGCAACGCTAGGGGAATTTATGCAGATTCCGTACACTTTTCAGGTTTCCAGTTAGAAAATGCTTGAATGTTAAGGGGAGGGGGGGGAGAAGGGTCGCAGGAGGGTACTCTGCAAGATGCCAATGGCCAGTCTCCGCTGGGCTTTCCTGCATCTGGTTTTGGCAATCGGTAGGCAACGGGGCAGAGAGCTACGGCCACGCAGGAGAGTCCACTGGCCCCCGGGGATGTCAGCGAAGGCACAGCGCAGCACACGGGCTGGCGGCCCGTTAGTAGCAGTACTATACAAGAGCACGTTGGGCAAGTCTGGGGGCACCGTCAAGCAGGCATCGAAATAAAAAAAAAAACAACAAACAACAAAAACCCCACAAAACACATTACACAATAAGGTAGCCACATGGCATTCGGCTCTCCTGAACTGCAAATTAAAACGGCGAGTATTTCGGCTTAGAGGGAAACAGAAAGGCTGAGCAGTAGGAGCGGGGCTTGGTAACAGAACAAAGTAGAGGAGGCTTAGAAGATGCAGATCTGAAAGGAAACCTCTGTCCCTTTACCACCCCAAACCTGAAACCATCACTAGAAATCCTGTCTGAGTCCAACAGGAAATTTTCCTGCCTAGAAACAGCGCTGGGCCAGGTTCTGAACCCTTCCCATTAATGAGCTGCTGGTGACAAATCTATCCCCAGCTGGCAGGCAGCCGGGTCCCAGTTCTGCAATCCATCGTCAACCAGTGGCGTTGGCAGGAATTTGGGCAAGGGGAGCGGGGCCGGGTCCTAAAATCTGGCATGTAATTAAATGGTTTGGGTTTTTTTTGCTCCACAGTTGTTGTTAAGGTACATGACTTAGTGCTTGGTACATTTATGCTGCAATTAGCAAATGATATGGCGCTATTTTATAATAGTCTTCAGGTGGCAAAATTGCATATAATAATTGTAATGTTCTCCCAGCTGTTTATAAACAGATTAAAAGAACTGGGTTAATTCTGGATACTGTACTAATTAATAAACAGCAGCTTAACAGAGCTGCTAATGGCTCAGGAAAAAACATTCAAATTAGAAACAGTTCTGTTACTATCATAAGTTACTTATTAAGGATATCTACATTAAAACATCTCTACTCCTTATGAATGCATCTGCTCCACAACATCCCCCTCTGAAGCTCCCACTGTAAATATCTGGTTTCCAAAATCGAGGCACCTCTTGGTCTTAAATTTTATTCTAAAACAATAAAAACATGACCTGAACCACAAGGTGTTCTTTCAAAGAAATACCAATACACATAAAAGCATTAAGTCTGAGGTACGTTTACCGGCACGTACAGACAGTTGTGATCTATTAACTCTGCAAACGGAACAACAGTATTTCATGTTTCCAACATTAAGACAGCAGTAAATTGGAAAAAAAACAACACCCCACTCATTTGTAACAGGCAAATCCTTTCAAAGACAAAGAAGCACAGAACAATAAACATAATATTTGAGCATACTTTTAAATTCGCCAAAGAAAGGTAACAAATGCCCCAAACCACTTTGAAAATATTTTTATCTCTGAAACCTGAATTAAAACGCAGAATAGTTTTCCGCAATAAAGTCAGATGTGTAACTCCTCAAATGGAAAACAGTTAACCTGCCACAAAGTCTATAGTCAAAACAAGACAATCAGGTGGGCCCTACTGACTTTACCTCCAGCATCACAATTCCCCATTTTATACACATCTCTGACAATTTTATCAAACGAAATTTCATATTTTTAAAATTCACGACAAAACTGCATTAACATGGACACTGTGAGTATCAACGAGGTCAGTAAGATAAATATACTTAAATAAACTATTACGGTTGAAAAATTCAGTAAGAGACAGGGTTTACTTTATTAAATGCAACTTTATTGTTGCCATCTTTTCTTCATTTATTAAACAAACTGAATAGAATTCAGAACACGCTATTGAACAAAAGGTATAAAAGTCAACTAGAAGCAATAATCCTATTTTTATACAGCAACAAATCAAATGCACAGTATGTTGTTTTTTTTTTTTTGTTTGTTTGTTTTTTTGTGTGTGTGTGATCGCAGGTGATTGGCTTTAAAATAAGCTAAGTGCCCGAAAGGCAAAATTCCTTTATAATTCCAGCCATAAGTCTGTGAGAGAGACTTTAAGGCAGCCCAACATCTTTATGATGCCGCATAATGTGCTGGTTCTTCTCTGAAGGCCTTCGGAAACCTTTCTTGCAATACTCACAACGGTGAGGGTAGTCTTTTGTATGAATGGAAATAACATGCCGTTTGAAGCCTGAGGCGTCTGTAGTGCTATACTCACAGTACTCACATTGATAAACTTTCCTGCCACTGTGTGTTTTCATGTGTTTTTTCAGCTCGTTTTGTTGCCTAAAGCCCTTTCTACATCTCTTGCACCTGAACGGAAGATCCTTTGTGTGAACTGAGAGTATGTGGCGACTCAGAATGAAGGGATCTGCAATCTTAAAGTCACAATGTCTGCATTGGTGCAATTTTTTACCCTTGTGAGCCGCCACGTGTTTTTTCAGTTCCGAAGGCCGATGAAAGCCTTTATCACACATATCACACTTATGAGGATAGTCTTTTGTGTGGACCGAAATTATGTGTCGTTTCAGATCACTCGAGTTTGAGCTCTTGTGGTCACAATGCAAACACTGATGTGTTTTACTTTCTTGATGCATAAGCGTATGCTGCTGCAGCTCTTTGGTATCTGAAAAAGTCTGGAAACAAATATCGCACTTGAACGGCGTTTCCTTACTGTGTTTAGTCTTTACGTGAGTTTTCAAGTTAGAAGAGTCGGCAGATCGGTATTCGCAATATTGGCACTGGTAGGGTTTTTCACCAGTGTGGATTCGCATGTGCTTCTTGAGCTCCGACGGATGGCGAAATCCTTTGCCACACTCCACGCAAATGTGAGGAAAGTTCTTGCTGTGGACAGCTAAAAGGTGATGACTCAGCAATCCTTGTTCTGCTGTCTCATAGTCGCAGAATTTGCACTTGTGCATTTTATTAACTCCTTTGTCCCTGTGCACCATCTTGTGAGTAAATAAAGTTCCTGCGTGAGAGAAGCTTTTCCCACACTCATCGCACTCAATAAGCTTTTCTGTTTTGTTGGTCAGCTTGTGACTCTCCAAGTGGTTATGTAAACTTATTTTTTTGTTCGTAGTGTAATCACAGTCTGTGCATCGGTATTTCTTCTTAGTAAGAAGGTGCTCCGGGTGGTTTTTCATGTGCCTTTTCAAGAAACCTCTAGATTTAAATTTCTTTCCACAAATCATGCAGGGGTAGACTGTCAACGGATGACCATCAGGGCCAATGATTATTGCTGAAAAACAACGGAAAACCCTTCATCAATATTGTGCTACGATATTACACATCAATAAATGTCGTAATTCAACCTTAACAATCAGCTGAATTGTTAAATAAAATCAGAGTCAGACACATACACCATACTATATAATAAACAAGCTCATTACTGGGTTAGGTAAAAGAAATTGAGGGAATTACTATTTCAATTCATTAGTGGGTTAGGGAGAAGAAACTGAGGGAATTACTACTTTCATTCATCATCAGGAGAAAGGAAGTACTGTTTTTTGATGGAGACAACCAAAGCATCACCCAGCTGTTCTTCACCTCAAGTAATTCTGCCTTGAAGAATTCTGAGCGAGTTCACACATTAAATACACACAGAAACCAACACTGGTGCAAAGAACAGCAGCCAACTTGTTAAATGGAGTATTACATAGTAAGCATAGCACATGATCTGCTTTGACTTTCCACAAATCTATAGATAAAGTTTAATCTGGCAGCTTCGTCACCTACTGCTGACTACAATTCATATGTCCCCAAATTAACACCTCCTCCTTGTGCCATCTGTCACAGTTACACTCTGAAGAGGTAGCAAGCAGGAATCAATGAGAACACATTTCACATACAGACACCTCAAAGCTTTGGAGCTTATTTGCACCCATCCCTCAGCCTGATTTGTTTACCCTGAATTTGCCTAGGCATGCTAAAAAGCTCTCTTTTCCAAAAATGTTTTAGAAGGAGAACTGCCTAGGTAGCTGGAAATAGAAAAAGCAAACTTTAAGATTAAAATTTGCCTGGTTTACTAATTCAGTGCTAGACAAAACCAAACTCCTACAGCTAACTCACAATTTGGAAAGAAACTTTCAGTATCATTTAAGGTAAGGCTACTAAAGAAAACAGTCGTGCTTTTTCAACTTCATCAGACCAAATAAATCATTCGGACCACAACACAGTAACAGCAGAAACTAAAGAACACCAAAACAGCGCATCTGTTCTTACAGATGCAAGTAAGAACACTGCCGTGAACATCAAGGCAATTTATTTCACAATTAAAACAGAAAAGGGTACAGAAGTTACACTACCTACTGTAACATAAAATGTTCAGATTTTCCAGCTACTTATTGAGCCGATATAATGAAATGTGTTGTTCTATGAATTTTCATAAATGTCAAAAAGGGTTCCTTAAAAGTACTATCACAGAACACTGTTTATCTAACTTCATCTTTAAAAAAGTTACATTAAACATTAAAATTGGTGTGGCAAGTTAAATATATAGGTTTTTAACCCTTTGCTATCATACCGATTTTTTCTGCCAGAGATGGTTTCCTTTAAAACACACCTCCCCAACCCAAACCAGCTCTGTGTTTAAGAACTTTAAAATTAAATATGCACTAATTTATGATGTAGAAATGTTGTCAACAAACTAATTCCCAAAATAATCACATTTTTTTACGAGACACTGCACACCCTATCAGCAAAGTACATCTCTTTATGAATAACTGCCCCCAGAGGAAGGAGAGCATAACCAGCCACCAGATACTCACCTGTTTGATACTGCCTAGACTCAGGTCTCCTTTTCTTCTTTGGTTTTTGTTTAGCCAGTCTCCCAAGTCCAGCCGACTCATCTATGTGCAAAAGAGCACTTGCAGTGCCGTTCCGACTTTCGATGCCATCATTGTTATTACCTAACAAGATAAGGTAAAAAGTTACCTACCATCACCACTCCACAGATTATTTGAGCAACAAATTCTACAATGACAATATAAGAAATTGTAAGCTATTATCTGGACATTTAATCAAACCATAACAGGATGAGCTGCAAAACTTCTCTGTATTTAACTTAGGTATTATGAACCTGAAAGCGTTGGCTTTGTCAAACTGATTTTACAGCAGTAGACCATTTACAGGAAATAATGGTTTTCCATTTCACAAACAGTTCTCCTTTAAATGCAGTCATTTTTGCGTTTCTTTGGTTGCTAACTATGCCCAAAATGTTTAACAGCAGTAAACAACAGCATGTCACAGTATTTACTGCGCCCTATTTTCTTCTCAGTCCTGAAATACATTCATGTGTGAGCTTCCATTCACTTCCGGACACCTGAATTCACCTGACTGAAGTTTCTCACACACCAAGTTACAGAACTGGAACTGTGATCAAAGAATCGTTCTGAACAGCCCATAAACTTGCACACAAAGAACACTACTTACTACTGGCACACCTGATGCTTTAACACTTGCAAATTCTTTCTACTGGGAACAAAGAGCATGCTCAGAGTTGTACAACAGAAAGAAGTAAACAATCACAGAGCTTCATGTTTAATACACAAATGGTATCACTGGATGCAAAACAACATGCAAATTACAAGTAAATATATCTGTATCTTTGGGAAGGTATTTATTGGCAATCAGTTTAACACTGGTGATTTAAGGGCAGAGGTAAATTTTAATGACAAATTGTGTGATTAAGTATTTACTTGTATCGATAGAAGGCAACAGTTCCTAGTGAAAGCAAAGCACACAAATAAGACAGGAAGACTGAAGTGGAAGAAAGTGCAAGATGCTTAATAGCTGTTCCCTTTGTAGAGTGCTGAGAGTGAACATTCATGATTAATACAAGATTCAGAGCCAGGAACACGCATGTGCAAATTCTGGAGATTCTGATCTATATGCTAGCTCAAGTGTTCAACAGGAAACGTGGCAAGTGACAAACGCTGAAAAGAAAAACTCATTTCACATCTTACAGGTAGAAAGCTTGCAACAGGTGCATGAAGAGTCCTTCTAGAGTATAATCCAAAACAGGCCCCAAACATTTTCTAATACTAGAATAAAATTTTAAGAACTTTCTGGAATGTAAAGCACAGTGGGACTGGGCTTTGCTACAATACAGCACCAAAACAAATTTAACATTTCAAGATGCCATTGTTACCAACTCTTAAACCCTCCTTAAATGGAGAAGAGTTCTGGGAAGTGCAGATGACAAGCCTCTGCCATCTTCATGCTTCATTATTTCTTCCCTTCCTGTCACCTCTCACCTTGCATGTTAGGCTGCTTATTAGTGAGAATGCAGTAACTCCACTGTTTCCCACGTTCTTACATTCTTCTTTCAATTCCATCTCCCTGTTCTTAATACGCTCTGCTCATTTTTCTCCTCCTTCTCCAAAAATCACTGAATGTTCAGTCTACAACTGTTGTTTCGAGTTCACTTGATTTCATTTTTACTTCCCACTCATCCTGGCTTCTGTCCTTTCCTCTCCACTGCAATTGTGCTCACCAGTATATAGCCAAGGATAAGGCTCTGGGTACGCCACCATTCATCTCCTAAACAACTTTTAACACACACTGCTCCCTGAAATCTTGCCCTCCTTTGACATACGTCCACGATTCCAGCCCCCATTGCGTTCGCAGCACTTCCCTGCCTTTTTTTTTTGCCAGCACCATCACCACAGCCCACACCTTACAGACATTTAACCTAAGTTTTGTCCTCTACTCTACTATTTCTTCTGCTTTGTTTACTCAAATTATGTTTAGAAGGAGAACGTGGCAATACAGAAACCTTTCTAAGATGAGATTTTGGTCTACCAGCTTACATAAGGTTTGGAAATCAGTTTGTACACCAGTTGGTGCGCAGATACTAATGATCAAGAAAAATGATTTTGCATGCTGGAAATATTCTCAAGGTTCTGCTATAATTTTAAGATGTCACCCTCCAGCTTCTTTTTTGTTAATCAATTAATTATTTCCGTTAGTGAAATCATGTGTTTATATGTTCCTTCTAGAAAGCATTTAAACCAAGCTAGAGGTCAGTGTTGCCATTTCACTGACTCTTACATATTCCCACCTGCTTTTTTTTTTTTTTTTACCACCAAATAAAAATATTCAGTTCTATTCCCAAGCCAGCTCTTACTGTGTCCTAAAACTGTGAAGGACAGATGTACTTGAGATGCAATTTTTCAGCTGAAAGCTCACGTACTTCCCCTTCTACATGAAAATACGAAGGAAAATACTTATTAAAATAGGAATAGGAAGAAGCCTGCCTTACAGCTTTTCTCTTCTTCTCTTTTTAATTTTAAGGCTTGTTATGCCAAGAAACCATTTTTAAACTAAAGCTTTATAAACAAACACAAAAGCATAAATACTCCACTACCCTCCAAAAAACAATCCCCGACATTTTGCTATAGACAGTGTCACCAGGAAGAATTCTTTGAGAATTACCTACCATAAGCTGCTGCCCAAGCTATGGGCATGAAAGTTTTAATTTCAGTGTCATCAATTTGCTGTTCATGGGCCACTGCTGCATCCTCCTCTCCTACAATCACTTCCATATAAACCTCATCAGCTATTTCTGCAACGTCTAAGAGAAAAAAAAGTCAAGAAAAAAATTAATAGGAACACTGCACTGTTGAAAGTGAAAATCCCTGTTCCCAAATGAAAGCCACCTACTTACTTAAGTCTTCATCTTCATGCTGAGAATCATTTACAGTCATGTAAACCATTTTCTCCCTTGGAATACGAATACTGCTATTTTGATCGAGTAATCCAACTGCGTGGTCATTCTCTGGCTCGCTCTCCACAATGTCTACTGTGCCACCTAATTAGGAAGACCAGAGCAAAATATTTTAAATACACTTTGTTCAAATTCTATACTAAACCACAGCAAACTGAAAGTTTGTAACTCTCTAACATTTATATCTGCAGTCTAAATGACCTGGGAAACCACAGTCTTTATTTGTGCAAAATTTCAAATGTCAGGTTGGAGTATTCTAAAATGAGCGTATTTTACCTAAATCATCTTCTCCAGGATCTGCTTTGAATATATAGACCTTGATGACTTCTGGACAAATGCCATCCACTTTACAAGAGCCACTTTCTGACTCTGCTTCCATGGTAATTTCAGCAGAACCTTCGTGTTCTATCTTACCAGCATCATCCACTACAAAAACAAGTTATTACAATTATCCAGTCATATACAGACAGACATATATGAAATACTTTATTATGTAATTACTCAAATTTGGAAGCAGTTTAAAATGAAGTCGTGATAAAGAACCTACCCATAAATACTTTTTTCATATCCTTGAAAACAATGACAATAAACAGAAATAAACTCAAGCTGTATCTTCTAGTTAAGGGGGAAGAGTGCTGCAGTGATATGATTAGAAGCATGACCACCGCACCGGGCAATGCTAATAGGAAAACAGTGATCTGCAGCAAGATGATGGCAGGAAGAAACTGCATGTTAGTACTTACTCTGTGGCATAATTTCACTTACTCTCAGTTTTAATTGCTTTCTCCTTCACAACTAATAAGCTATTAGCTGTTTTTTTCAAAAGCATTATCTGTTGCTCAACCCTGTCTCTAACGTAAGGGGTACTATTTCTGCCAGTCAGACCTGGTTCCTTGCATTGCGGTGTCACTGATGCTTCTTCAGCTCACCAGAGAGGAAACCTAAAGGAAAACTACAGGAAGAAACCCCTCCACTTTTCTCATCCACTCAACAGCTGAGGGATCAAGCACAGTGTCAAAGCGCTGCCCTGACACTACAGCACTGGTGAACCTATTCAACTAATTGTTCATGGTGCCCTCAATGAAAAGGATTTGCACTTGATTTTATGCTATAGCCCTATACACTCTCCTTACTATCGTCTCAAATTTTTCTCTCTTCCTTTCAGAAGTGAGACGACACCATACTTGAGCTTGAATTGCCGTAACTTGCCTAGGCCTCCCACATAAACAGGGCTAACAGCCAGCTTTACGAGGAACACATTTCTGATTTTTAAGACACACTCTGCATCAGCATGCACACCCACACACCTTCTTACTTTACCAAGCGTGGGTTTTCAAGACATAAATACTAAATATGTGTGCACAAAAATCAAATCTAGCATCTCAAGGCCTTCAGAGAATGTCTCAATTTCAAAAGCCTCACAAGTCTCTTGAGTGTTCAAATCATTTAAAAATTCTTGACGTGATGGCAAAGGTTTGTAATTTGTGGCTTTACTGTTCATGAAGTCCCTTTTGGAGGCTGACATGGCCCCCTCAGATACATGCATGAATTCAATTAATGAGAACAAGACATGAAATTTATGCTAAAGCAAGTGTAAGAACTGTCCCATAAATGTTACAGAATTTTTAATCACTATGCCTACCACAAACAAAATACTTAATATAGTATGCTCATTTTACTGACACTCATTAAACTACCCTAACTAAATCACGGTTAACTACTTAGTAACCGCAATTCTTCCATTTACTTTAAGATCTGCTTTTAAAAAAACACCTCAAAACACTATTATTTTCCTGCCATGAAGTCAATAAATTAGCTGTTAAGTAAGATAAACTAGCACGTGTTTTGTCTCATGTATCAAACACAATTGTATTTAAGTATAATTTTTCAAGCAGGCATCATTATTCACAAAGAAATATCAATAACATTAAATTATGAAGCACTAAAATAAATTAATAAATCTCCTCACCGAAAGAGCAGCAGAAAAAACATTCAATACTCTTACGCCAAGTTCATAATCAATGGCCACCGTACAGAATGTTTCAAGCAGTATGATGTTTAAAAGTGATTTTGTGTCCCAGGACAACATAACACCTTGCAGTTGAAACCTCAAAGCATTTCAAAAGTAAAAACCTTAAGATATTCTTTTGAATCATGTTAACAACGTAGCTCCACAGTACATATACTCAGTTATTGAGCAGACTTTCATAAATTCTTTGGCATATGCACGAAACACCAAATGTCACTGGAACTCTGACAAGTAAACTTGCTTTCGTTCCTACATTAAATTTATGTAGTTGTTCTCCTTTAACTTGGCTGTTTCCAGTGTCACGCACGTGTACTTGGAAGGCTTTCAAATGAGTGTAGACTGATTTTACACTGATGAAGCCAAAGGGGAAGCCTGCCACTAAGCTCAACTGATGCTGGAACATATTCAAGGAAGGAAAATTATGGCTGAAGCAATCAAAGAGAAAACAAACCTACGTGCACTGGTTTCTTTTAACCAAAACAAAGTTTACTTCCATACATATATGGAAGTATTCATTGATAACATTTACAAACAGAAGAATTCTAGATCTTAAAAACATGCTCCATTTACTTTTTGAAACAAATTCTCCAAGGTTCAAAGTCATGATTAAAAAAATTCATTACACAATTTAGAGTTTGTTCATGTCTGATTTCCCTCTATATTCAACAGTGTTTTCAATATGTAGCAACTGGTTTAAATATTTTTTAACAGCACCATTAAACTGTAAGGAAATTCATGTGTAGGAATAGTAGGCCAACTTTTCTTATGCAAAAGGAAAAAATTTCACTCTTGACAGGTGGCAACAGCTGAAAAACTAAAGCCCCTGAAGGGCTTTAAATTTGCAGTATAGTAGCAAACAGGTAACAGGAAGGAAAACAGGGTGGAAAGAAAAAAGTAAAAAAAAAAAAAAAAAAAAAAGATAAAAATCAGAAAAAGAGACAAGGCAAAAGAGAACAGGCATCTATCACACAAAGCACAATTTCCATGGTATTTTGTTCTATGGCTACATAAGCTTTTATCTCACTGATTCATTGATGCTCTGACAGCATTTATAAAATTTGATTTCTATTTAACACTTCCCCTATGTTTCTGCATTCTCCACATATCTCAGTCTCACAATCAGAGAAAATGATATTCATAAATACTTGACTGATCAATGTTTAAAGTTGGAACTCTGATGATGTTTAAATTTTTCATTCAAATTCACAGCCCATCAAGGGATCCCACAAATACTGTGCACGACTGATCTTCTCTTACATTGTTCCTCTTTGAAATTAAAAAAATCCACAAACCAGCAAAAACCCAAAAGTACTTAAAAGTATTAGTTAAGCTTGTAAGAGATCACTTCCTTTCAAGCAGAGACCCTGGGCAGTTATTAAACTAATCACAAGTCACATGCTAGAAAAAAAATTCAAACTAGCATTATTCCAATGCTGTCATACCTTGTGCCTCCATTTAATTAGACATTTAACTGAACACTAAAAACTTTAAGTGCATTTCCCCC
>JAOXNO010000001.1:126447761-126460091 GCA_028565335.1 Limnodromus scolopaceus
CCAATGCTGTCATACCTTGTGCCTCCATTTAATTAGACATTTAACTGAACACTAAAAACTTTAAGTGCATTTCCCCCCTCCCTCTACTAGCTGGTAGCTTTACTTCAGCAAACAAGCATTCAGACTAATTCTCCAAGTTACAGAAAAAAAGAGATAAAAATTATTAGGCACACCATTATTTTATGTAAATTGCTAGAATGCATTCTATGGCTGGTTTGCTAATGTTCTTCTCAGACTTCACTGATGAAAGAAGCCTGCTCTTTGCATACTATGAGCTGTAAGAAACAACTAAAAAAAGTATGCACGTTGCAGTAGTTGCTTCCATATAGAGAAAATGCTTCATTTTTTATTAAAAGCACAAACAGGTGAGAAAGGTGTTACACAACATGAAAGATGTACCATATTTAAAGCCTGTCTAGTTACCGTTTACATCACAAGGGTATCAACAAAAAGAGACCAACAGAGAAAAAAGAGGAATAAAGAGTAAAGCAAAGAAATAAAAGATGTAGGCAATGTTAACAACAGGTTGCTTAACGTGTGCTATCATGATGGCAGCATTTGTTTCCTAAAAAAACATTACATCTAATAAAAAAAAATAATCCCATAACGTCATAAATTATAATGTCCAACCAACAATGATCTCCTACATCTTTACCCTCCTGATAAAAGAAGTCCAATAGCATTCTTGGGACAGAAACAAACCCTTGTGCGTTGATAGTAAAACCAGTATTGAAAACCCAGATAAGGCCAGTTTCCCCATATAGGAACATAAACGCTACCCCAAGATCCTACATTTGCTTAAATGGCACATCTTTTGTTAAACCATGGCATATACACTTTCCTCAAGAAGTTGGGTTTTCGTTTTTTATATCCAATATTTAATGGATCAGCAGATACAGACTTTGTAACCTTGCAGTCTTTTACTCCTAACTAGAAAAATGCCAATATCCATAACTGTCATTTTTTAATGGTTTCCACAAGATTTTACATTTATTCTTTCCTTCTGTTTATCCTTTACGTGCAATTAAATGAGGAAAATAAATGAAACGTAAAAGATAAAATTCACTTAAGCAGTAAGAAACCTCCCATCTTTTGCAAATACACAATGCTCATTGCTAAATAACAAACTGAAACAATTCTTACAAACATTCTAAAAAAAAGTCTGTATCTACTTGAGTTCAATAGATCTTAAAATCTGTCTAAGGAGCAATTAGGCAAGAATAATATATTTTGTTAGCTTTTATGTTCCCAAATGATTTTCTTTGCTGCTAAAAAAATGCATATCTTGGGATACTTGCCTGCTTACAAAATAAACAACCCTATTTAATAATTCTTAATGAAAAAGGCCACTGCTAACTATTCTGTTTTCTCTAAAATAGATTAAAAGCATGCTGTATTCCCCAGCCAGACTTTGTTCAGTTATCTGTGGCAGTAACATTTTACTTGTACTTCACTTGATAGCAGAGAATTCCTAGTCCACTGAAAGAGTTATTTTTACTGTCCAGTTACCTCTTAAACGGCAAAGCAGGTTTCCTAACCTGTGGGAAAAGAGAAATCTGTTCTATTTTGATTTTAATGCCACTGCCATTACACAGGAGCAACAGTATACCCTACGCATCTGAACCTCCCCTAAGGGCAACAATCTAGCAGAGGAGAACTTCCTGAGCTCCAAACTGGTATCTAACACTTGCCCTTCTTGTCCTGCTCTCCCCAGCACACAAATCAGACCAAGCTCTGAGGCATCGCTCAGCCCAAGGGAACTCTCATCGCCCTCACCTCTCACGGTGACCTCCTGAGCAGCACGGAATTCCATAGCAGCAAGTACTACCTCACATAAACAAAAACATGATTTCCTACATCTTGAAGAACCTCCAGGAAAAAAGAAGGTGGTATTTGCTTATGCTTAGGAAATAAATAAAAGCATCTTGTTTTCTTGAGTAGAAGTCTACTGGATGGCCCTAATGAAGGCATGAACTTTAAGGCTTTGTTGATCAGATCCATTGTTTTCAACTTAAACATCCATCAAGGATGAGAATAGATGGGTTTCACATAAACTGATGGAAAGACACAACCATTATTCTCTCTGAGTACCCTGGGTTTTGACTCCTGTAATGAAAAGTGTTAATTCAGATACAACAAGCAAAAGACGTGTCTAACTCAGATCAAGGTAAGGATATAGATGGACACAGTATAGCCCGTGTATTTGCGTGCATCGTGCAACTTCCTAAAACTGCAGCTTACACTTCGTGAGGCTACCTTTCCCTCTCTCCAGACTCCCCTTGTCACACCTCCTTTGTGCCTCACCATTTAGCAAACCTCCTTGAATCCTTTTCGAGCTACTAACTAGTAGGAGTTTGCATTCTTTGTTGAATGAATATCTGATTCTGCTCTGCTGTTAAGTGCCCCAAGTCTACCACGGACCAAAAATGAAGCTTGAGGGCAAAGACTTATCCAAGAAAAAAGGTGAGTACATCAAAAGGTAGTGATAATATAAGCTGTGCCAAGAAACATTATCTTGGAAATGAAAACACACACACACAAAAAAGTATCAGTGATCAATGTAGAGCCTGAATTAAATCTAAATGGGAAAAGAAATATTAAAACCACTGAGCTTCTTGAAGCAAAGTCACAGAATGAAACCCACAGGGATTGTACTCTTTGAAAAGACAGACCAGAAACCAGTCTGCAATCAAGAAAGAAGATAGAAACACAACATTAAAAAAGCACACATAGATTAGTCATTTCAAAACAGCTGTCTTCAGGATAAAGCCAAGAAAATGGTCTTAAGAAAATCTATGTAGATCTAGCTCATTAGGAACAAAAATGGAAACACCTAAAGAGAGCCACAAGATAGGAAGAAGACAGCAAAAAGATTTTGCCAATAACTTCTATTGAAGGATACAGACTAAGAAACCTACAACAGAAAGAACATGAAGTGTCATCATCTGCTTGAATGGCAAAGGCATACTGAAGAACACAGTCTAGCTCCCAGATCTGGGAAGCAGCTACATTTGGCTGCTGTAATAGCAGACAAAATTACATTCCAACATCTGCCCTAGCAGTTCAGGGAGGTTTGCCAGAATCAAGCATGAATTTACAGGTTAGGATGAAATATCAAAAACCAGGCTAACGTTCCTTTTAAAAACCACCTAATACTAAGTTCAACCGAAGAACTGAGACAGTCAACAGATCAATGAACACAAATACTGCCAATGCAACAAAGAAATATGGAAATTAATTCAAATAATGTTTTCCATACAACGAAGAGATTATTTGGCAAGACAGTCTTTACTTGACGGAAAAGCACTAGACTCTGACTTCACAACCAGAAGAACTTGTTATGCAGGTTTTAAACACAGTAGGTGGTAACAGGGAACTTCCCTTTAAAATGAACTGTAGAACATACTTAACATTTTAAACACAAATAGAAAGGATGCATGTTTTGTAGCGTAACGATTGTTTTAAATGCTGGCTTATTTAAGGTTCTGAATCTAACCAAACCATATCACAAGACTATCAAGAGGCACTTAATTTTAAAAAGAGTATGAAACTACAGAAATACATGACTGAAAATGGAGAATATTCCAGCACAACTGAACAATTAAAATTCCTGTGTTTTCTGCCAGTTACCATCCGCCGGCAACTGGTACATCTAAGGAAACTTCCTAGCTGGGTGGGTATTTTAGAGATCATTGCGATATGCCACCACCAAGACATTGTGTCCTCATTCAGCCACTGGCGCTGGTTGAATGGGATCTACCCACCCCTCTCACTTGAATTTACAGAGTTTGCAGAGTGTCCCTACGACAGCAGCCCCAGAGGCCTCAGTCTGCTGCCCCAGCTGCAGGATGACAACCTGCAGAGGGAGGGTGAGCAGAGAGAGAGGAGCAACAGTATCTTAAAGAGCTACAGTCAGGGATAAGAAACAGGTTAAGGATCACCACGAGAGCCTTTACACAGCCAGGCCTCAATTATCCACAGGTGGATCATCCACTTTGTTGCCTAACTATGCTGCAGGTGCAGATGTATTTCAGCTGCTTTCATCTGATCTAAGTCAGGTCCAGAATCAGAAAAGTGCATTTATTAGCTTGGATAAATTCTATTTCACCTCAGCATGATTTTGAAGCTTAATTTTACAATATTCTGTGCTATCCATACTTTGCATTATCCCATTTCATTGTTTTCCCACATAATAGAGAATTAACTGTACCTCATATAAACTCAAAACATGGCTGCACAAGGTTACTCAAGGAACTCAAGAGATGATAAATTAAGAAATGCAGTGATCCTAGGTAAGGAGAAGCAACATTAAAATCCGTAAGTACATGATATAAAATTAAAACAAGTTATTATACATTTCAAAAAAGTGTCCAAGGAAAAAAAAAGGAGAAAAAAAAAAGAAAAGAAAAGAAAAAAAAAGGTAAATGAAGCAGAGCATGAAGTGTGCCTCATCAATGGAGTCATTTAATGCTACACAAAACTGAAGTGCCTGAAATGGCAATTAAACAAACGCGCCTAACAAAGCTTTTTTATTTCTACAACAAACAAACATTCAGCAGTGACACTCTGATGTTCCTAGGTGCTGCAATGAGTAAGCACTGCAATAGCTAACATACTTAGAGTAAGCTCTAGTTCACATAAATGGATATCCTCAGTAGAAAAAGGATTGATGGTATGCTCTGGTTTTCTCCACCCTCTAAGTCTTTTGAAATATGATTCAAATGGATTGTGCCACTGATCCTCAGGGAGATTAAGATATTCACGGTTGCTGCTCATCTGTGAGCAGCACTAGCTACTCTTTTTGTTAGCAGCATACCTCCATCCTTTGCTTATTGAGAGAAGAAATCACATCCTAACAGCAAAGAAAACCATATTGTTGCCTGTATCTAACTATAAATGGGGCGGAAGGGGTGGGGACTTAGCAAAAAACAAGACACAGATAACAAATTGTCATTTGGATTTCCATAAAACAGGTTTTTTTACTTTCTCTTTCCCATGATATTTTTTTGTTTGTTTTCTTTATGTCTTGGGAATAATATTCATAACCTGCATATACATGTGTTTTCAAGGAATGTCATTTCTTCCAGTTCTTACTAAGTATATGCCATTTAGTTTACTGGAATTCTTACTCTTTTGTTCACGTGCTATAATATGCAACCAATATAATTTATAAACAGATGTGCATTTGCCAGTATTTCTCTCCATTAGCCTCACCATAAATTTTAGCTGGTACATGTTCCTAAAAATAGCCCTATTTGAGTACCTTTGTGAGATCTGTATTTCAATAAATAACAGAGAAAATCTGGTTTTGGTATTGCCGTAACCCCTCTCTCGGATATTTCAAGCATCACTTGGGCCCATATCATAAGAATTTCGATGGCTTTACCCAGATACTTACAGGAAATCATAAGGTAATCTTCACAGTTGCCCTTCTCATCTTGATGTTCCACAGGGATTCCATTGGCATCGATCACTGCTTCTGATGCACAGTCTGCCACCAAGACTTCTTCAGAAACAACATCTGTTCCCAGAGTATCAGTGACAATATCTGCTTCTTCAACATTATCATGAACTACATGTTCTACATGTCCAACTTCAGGTACATGCATTGACTCAGTTGTCAGTACATGTTCTGGTATAGACATTGCTTCTGCTGTTATGTCAGAAGCTAAAACATCATCTGGGACAGTGCAATGAGCCAAAGAAACCTCTTCGGCTACGTCTGTGTCCAGCACTTGTTCAGGAATAATGACAGTTTCAGATACATCTGGCTCCTCCATAATATCTGGGCACTGAACATCCTCGATAACAACATCCTCAATGACATCTTGGATTACTACAGAATCTGGATCATCAGGAACAAAATTATGCACGGTTATGTCTGAGTCGACTACATCTGAAACAAATACTGTTTCCTGTACTTCCACAACAATCTGATCTCCATCCATATGTCCTGCATCAGCTCCTGGAAAACATAATTAAAGTAGCAATTAAATTGTAAAACTAACTCAGATGAAGTGGTTAATAACTGAAAGTACTTCTATTTTACTTCAACTTTAACACTATGCTGCAATTTAGTAAAGCAGGCATAATCGCCTGTAAGTAATTAAGATAGGCATATATAGGCAGAGCTGATAAGGCAAGTCCTCAGTAGGTGCTAACGTAACTAAGATGAACAACAATTTTTAGACTCTCCCCCAATATCCAAACAACTATTACTTGGCAGAACAGTAGCTCATTCATGTTTCTCTGAGTAATAAAAACAACTGAAAATTAAAAGCGACTACTTTATACAAAAGGATTGATGCAGCACAGTGCTTTTAAGCTAAAACAAAATCAACGACAAACAGTCAATAGCATCTAATGTGAACATTTATCTACATATTAACTCCTGACAGACCTGTTGGATCAAAAAATGCATTTGGCTCATGTGGCTGCAATTCAAGCCCATCTTCATCCATGGCCTTTAACTTTCATCAGTCACAGCGTCTGTAGATGGTAAAGAAGAAAGGTTATTTAACTCTTATTGCGGCAAGGAAGTTTGCCTTTGCCTGTGCACTAAAAAGCAGAAATTTTTGGCGCACACACACACAGAAACAGCTGATTAAGGGGTATGAAAATACAGTTTTCTTAGAATCTTACAAATTTAAAAAAAAAAAAAAGACAAAGCCTAGACAACTTCACACTCAAATCGTTTTTGGATGGCGGGGAATAGAGCATTGTCGTATCAATAAAGCTCAATAAGATAAATTAAAGGTAGCAGCTAATAATCTGAAATGCACTCCACTTTTGATGTCCCCTGTGTTCACACCTGGGCAGTCAAGAGAAAGTTCCTCTTACATCACTCCAGGAACTGAAATCATCAATGTAAACTGCTCCCAGAACATAACACCGTATATTTTCAAACCTCGGATGTGTGAATATTTTAAAAACTCCTGCTCCAAGACAAAGTACCTATTTGCTTTTGTATTAAAAAATATCACCAGTTCTCAAAAATTACTGATGTCATATTATACCACGTTTCTTTGAACACAATGTCAATGTTTCTTCAATATGTAATAACAAATTAAGATTTCAATTTTCTTAACAAAAGAACCAAACAAGACCACAAAGTTAAAACACTTACTAAAATCTGAAACTGCAATCTAAATTTTGCTGCTTAAATGTGTGCATTATAATTAGGATCAGGCAAAGCTAGTTTAAAATGGGATCTAGCATGAACTTGCACTACTCCCTTGCACGTGGTCCAACTAGCTCCCTAAGTGCAGAACCAGCAAGAGGCAACAGAATGTTGCTACATATTTCTGTTCCTGTTTCTGTACAAGTGGAAGACGTGATTCTCCTTTCTCCAAACATTCTTCACAGTGACAGGCGAAATCTCCCCATTCCCATGATACTTTCACAAAAGACCTAGAGAAAACATTAAGACTCTGCCCAAGGTTTCCACAAGAATCACAACCTTTCCAAATTGTGTCAGCTAACATTTACATTGACTAAGTCTTCATGGGGGCAACTGCTATACAAAAGAAAAAATTAACAACTACTCCAAACCCACAAAACTACAACCATAACATGTAGCAAGCATTTTCTAGACTTCATCATTTTTCTAGCTCAGCTCTTCGTAACTCTTCACAGCTAACCACCTAATTTATATATGAGAAAATGTTGAGGGAGAAATATAGCTAGAAATTGAACTGGAGGAAAAGCAGCAGCAGTCTAATAATTTTCCACGAGGCCTCATATTTGCATGATGTTCAGTTGGAAGGCCCCTATATTTTAAAGACAGCTGTGCTAACAAATCATTGTGGTGTCCAGCTGGACATAAATAACCTCACAATTACTCTGACTGTCAAGCATTTCTGTCAGAAGCATCCACCATTAAGAAGAACAGCTCATCACATAAATGTTTTTTTCAGAATCAAGAGCAGAAGAAAAGCATTTCTCAGCCTCACATACTAGACTGATGGCAATCAACTTCTGGAATGCCACAGAAACAAGAACAGAATCACAAGGTTTCATACAGTCATTTAAGCAAGAATTATTCATACCCAAATTGGTTTACTTCCATCTATTCAGTATACACCTAGCCAGTCTATTACAAATGTCTTTCTTATTCATCTTGTCATCTTTTCTGTGTTGCCTTCAGTGTTTAGTTTCTCCAGTGTTTAGTTTTCTGTAGCTTCTTTTCCAACTTCCTGTGTGCCTGTACCTATATTATGTTTATTACCTCCTTGCCTGCACATTTTATCTCTCCAGCTTATAACGACAGCACACTCCCATCATCTACACAAAGCCATGCTACTCATCAATTTGTAGCAAAGATTGTATCAGCAATTCAGAGATTTTTTTTTGGAGGAGGCAGAGGGGATTAAAGGTTGGCAGAAATAAATTGCTTCTCCTCGGGCAACACACCCGTAAGACGCCAGCACTCGCTGTCCAGCTCTCTGGGAGAAGTCAAGACGCTGTTTCTGCCTGTGCTTTTGACAATTGTATTATCATACATATTAGCCTCTGATCGGCTGGGACCCATCCAGCTTGAAGTGCCAGTTCAGCACTAGCTACTGGAAGAACTGGCATTCGTTTTCTCTGCTTCCTGCTTTCATCACTCACCTGACCACCACTTCACCACAAATTCCTACTTCTTATGATTCATGCATGCACGCACTTTCTCAATTCTATCCTTTCCCTAAATTCCTGTGTCTATGAGCGAGGCTCTCCTTCATTGTCCTTCTGTCTATCCTTTTCACCCATGAGACCGAGAGGCTGCCACCACTACTTCTTGGCTTCCAGAACCAGCCCATTGATGCCATTTCTTCACTGCTGCTGCCCAGATTCCAGGCAACAGATGCTAAAACCAACAAGCCTGTGGGTGTTCACAATGGTGCAGTTTCATAAAGACACCAGCAGTGACAGCCCAGCAGACCTTCAGCTGCATATTCTGCATAACAATGTGGCCTCTTCTGCATTGGCGAGGTCTTTCCACCTACAGGGGGATAATATGCTACATACTGAATAATATGCTACAAAATGAAGACTCAGGTTCTACACAAACTGAAGAAGTTTCCCAGGCACATGGCTTTTCAAGACCAAGTCTAAGAAAGGACACAGATTTACACTTTGGTACAGGTTCCAAAGGAGAAGAAAAAAAGAACCTAACCTTTTGACTGACTGAGTTTCTTCCTGAAGAAGAGTTTTCATAATGTGCTTTTATACCCAGACCCAGCGAACAAATTCATGTACAGAGATTCTTATTCCTGTGCAGGACCATAAAGACTTTAAAAATGCTACACTAGATCAAAGAACCCACTTCCACAGAAATTTGCTGTGAACAGAGGACCAGAAGAGTATGCAGGCATGTAAAACAGGATTTAATTAAACTGTCTAAAATTATAAAAGCACCTAAATCAAAATCTGCAGTCCAAAAAGGCAGCAAGACACCATTTTTCTATCCATGGATAGAAAAAAAAAAGATTTCCCTAAAACTTCCTGAAATCACCTCAGGTTTTGAACATTCTAAGCAGTAGATGAGAAAATACTGTGTTTCTTCCTTCTTGCTCTTCATCTGAGCAGTGGGACAGCACAGGGGCCCAAGATTCAGCCACACAAATGAAGTTATGCCACATGGTTCTGTACCAACTTGCAGCTCCATGATGAAGACACTGCTCTGTGACACAAGAAATACCAGAGCTTCTTGTGAGCACCACACCAAACACCTTCAAATCCCTTGGCAAGCGCCCTAGGCTCTGTGGTACCACAAGTAATTCCAGCAGTTCATTTTCTTGCAAGATTTCAAGAGGGGCAGAAAGTCCCCTCAGATCTTTCAAAATATTCCAGCTGACACTTACCTCAGGAGCAGGTTCTGGCACCCAGTCAATTTTCAGTTCCGGTTTGGGAACCTAAACTCTCAAAGAAAAGCAGATGCCCAGTCACGTCCCTACACTTAGTCCTTCTCAATGCCCAAATCTATGCGGCTCTTCGTTAAAATCTCAGTCATTTGGGAAATGCTCTTCTACCACTATGACAGAAAGTGTCTAAGCACCTAAAATCAGGTCTTATAATGCTGAAGAAAACTAAATATCTACATCTTTTACTTGGCTTGGGTCTATACCAGCTTCACATGGATCGAGAATTAATAAAACTCTGAAATACATCCAATTCTGTCTGCAAAGGTAGTTCTTACAAATTGATTTTTACTTATTTATTCAGTGTTGGCTGGTTTTGGTTTTACGAAAGTCAAGGCAATATTTTCAAGTGGCAGGAAAGATAAAAAAATATATATATTCATGGAAGAAATGGTATTAAGCTATTAGAAATAAAATAACCTCCCAAAAATAAAAACGGGTATTTTCCATAAATCTGATCTTGAGTACAACAGTCAAGAGGAGCAACACAGGCACTGCACTAGTCTTGACCCATTACAAATCCTTGATTCAATAGGCCTAGCAAGGTAATCAAGATGAAATAAAAAGAAATAGACAAGCTGTCATGTTTTAAAGAGAGAACAACTTTAAAAATAGTTCCTTAGAAGAAAGAGCTTTAATATGCCACAGAAACCGTCAGTTTCTCTGCTCTCACCAAAAAAAAAAAAAAAAAGAGGAAATCTCAGAAAATCCATCCTTACGAAAAAGAAATTGATAGTTCTTAAGAAAAAGATAGCCCTTTGTCTACTCCTAAGGAAAGAACAGTACAACTGTTTATTTGGGGTCAGGGGCATAAACCAAATACACAGCAAAACTCTGACCCTTCTTCAAAATATAAAGGCACAAAAAGTGAAATTCCCCACATCCAAGCCTCAGCTCCTACCTACGCTGAGATGACTGAGTGCACAACCATAACCAAGTTCCCATCGTGCCTTGCTACATCACATTAAAAATTGCAGCACGCCTTACATGTCCCAATTGGGTTAGAGCCCCGAGCTACCCGAAGCTTCGCTGTGGTTATGAGATGACCGTGGGTCCAGTCTCCACTACTGCTGCAGTGTCACAACTCTCCCTACGTGACCCACTTACGGAGAATGCGATGCACGCACACTCAATCACACACACATGAAAGGTACAAAAATTATACTCCTATAGCATATAATTCTTATCTTGGAAATAAGCCCCACGATTATTAGGCGAATAGCTGGAAGAACAAAACCAGTGTTACAAATGCGACGATGTAATGATTTAGCTGTTTATTTCTTGACGCACCTCCCTCAGTTTTGGCAGGAGAATCTGTACTGCTGTTTCCATTGTGATTTTGTAAAAAAATCTCAGCTCTTTTCCTCTTTGTTGTAGTTCAGTGGTGTATTTGCAGAAACTGGTTAAAAAAAAACCCGGGTTTTCTCCAGATTTCAGAGAGGTGCTGTGCGTCAAACAGCACCAAAGCTAATTCTTAACAAACCCTAAATTATGGAAATAACCACTCCCGGGCGCCCCTTTGAAACTACTTTCCACTCAGGCGGGGGCCTCTGCAGGAGAGGGGATAGTCAGAGGGGAGCAGCAGCCAGCACCAAGGGGAAGGGGGGGACAAGGAGGTTTGGGGGGGACCTCACGCCTCCGCACCCGGCCCCTGGCGGGGCGGCCGCGCGATGGAGGCTGCGGGCGAAATTCCCAGCGCTGTCCCCATTCCCGGCCGGCCGGGAAGGAGGGAGGAGAGGAGATCGCGCCCGGCAGGGAAGGGCACGGCTGGTAGCCCTGGCGCGGCCGCACAGGAAGCCGCCACGGGCCGGAAAGCGCCGAGCTCCCCTGCGACGCGCTTGCTGGCAGGCGCCGAGCCGGGGAGGAGGGAGAGGCGGGGGAGAAGCGGGGGTGGGGGAGGTCTACGGGCTCTCCCTCTCCGGAGCCTGCGGCCCGGCGCTGCAATGAGCGGGGCCAGGGGCTCCCCCCTCCGGCCTGGCCCGGCCTGCGCGGAGGCACCAGCTATGGCGAGCGATTAATTCAAGATGGCGCCCGGCGCCCTCCGCCTCCCCCCCCCCCGCGCGCCGCCATTTTGTCTCCTCCTCCAGACACTCTCCGAACCCCCCTCGGCCGGGCCCGGGGCCTGGCACCGACCTCACCCGCCTCCCCCTGGGCCCACAACCACCCCCCTCCGCTTCCGCTCCCCTCACGCCGCCGCCCCCGCTGCCCAGGGCCGCTCCGGGCGTGCAGAACCTACCGGCCGGGGCCCTGCGGCCCGCTCTTTTGCCGGAGCCCTGGCGCGGCCTAGCTGCGGCCTCCTCGGGGCCTGCGCTGCGGCCTGGTGCGGGCAGGGGAAGGCCCGAGCCGGGCCGGGCGGCGGGGCCCAGCCCCGGGGTTGCTTACCGTGCGGGTGGCGGGCGGCGGCGCTCGCCTCGGCGCGGCCTCTCTC
>JAOXNO010000001.1:126460606-126483744 GCA_028565335.1 Limnodromus scolopaceus
TTCCGCGGCGCTGGCCGCCAGGCCTGCGGCCCGGCCCGGCCCCCGGTGCGGGCCGGCGGGCTCCGCGCTCCAGGCCAACGTGTTTTAGTCGCGTCGGCGAACCGGGGGTTTGGATTTTTGGGGTGCGGAAACCCCGCGTTGGGACGGACGGGGGCCTGGGGCCGGGGCTTGCGTGGCCTCGGGTCACCCTGGCCGCGGGGGGCGGCCACCAGTGGGAATTATTGCGAATAACAACAACAACAACAACCACCAGCGGGGGTCGGTGCCGGGCTGCGGCGGCGGGCCCAGCCGGAGCCCCGGGAGTCCAGGCGGAAGGCGGCTCCTCCACGCGTGATGGGACGGCGCGGCCCGCGCTGCTCCCCCCGTGAACAGCAGTACCGGGCGTGGGGTGTGGGTGTGTGTGATCGCCTTTTGTGGACGATAGAAAATTAGACATAATGTACCGTCAAAAACAAAGTCTGGGCTAGCAGTGTTTTCTCGTCCTGCAAGTTAATCATAATTTTATTTATTTATTTAGAAAAGAACTGATCCATGAAAAGATGGATCCTAAAGTTTTCGAGGCATCAGGAATTATATACCACGAGTAACCTCATGGAGATGAGGAGGTACATTCAGTTGGGTCAGAGTTGTGTAAGTGTGGGGTCAGGGCTTGAGGAGGCTACTTTGTATGCTGTTCTTGCCATTTAAGTAAACTGGAAGGAAATTTGCTGTTGCACTTATCAAATGGTGCAAATGTGACTTATCTGGCTATGAACAGTATATGTGTACTGTTTATGTTGCAAATGAACCTTTGGGTTCAGCTTTGACTCAGCTTTAATTTTATGCGCTAATCTCTTCTATCTTAACACACACAGGCTTAAAAAGTAATTTGGGCGATGCTTGTAGTTTATTTCAGTATAACATATGGTAAACGTGTGCCCTGCACTGTGCAAATTTTAACCAGGATACTGAGAACAGAAGAGGAACCATAATACTTGGAAAAATTAATTATTTAATTCTATGGAGGTTGTAGTTAAATTTCTGTAGAATCAGCCCAGACCTGTATTGCAGGAGAGGGCCCTAAAATATTTACCTTAGAAAAGAATTGCTGAGCTCGACCATACATGCGATGTTAATGTAAAATAGTCTTAAGTAAATAGTCTTGTCAGGACATAAGAGGCCAAAGGAACTAGAGCAGAGAAAGATGATCGTAAATTCATAATCAACAGCAAGGTAGATCTGGTATAAAAAAAAAAAAAAGTAAAAAATGGTCAAACTAGTAATTGTTTTTATTTGTGCATTCATAAGGTCCTTGCTTGGAACATGTCTCTAATAGCTTGTATTAGACAGTGCTTTCATAGAAGCTAAGTCATTAGAATAGTTAAGGGACTGGAGGAGAGGCTGAGAGAGCTGGGACTGCTCAACCTGGAGAAGAGAAGGCTCAGGGGGGTTTATCCATGTGTATTAATACTGGATGGGGGAAGTAAAGATGATAGAGCCAGACTCTTCTCAGTGGTGTTGAATGAAAAGACAAGAGGTGATAGCACACAGGAAAATCAATTTAAACATAAGACACAACAAAGAGACTGAATTTGTTCAAACAGTGGGACAGGTTTCCAAGAGAGATTGTGAAGTTCCCATCTTTGGAGATACTCAAAACCCAGCTGGCCACAGCCTTGAGCAACCTGCTGAGCAGGAGGGTCAGACTAGGAGATCTGTAGAGATCCAACTTGAATGATTCTACGATTTTTAAGCCATTTATTCCAACGAACATAAAGTACATAAAAAATTATGAACTGCAGATTATCCTATAAGGTCTTTGGTTCCAAGGACGTTTTAATCAATCTGTCGTTCACATAAGGAATGAAAGTCCAGCATACAGGGCAGGTTACCGTCAAAGATTCAGCATATCCAAATGTTATGTCATTGCAGAGGAAGACCTCAGAAAAGCTTTGATTCCATTGAAAGGCAAACGACTAGATGTTTTGTGAAGACCTAAATCTTAGCTTCTTGACTGGTTGGCCATTCACCCTGTCTGCATATAACCGTATCACCTTTATCCTCTTGTTCTTTACTACTCAGGAGCCAGATACCAGCAGCTTTTGAGTCAGAGAGACATTTTGTCCTGATGCAGCCATCGCCTAAGTGTTGTCCCCGGCTACTGTGGTTTCCAGTAGGCCAAAAACACCCTGGTATGATCAAGAACACGGCAACTCCCATCGGTGGAGCTGCCAGAAAGGAAGCCATGTTTACGACTGATACTCGCAGCCCTTTTTGCTCTCACAGCTGATGGAGGAGTCCAAGGGCAGAACCCACTTGAAAGCTGCAGATACAATAGGTATGCTTGCACCACCTGTGTAACAACACAGGTTAACTTACTTGCACAGATGTTTTTGTAACTTGCAGGTTTTGGAGTGGAGTAGGCAAATGGTAAAAATACATTGTAAGCAATAGGATTTCTGACCATAATTAGTCATTTGGTTGGGTCAGATTTGATACACCAGAGACAAAATATAGCTTGTATATAAAAGTTTATAGCTCAGTTGTTCACAGTCCTGTGAACAGAGCCCTTACCTTCTGACTCCAATTTTACCTGTGATCCAGTGTTTTCTTTCTGTTTTTCCCTAGAGCTTGTTTTAGTGTCACTCAGCAGTGGGTACCACGATGTATCTGAATTTACCCTCTCAAAGGCAAGTTAAGCTGGTGACTTTTGCTGAACGTCCTCTTAAAATTATATTAGTACTTAACAGTCATGGAGTTAGTTCTGAAGATACGTTTTAGTAATTTCTTACTTGGACACTTAATTATCACATTGGTTATTATGATGTTACGATCAGGTTCCCTTTAGGTTTTCTTAAAAAGAGTTAAGTGTGTCAAGTCATGAAAAATTGGTACCGCTGTCAGTCAGTATGGCTGATAATGTTTGCATCCATCTCACTGATAATTTACACGTGAATAAATTGTAAAAATTAGTAAAGAGCCATTTTCAGTCACAGTTCTTCCTTTTTTTTTTTTGGTGTCTTATTTAGATCCCTTTCCAGGTATTGGCAACATGTTTAGCAAACAGCAGTGTGCTGAGTAACACTGCCAGAGTACTCAAGCTCTTGCTTGTTTGTTGCTAACTGCCTTAGGTTATAAAATGCTAAGTTGAGGGTCCTTAGCTTTGTGTTGACTAGTTTGAAGGCCTTTATGTAAAAATCTGTTTACTTCTTGATCTACAACCAAGTCGCAACACAAATGAAATTGATAGCTGGAAGTTTAAACAAGATGGATTCAATTAAAAAACTTAGACTTGTCTTTCTAAATGGTAAAAGGTGATCAACCATAAGCAAAACACAAGGGACAGGATGAGTGGGTTCTCCTCCCCTTGATGCCTTCAGCTCAAGACTGGATGCCTTTCTGGCATTTTTGCCTGAGTCAAAGTCCTTTGGTTCACAAAGGAGTGAGTGAAATTTAATGGCTAACACTGTAGAGAGATTCATATTTGGCGATCTCTGGTGATTCTCCCCTGCCCTTTGAGAAGTGGAAGGAAGTACAGGTATCTCAAAGAATGTAACTTCTTGAAGGTGTATTTTTTTAGTATTCTGATGTTTATTATCTATGAATCGTTTCAAATCATTCCTTTTGCTCTGTCAAGACATGCCCAGGCCTATTTGCTGTGTAGCAGACAGTAAAATATTCTTGTCACTTTTTGTAGTCTCCATAGGGCTGTTCAAAATTTCTGAGGAATTGTCTGCACGTTAATTTGAGCTTGTAAGTTAAACTAATGTACTTACCTAATAGAAACGTGGAGACATTTAATTCTGGAGAGTTCTCTAGTGTCTATGCTCTGGTTCTTGCACTTGGCCAACAGTGCCTGTTTTTCCCCTCTCTCCAGTCTCAGATACTACAGTTGATATTTCTAAATATTGCCAAGGCTTTTACTGGCAGATTGAGACCCTATTCCTCTTTGCTGACCCTTTAGGAAGGGGTCTTTCTGTGGCCACCACAAGAGAATATTGCCACCAGGTTGCAATCACAAGCCTTTCATTATCTCCTGGCAACCACTTGGTCCTTCACCAAAAATATCGCAGGCTAGATGTCTCAAGGGTTTTTTGATGCAGGACCTGGAAACATCCATTGAAGAATGGGCCGAGACCCACAGAAGGAAATGCATCAGGATTATTTGATCTCAGCCACCGTGCCCAAAAAGGGTCTGAAGAAGAGGTTCTTTAATCCTGTCACCTGGGGCAAAAGTCCTGCCAAGAAAACGGATGGTGGAACCTCCCAAAGCAGCAGTGGTTATTGCTCTCTGCTGTGACACAGGTATATGCCTATGCACAAAATCTCAATGGATGAAGCAAAGTCCTTTGAAACTGCCTACAGAAAAGTGAGGACAGCTCAAGTCATCTGGAATTGACAGGATGTTTTGTCCACAGTATGAAGTGTCAAATTGTATTATGGCCAAGCAACCAGCATCATCAAATTCAAGAAATCACAGCACAGGACAGATGCGGTCAGACAAAAAGGACACAACAGAAAGGATACTCTTAAGGTGTGAGGCGATGCTATGAGGAGTCGGGGCTTGGTATTCCTGGTGGACAGAGGAATGAGAGGTGTATATGAATAATCTTTCTTGCAGGTGGGATCACAAGCCTCTAAAACTGCTCAGGTCTCGCTATGCATGTGTGATCCATGGGCACCAAAGGGCACGTGCTTTACAACCTTGCATTCCTCTCCCAAAGCATGGTTCAAATGGTTTAGCCTTGTTTGGCACTAAATTCAAGCAGCTTCATCAAGGGCCCAACTTAAATGTCTCTATGCAAAAACACATAGCATGGGGAACAAACGAGGAGCTACAGACATGAGCACACCTGCAGGGCTATGATCTTAACTGGCGTCACGAAGATACAGTGGGATGGCTTCTATGACTGGAGTGTTGGAATGGAAGGATACAGACTCTTCAGGAAGGACAGGCAGGGGAGACGAAGAGGGGGCGTTTCTCCATCTGTGTCAATGACCAGCTGGAGTGCATGGAGCTCTGCTTGGGGGTGGATGAGGAGCCGACCGAGAGCTTATGGATCAGGATTAAATGGAGGACAGGGACAGGTGATGTTACAGTGGGGGTCTGCTACAGGCCACGTGACCAAGAAGACCAAGCAGATGAGGCCCTCTATAGACAGGTGGGAGCAGCCTCATGTTCAGAAGTCCTGGTCCTCATGGGGAACTTCAGCCACCCTGGTATCTGTTGGAGGGGCAACACACTAGGGCACAAACAGTCTAGCAGGTTCCTTGAATGTGTTGATAACTTCCTCCTCAAAGCGATAGAAGAGCCAATGGGGAGAGAGGTGCTATGTTGGACCTTGGACCTTACCAACAAGGAGGGGCTGGTGGGGAATGTCAAGCTCAAGGGCAGCCTTGGCTGCAGTGACCATGAGATGGTGGACTTCAAGATCCTTATGTCAGTGACGAGGGCGCACAGGAAGCTCACTACCCTGGACTGCAGGAGAGCAGGCTTTGGCCTCTTTAGGGATCTGCTTGGTAGAGTACTGCAGGATAAAGCTGTTGAGGGAAGACAGACCCAAGAAAGCTGCTTAATATACAAGGATCACCTCCTCCAAGCTCAGGAGCGATGGAAGAAGTTGGGTAAAAATGCCAGGAGGTCTGCATAGATGAACAAGGAGCTCCTTGACAAACTTACGCTCAAAAAGGAAGCATACAGAGGCTGGGAGCAAGGACAGGGAACCTGGGAGAAATACAGAGACATTGTCTGAGCAGCCAGGGGTCAAGTTGGGAAAGCTAAAGCCCAGATAGAATTAAATCTGGCCAGGGATGCCAAGGGCAACAAGAAAAGCTTGTACAGGTATGTCAGTGGTTCAAGGTAAACTAGGGAAAATGTGGGCCCTCTCTGGAAGGAAATGGGAGACCTGGTCACTTGGGATATGCGGAAGGTTGAGGTACTCAATGATGTTTTTGCCTTGGTCTTCATGAGTGAGTGCTCTAGCCACACTGCCCAAGTTACAGAAAGCAAAGCCAGGGACTGGAAGAATGAGGAACTGCTCACTGTAGGAGAATACCAGGTCTGAGACCATCTAAAGAACCTGAAGGCACACAAGTCCATGGGACCTGATGAGATGCATCCATGGGTCCTGAGGGAACTAGCAGATGAAGTTGCTAAGCCACTATTCATCATATTTGAGAAGTTGTGGCAATCCAGCGAAGTTGCCACAGGTGAAAAGGGGAAACATCCATTTTTTAAAACGGGAAAAAATGGAGACATAGGCAACTATATGCCGGTCAGTCTCACCTCTGTGCCTGGCAAGTTCACGGAGCACACCCTCCTGGAACCTCTGGTAAGGCACGTGGAAAATAAGGAGGTGATTTGTGACAGCCAACGTGGCTTCACCAAGGGCAAATCATGCCTGACAAATGTGGCTTTCTACGATGGGGTTACAGCATTGGTGGATAAGGGGAGAGCAACAGACATTATCTACCTGGACTTGTGCAAAACATTTGACACTGTCCTGCATGACATCCTGGTGTCAAAATTGGAGAGACATGGATTTGACGGATGAACAACTATGTGGATAAAGAGTTGGCTGGATGGCCACACTCAAAGAGATGTGGTCAATGGCTCAATGTCCAAGTCGAGAACAGTGACGAATGGCATTCCTCAGAGGTTGGTACTGGGACTGTTGCTGTTTAACATCTTTGTCAGTGACATGGGCAGTGGTATGAAGTGCACCCTTAGCAAGTTTGCTGATGACACCAAGCTGTGTGGCGCAGTTGACATGCTGGAGGAAAGGAATGCCACGCAGAGGGACCTGGAGAGGTGGGCCCATGCAAACCTCATGAGGTTCAACAAGACCAAGTGCAAGATCCTATGTGAGCTAGGGCAATCCCAAGGACAAATACAGGCTGGGCGGAGAATGGATAGAGAGCAGCCCTGAGGAGAAGGTCTTAAGGGTATTGGTGGATGAGAAGCTCAACATGAGTTAGCAATGTGTGCTGGCAGCCCAGAAAGCCAACTGCATCCTGGGCTGCATCAAAAGAAGCATGGCCAGAAGGTTGAGGGAGGTGATTCTGCCCCTCTACTCCACTCTTATGAGACCCCACATGGAGTATTGCATCCAGCTCTGGAGCCCTCAGCACGGGAAAGGCATGGGCCTATTGGAGTGGGTTCAGAGGAGGGCGACGAAGATGATCAGAGGCTGGAGCACCTCTCCTATGAAGACAGGCTGAGAGAGCTGGGGTTGTTCTGCCTGGAGAAGTCTTTGGGGAGACCTTGTTGCAGCCTTTTGGTACCTAACGGGGGCCTACAGGAGATATGGGGAGGGATTCTTTATCAGGGAGTGTAGCAATAGGATGAGGGGTAACGGATTTAAACTGGAAGAGGGTAGATATAGATTAGATATCAGGAAGAAATTCTTTCCTGTGAGGGTGGTGAGAAACTGGAAGAGGTTACCCAGAGAAGTTGTGGATGCCCCTTCCTTGGAAGTTTTTAAGACCAGGCTAGATGGGGTTTGAGCAACCTGGTCTAGTGGAAGGTGTCCCTGCCCATGGCAGGGGGATTGGAACTCGATGATCTTTAAGGTCCCTTCCAACCCAAACCATTCTATGGTTCTATGAAATTGGTCACAGTCTGTTCACAAGTAGAGGCTTCCCTGTCCTCCAGGTGGCTCTTTTAGTTATCTGACTCATTAAAGATGGATAAAATCAGTACAGGACTCTAGGACAGTCACCTGTCATATCCTCTAGCTTAAGCAACTAGCGGTCCTCCTGTGTGTGCTGCTCGACCTGCTTCCACCAGGCAGTGTTCTCACTATGGAGCTGGAGCACCAGCTGAATGCTGCAGCTTGGTGTGCTGCCCATCACCTTCCCCTGGGAGGTTGTGAAATGACTTTCACCTATTCATCTGGATTTTGCAATCACCATTAGTCTTCAGGGTTCTCCCTCCAGCTTGGTGTTAGTGGGAAGTTTTACATAGCTTTTGGTAAATGAGGCTTGGAAAGCACAACCTGGGCCGGATAGGTGCCCAGGCTGTCACAGTGCCTGGGCTGGGGGTAGCATCTGGCCTGATGTTTGTCAGAACAAATGGCTGGGCCACTGAGACTGGCACATGGCACCCATACCAACACGTGCAGCGCAAAGCCACCAACTCGCTTCACCTGTGGACCTTCGGGGAAAAAGCGTAAAAGGGAATACTGGGCCAATGTGGTATGGCTCAACAATCACCTCTAAGAACAGAAGTGCCCTCCTGTTTTATTCAGCAGCGTGGTTGAATTTGACTATGTCTATCGGTCTCCAAAGCTAGGATGAATTCCGACAACCAAAGTTGTGATGCTGATTGAACCACCTTGTGTGTACAGGCAGCCAAAGCGCTTGGGAGCCAAAGGCTTGAGCGCAAAGGGAGATGAATGAAGTTGTAAGAGAAAAGTATTTTCTTTGGATGAGAAAACTTGTTGCCATGAATGAAGTAATGAAACAAAGATTGACCTGAATAATCATGTATTAGTACACAAAATTCTTTTGAAGAAATTGCCATTAAAATGCTTATCAAATAACCGAAAGTCATTCAAAGGTCTTCATGGCATTATAAGGTATAATCTTCCCAAGTCCCAGTGTAGACATCGCTGGGATCTTCCATCTGGAGGAAATTCATCGTGATAAGGCTGGGATGTTGTGTAGCAAAGGAGTGGGAAATACAGAGGCTGAACAATGAAATGTGATCTGAGAATATCCTATTTGTCAGTGTTGCTCTCGACCTGAAAAATGGACTTGGATTTGGACAGAGATTCTAATGTTTCCTACTTAGAAAAAAAGAGTGATTTAAAATGTGTTCAAAATTACCAGGCTGCCAACTGACATGTTTTTTATTCAGATATTATTGTGCATTTTAAAGAACTGTATCCTATGTAAAGAACATCCTGGTGGAAAGACTGGCTGTGTTTGGATCCAGAAGAAGAATGCAAAAGGCTCATGTTCAGTCTGCCTGTGCTGTGCTATACAAGAATCAGAATCACAGAACCGTTTAGGTAGGAAAGGACCTTTAAAGGTCATCTGGTCCAAGCTCCCTGCAATGAGCAGGGACATCTTCAGCTAGATCAGGCTGCTCAGAGCCCTGTCCAACCTGACCTTGAATGTTCCCAGGGATGGGACATCTACCACCTCTCCGGGAAACCTGTCCCAGTGTTTCAACACCCTCACTGTAAAAAATTTCTTCCTAACATCTACCCTCTTTTGGCTTAAAACCATTACCCCTTGTTCTATTGTAAGAGGCCCCGCTGAAAAGTTTGTCCTCGTCTTTCCTGTAGGCCCCCTTTAAGTACTGAAAGGCCACAATAAGGTCTTCTTGGAGCCTTCTCTTCTCCAGGATGAACAACCTTAGCTCTTTCAGCCTGTCTTCATAGCAGGGGTGCGCCAGCCCTCTGATCACCTTTGTTGCCCTCCTCTGGACCTGCTCCAACAGGTTCATGTCTTTCCTGCTCTGAGGACTCCAGAGCTGGACACAGTAGTCCAGGTGAGGTCTCACGAGAGCAGAATCACCTTCCTTGCCCTACTGGCCACACTTCTTTTGATGCAGACCAGGATACAGTTGGCTTTCTGGGCTGCCAGCATGCATTTCTGTCTCATGTTGAGCTTCTCGTCCACCAACATCCCTGAGTCCTTCTCAGCAGGGCTGCTCTCATTCCCTTTGTTCCCCAGCCTGTATTGATACCAGGGTTTGTGCTGACGCAAGTGCAGGATCCTGCACTTTGATGGTTGTAGAGAAAGATCAGAAGAGGGTCCAGATAGTTACAGTCTTTCCTGTGGTGGTGGTGTACAATCAGTAAGTTTGAACTGACTTAATAGGTTTAAATTGGTGAAAATCTTACAGGGCCAATATGAAATCCCTACAGATGAAGTCTATCTATATCTCAGATAACTTCTCTATTTAAAAATATTAGCAGTGTGCAGCATAACGTCACTTATTTTGAAACTGACTGACATTTTGTATTAAACAGGTTTTTAGTTGTTCATAAAACTTTGCCAGCTTTCACAAGTCTGAAATTTTCCATAAAGGGTGTTGGCCTCAAACTGAATTTTTTGGGAAGATTCCAGACACAGTTTTTTTAGCTGCCTGAGATCAAAATGAAGATTTTTTCCCCCCTTGATTAAAAAAAGAAAATAGAAAAAAAAAAGATTTTTAAATTAAAAGTTACAGAAAGAAAAAAAAATGAAAGAAGATCTTACATTTAAACAGTGGGGTGGTCCTTATGTTGAGCAGGGGTCCCTGGTAACCTCTGGAGAACTGACAAGTTATTTGGCTGCATTAAAATCTTTAAAATATCTTGGTTTACAAATATCCAGTAGACCCCATTACTTAGTTGTTAAAGGTAGGGTTCCATGGGCAATTTTATTTCTAGCACTTCCTTATTAAGTGCTGTGCAAGCTTACAGGAATTTTTAATTAGGTAGGGAGGTTAATTATTTATTCTAGAATTTCAAATAACATCCTCTTGATTGAAACTCTCATTGTTTTGGGCGGAAAAGGTAAAAAAAAATAATATCCAAGATTTACCCTCTAATTCTGTAAGCTCACATTTCATTTGCCTTATTTGTCCATGAATCAGAGAGTTCGCCTCCAGAGTTGTTGGCGAGTACATGTAATAAAGGTGAAAGGACTAGTAAATATTCAACCCGGTCTGTTGCTGGAAGTCAGCACTGATAGATCTTGAAAAAGAAAGGCGGGAGAAGATTCAGACAGTTAAAAGGTATTTCTGTTTTCTTGGCTAAAAAATCTTGCAGATGGCCCTGAGGGCTATCTGCTTCAGTGACTACATAAGCATTGTATTTTGAAGTAGGACTGTGCCAGCCCCTCCCTGTTTCTCTTATAAATAGTTTAACAAGACAGCAGGGCCTTACAAAACAAGCCATTACATTGAGAGACAAACCCTCTTTTCAGCGAGACTTTAACAAAATTTGCTGCTAGAGTAGCAGTAAAGACAACACTGATTTTTAGGGTTGTATTTGTCAGTTGAAAGCCGTGTTACTTGCTCTCTTTCTAGCAGAACTCTTCCGTAGCTACATTAACTGTGCTCTGGGTGAGCCACAAGGGTACTTCGAAACCCTCAGGTCAAAGATCCTACGTAAAACTGAAAATTGAGTTCTCTTTTGTAATCGCTACATAAAAATACATGTTGTTACTCGAAACTGTCATATAGGATTGGACTGACGTGACTCAAATTAAGAATGGAGCAGGAGTAAGAAGCAAAACACAAATTCAATCTAAACTGCTATAAGGAAAGGCTTCTCTGAAGAAGCCCCTCATCTCTTGCTGTCCTCACCTGACTTGAGATGTGGACTCTGTGTTCTGCTTAAATCGGTAGGAGCTCATGATCTGTTTAATACGCGCAGCAGCTTTTCAGCAGCCTGGAAGGTGCCAGGTTGCACTGGTGAGTACCAGGAGCCCACTTTTCTGGGTCATTAAGTGTCAAAACAGACACCTTCCCATAAAGCTCCAAATCCTCCTCCTAAGAGTGATGTGAAGTTTTCACTGCGAAAATAAATTCCCAGCGTGAGCCTACGAATCGGCAGAATAGCAACAGCGTGAAGCAGCGAGCATAACGTAAAGGAAGAATTAGCCCTTCAGAAAAATGGAAGTCATTTAAGATCACAGTTTCCAAAACACTTAAAAGCACAAGCTTACCCTTAAGCGCATAATGGTTCCCCTGGTGTTAACAGGACCATTTGTGTGCCCAAAGAGGTCCGTGGTTTGCAGGGCTGCACCAGCGGCCCCTGCCCCAGCACGTTTAACACACGTATTGTCAGACATCTAGGCAAGAAGCCAAAACCATGTGGGGAATACGTGAATGATTGCGATTGCTGTGGAAGGACTAATTATGCCCTCGTACATTTTTTTTTTTTCCTTTTCTGAAAAGTATGGCTTCATTTTAGATTTATAGAGGATTAAGTTGTATGCAATCATTGCCAAAGGAATAAACGGGAAACAATTTAAAAGAAAAAAAAAAAAAAAAAGCTTTTTTTGCTAAACTTTACATTATGAACAGCATTTTGGCTGTAGCCAGGTAGAAGTACAAAATAAAAAGTGTGCTATGTGCCCAACGCTACTCACTGAGGTAAAAAAAAAAGCTGCTTTAATGAAAACTTGCAAAACCTGTGACTTAATTCTGTATGTGTAGTAGTTAGGACTACAATGCAAATGAAATATTTTGAGATTCTTGATAGATTACATAGTTGAATAGATGATTAAGCGAAAACAAGAAGACAAATGAATCAGAGAACCTTAAGGCACACTTGCAGGAGAAAATGCTTTTCAGGTCTTCATTGTAAACTAAATAAACTGAAATAACTAAAAATAGAATTGTGTAATGTTTGGCAGGGGAAGAGGCTTTCTAAGTAACATAATGAATCCTGTCTAGTGTGTTAGATTTCTTTACAAATGTCCACAGAGAGGCAATAAAGGAGAGCTGGTGCCCTGATTGATTTGAAACCTTAGGACTGTAGAACATTAAATGTAATTTGTGCATCTTACTTATTTTGCAAAGGAACCATACTATTAAAAAAGTATACTAGGCTTTATAAAGCAACTGCTTGAACTGGAAAGCTGGTGTTTTATAAATGCATACCCTGCAATTTCTTAATGGAGCGTTCCCCACCACAAGTACATGTCATATATATTAAATGTTATTATTTCAACTAAAACATTTCAACAGTTTTCATCCATGCTTGAGCATGGTGTTTTAGTTCCTTGTATTTTAAGATACATTGAAGAACATATATTTATTTAAGTATTTGAGGAAATTCCTTTGACAAGATGCCTGTTCCTTGGCACCAAAATTCTCTTGCCTATTCCTTCTTCATTGCACACTGCCCCGTTAGGAGACTTGTTTGTTTGGGTTTTAATCTTTTCAAGGTAAGAAAGGAGGAGAACTTACATACTTGTATCACTTACATACAGTTTTTGACTGTCACAGCTGAAATATTACTCACTGCATACCAAAAACTCTCTAAAAATGTTTGTTCTACCTAGGATGTGAAAAAAAAAAAATTTACTATGCTGGTAAGATGGACTGGAGACGTATAGAAAATTAGATGTGCACATATGGCCTTTCAGTACTTAAAGGGGGCTTAATAAGAAAGATGGGGACAGACTTTTTAGCAGGGCCTGCTGTGATAGGACAAGGGGTAGTGGTTTAAAGCTGAAAGAGGGTAGATTTAGAGTAGATATAAGGAAGAAATTTTTTACGCTGAGGGTGGTGAAACACTGGCACGGGTTGCCCAGAGAGCTGGGAGATGTCCCATCCCTGGAAACATTCAAGGTCGGGTTGGACGGGGCTCTGAGCAACCTGATCTTGTTTGAAGATGTCCCTGCTCATTGCAGGGGAGTTGGACTAGATGACCTTCGTGGTCCCCCCCAACCAAAACTATTCTACGACATAGGTGTATCTGTATAGATACAGAAACAAGAGCAGCAACAGGAAGCCTGAGCGCGTTTGTAATTTTAGCATCGCGGTAAATGAACATCAGCTATTGCGCCAGCTGTGCCGAAACAGCTGTGGCAGTGGAAGAACTGATGAATGGCAGGGGGTGTAGGCAGAGACCGGGGACTGCAGCGAAAGGGCAACTGAATATAATCATGCGTGCAGAGGCGCCATCACATGGTCAGGAGGTGTCAGGGTCTGGAAACCAGCCCTTTGTGCTACGTTGTTTTTGGTATTATTATTATTATTATTATTAAGGGAGGACAGCTGTTTGAAGCTTTGTAAACGTTTAGCCCTGGCCTTGCAGCAAGACCCCGAGCAGCAGGGGCACGCAGAGCCGGGGCATGACGCTGGGGGAAGCGCTGGTGGGAAACCAGCACGCGAACAGGACGGGGGGCAGAAGTTTAAATCTTTCACGTAGGCAGCAGCGAGGCTATCGGCAAGATGACTCAGCACGGAAAAACAGGAGAAACTCCTTTTCCAGCAGTGAGCTAGAAGGAGCTTTCGGAAGTGCTACAGAACCAATGCAGCAAAAACGTATTTTTAAAATCCTTTTGGGTTTTGTATTTACTAGAAGAAAATCAGCAAAGATTTTAATCGAAAATTCATGCTTCACCCCTTCAGAACAAAATCTGAAGGATTTTGTCGGTTGGGCTGGAAATGGCATTTCCTAAATACATGCCGGAGTCTCAGGAATAGTTGCTGACACAACGCCTTAGCTTTGCACCGTTGCAGAAGGTGTTAAAGCAGCGCGATGTGTGACCTCCTGCCGCCTTCTCAAATACTGAAGTAAGGCAGCCCGGGCACAGCGACGTCTCCCGCCAGCGTCGCGTCCTTTAACGATGCTTTAGTTCAGCTTGAGCCAATACAAAATACCGTAGGGCAGGTCAAACCTCCTCCCCCCTCACGCTGTTCAAAACCGCTCGGCGCCTCAAGCGGGAAACCAGGGCGAGACAGAAGCTCATGTAACGACTCTGAAACCAGCAGAACCGCTCATCACCCGCATTTTTTTTCCCCACCACGTGTTATTTTGGCTAGTTTGAAGGACAGTGTCTCCTGTAAGACATTGGGAGAGGACTCTTGCTTGAAAAATGGACTACGAAACTGTCCTCTTGCCCGAATAGCTACCTGCCCCAACGGTAGGTACACTTAACTCCTACAACAACAGACTTTATACAACGATATATAACCACGGGGTTCTGGTGATTACATAGAGCTTAAAGTTTTACTTTTAGGAACAGGTCCTGCATGTTAGAGCCACGGTGGTCAAAGCAGAAATGTCTTTTTGCCTTTACAGCTATGATTAGAAGTCAACTTTTTCTAAAATCTTTCTTTTTAAGGTATACAATGTAACAAAATAAAGCATCGTCCTTCATCTTTGTTGAGTCTAAGCCTACCCATCCGTGGAACTTTGTATCTTTCTCACTGTTTTATAGCTGTTTCTTCAAAGAATGAACCTCAGTAAGCATCACGCAGGAGCGTAAGCTCTTAGCTTTATCTCTTTTCTGCATCACAGAATTACCCTATTTAGTTTCTGCACAGCTATTCACCCATCTTTTTCTAGTGAGCTAGTGTTACTTATTTGCAATATTATAAGTAACATAAGTATACATGTATATATGCATATTAGAGAAAATTTCAATATGAAATTAAGCTAATGACTTTTTCTCCCCACATTTTCGTGAAACCAGGGCTTTGAAAGCCAACCAAAGCTATTAACAGCCCCAGCGGAGCTCTGGGAAATGCTCCCTTCCTGTAACCCTCCTTGTTAGACAACCCACCAAAATTCCACAGACACTCTCAGACGTGCCTCCTTTCTTTAATCAGCTCACCAGAATAATTCCTGAAAATAATGAAGCAGGGGAAACTGCTGGAATTTGGGGAAAGCAAAACCAGAGATGTTTTGGGTTTATTTTGTCAATCATTCACTTGCATTTTTACTACTTGGAATTACAATATTACAGTTATAAAATCCCAGCTCAAACTGCATTATCAGTGTGATTTAAGAGGTCTATAGAACATGCATACAGGCTGGGATGTAGTATTACTTTAATGCAGATAGAGTGCGAAGCCATACATATAAAGTCTTCAGTTATATTTGGTATCCGAGGAAACATAAAGGTTATTTTCTACCTGGGGGAAGAAAGATAGAATTTCCCACGTTCCCTGTCACCCGAAACCTTATGACAAACTTAATTTTAAATCCTAGCTGCCAACAGAAGAGACTGACTCATTTCTAAAAAAAAAACCCAACAGGTTTTCAAACCCATTCCCTCATCTGGTCCACATCACACATCTGGACAAGCACTGGAGCTGATACAACAGGTGTGGACAACAAGCATCCAGGAGCACGGGAGGTCCAAGCTTCAACAGCAACCCAGACTTCTGCTCCTGTAAATTAGCTGCACGACCACACTTGTCATTAACCTGACATTTCCCTATTTTAGCAGGTGTGTGTTTCTACAGAAGTTACTAAGGTGACTGACCTTCATTTCAAACATTCCAGTAAATGCATTTTTTCCTATAATTTTTCTTTATGGCAAATTTAAGGTAGGGGGTGATTCTCTTGTCTGTTATGCAGCAGTATCTGAATAGAAGAGAACTTGGAACAGGGGACGGGGAAGACACTTCTATGTCTTGTCACTGTTAGTAACTAGATGCTAGTCTACAGGACAATGAGACCTTCTGTACCAACAACAGGGATCACTTTCACCTCTTGTTTTCACAGAGAGGACCAGTGGGAGAAAGGGAAGGGGGAAAAGAAAGAGGAATAAACTGAAGCAACTCTCCCGTGGGTGTTTATTCCACTTCGGAGTAAGTTGTTTCCACCTGGAGTTAATCAGCTGTTGTAAGTCCCATGCCATGAAGAGCGTACATACAGAGGATTAAAATCCACCTGTGGTACCCAGAGTGATGAGGACTTTAACATTCTACGCTGATGTGGAAGAGAAACACAAGTCCTCGCTGCTAAGGAGAGATGTGACCCTTGATATACAAAACAGGATGTCTCTGCTCTCTTAAAAGGTATTTTGCTCCATTAATAAGGTTTTCACGCTCATCCGGATGGGAAACAGAAACACTAAAAAAACCCCAAACCAACCCAGGGACTGCCTCCCACAACCCCCCCTGCTTTTGGACAATCTCTAGCCACAAGTACTAGTACTCTGGGGCAGGGATTGCACACAGCCCTTGGAGAGCAACCGCTTTTTCTTTCCAGAGTTTCTTCTCAGTTTTAAACTTGGCTTCATTCCCATCAGAAACAATAGGAACCACTTTTATTAAGAATAACATAATTTCCATAAAATCAAGTGAAGCAGCAGCCACGCCATTGGCATTTACAAAAAGTTACAGTGAAGGACTACTTCAAGTTTTGTTCACTTTTGCTTCCTTAAAAATCTAATTTCTTAAACTAGGTAACCAACCTGAGGTTTTAACTGCGAGTGGTTTGCAGGGCAGTACAGTCTTTGTGATACTGATAAACATGGTGAAGAACTCGGTTTCTCAAGTAGCTTGTTTAGTTTGAGCCAACCAGCAAAAACTCCTTGGAATGACAGCCAGACAGTATCTCACTAGTTTCATCAACCTGTCATTGGTTCTGCACTAAAAACCAAACCAAACCAAACCAAACCAGGTAGTAGTTCAATTAACTTACACTGGCCTGGTAGGTTTCAGAGATAACCAGCAGTCTTTCGCAAAATATTTATTGAGGTGATATACTTTCCTCCCCCTAGTGAAGAGGTACCACTATGCTGGCACCCTCCTAAAAACCAGTTACCAAGTTCTGGCAGGCCCAAGTGTAGGTACTGGTGCCACCTCGGATGCCCTGCTATACTCCAACTCCAGAATGGGCAAGTGCGATAGCTGCCAATTCCACCCTCGTGCCCTGGCTAGCCAGCCCGTCTGAAAGGCAACTGCACACCCATGTTCAGGGAGCTAAATCTGACCTATAAAGGGTAAAAATTAAAGAGAAAACTATCATTCTGAAACAAATCCTTGGTGAAGTGAGAGAGCTTACAAGTAATCTGTTATTATTTTCATCCTGTCCAAGGAAATCTAAGTAATTTCCAGCTTCCTTAGTTTTACATGGTATCTCCTCCTCTCCTCTCATTCGTCTAAATCTCGGCATCACAGCTCAGCGAATGCAGAGTGGGTGGACACAGACACGCCAGCACGTAACACATTTACACTTAACACTGGTCACACTCGGCTCTCCGATGCTGCAGAGCCACGTGCTTCGTGTATTCATGGAAGTCTCAAAATGTTCCCGTTACTCTCTGCTCAGGCCAGCAGAGCCCAAGCTTTCCAGTTACAGGAACCGTAACATTATGAGGCAAGAAAGAATGTTGCGCTTTACACCTTCCTCCCTACTGTCACAATGCGGTGGAATATATAGCACACTGTTTATGATGTCATACATAAATCACAGCTGACCCCTCAGACTACCTATACATGCTCCTAACCTCCCTTCTTCTCTGGGGAAGGATCAGAAACAGGGCCAGACACCCTGTTCTGCAACAACCACCCCGCTCTCAGGCAACTCTTTTCTGCATGGCACAGCACCCATAACAAACCTAAGCCTACCATCAGAAGGAAGCGAAGAACAGCTCAAAAATCTAAGAAACTGCCTTGGGAGGGGGATGCAGCTGCTAAAAAGAAAACCCCAAATGTAGCCCAGCCTGGGAGAGCCATCACGAAAGCAGGCTGATGCAAAAATGGGTGAGATGCAAAATTCACTGCCCTGGCACTTCATTGCTTCTATTCTCTCTAGTTCCCACAAGTTCCTGTGCACGCCATCGGACAAAAAAAAAAAAAAACAACAAAAAAAAACACATTACTTAACATTTCAGAGGGAACAAGACACTTTCATAAAGCATTCCTTAACATTAGTGATAACATGTACCTAGTAAATCTGCTATCAACTACAGCAGTGTCAAATCATGGTTTAGACCTAAATTAAGTGATGACCTACAGCTATTTAGCTGGGAGGACGTAAGGCTGGCTACTAATCCTAGCGCTAGGACAGTACTAGTACTTTGCATTTATTACCTACCCAAGCGCAGGAGTACATCGAGCGCTTTGGAAAGATTATGGCCCTCTCATTTTTTGAATTGCAGATGAAAAGATTAAGGCCCAACCTCCAAATTATCTGGACGCCTAAAATCGCTTAACCAATTTGTAAGAAGCATCTCGGCATTTCTGTATCATAGACCCACGCGTTCGTGCATCTAGAAAGAACTCCTTGGACTCTATTTCATCCTGGTGGTGGTGTCATCCTAGCACTCTGCAATAGCTTACTTTTTTTGTGTGTGCTCACCCTCATGCTCCCAAACTAGGTAAGACATAAGTTTATCCAAATTCTTGGAACTTGAGAGTTACAAAAATGAGCTTCCAAAGCATGGAAGCTGAAGTCTTTGAAACAGACAGATTTAAGAATCTATACTGCTCAAGTACTAGGAGAATCAGGAAGAACTATAGCTGACCTCTTTCTTTTAAAAAAGTAGGACTATACCAAAAAGGTAATGTATTTAGTCTCAACACCATGCGAGGTAGAAGTACTTTACAAATGCAGCAACTGAGTACAGGAATGTAGACGGAATAAGGCAACACAAACACAATACAAAATAAGAAACAAAACTCAAGCTGCTTCATTGAAGGCCCTTTTGACAGGTGAAATGGTATTTACCTTTAGGATGCCCTTGGAGATTTTAAATACTGAAATCAGGCTTTGAAAATGAACACAGTACTTCGTAAAAAAATATGAGAAGTAGCATGACTTGCTAAATAGTCTAGTATATAAAATACCTAGAACTATGTACATTAGTATAAATGAAGAAGTTAAATCTAAATGGATTAAAGTATTAGCACCCTACAGTAAGTTTATTACACCATGTTTTCTCCTAAGGAGTGTGATTCAGGCTAAGTAAGTGGTTTTACACCTTTTTCCTCATCTCATTCTGAATTCCGTCTCCCCCTCAGCCCCCACCCACAATCATTCCTTTCTACTGCCTTTTCCAGACCCTATAGTTCAAGATCATATCTAATATTCGCTCAATATAACTTTGAAATAAGCAGTTTACTCCTACTCTATAAAGAGCTCTCAGGTCACTCACACAGACTTCCATGATGACAAACACCTACATTTCAAATTAATCACATTCTTTTTGTAAATCCATTCTAAAATAAAGTAAAAACCAATACTGCTAGTTCAAATCCAGTTTACTTGTAGTTTTCCTTTGGGGGGTATAACCAAAATTCCTCATAATATTGGAAGTGACAAATTTAAGTCAGTCAACATTGCCATCCTAATTACAAAGTGTAATACAGGTAGAAACCTGAAGTCAGAACCATACAAACTAAGAAAGAAAGTTTTTGCTGTAAACACCTGTCTAAACAAAACAAAATGTTGTGCGGAAAAGAAAATAGTCTTCAAGGGGAGTTTGTTGGGTTTTTTTCTTTCCTTTTAATTCTTCCACTGGTTGAACAATCACTGCAGTCTTTTGTTACTCAGAAAAGTTGTATGAATTAATGAAAATAAGCAATATTTTATTTCAGTATCAGATTTATAGTTTGTGTGTTACACTGGGGCTGGCTTGACTGATATTAAACAGATATGTCTGAAACACAAAGTAACATAAATTAGACATGCCATGGGACATGTACAATTAATTTCTACTAAGGTGTGGATAATTAAACCCACTTCTATGCCAATTCTTTTACACTTTTAATGGTGATAGTGACTAGTATTTTAGTAAGAGGGTAAAATTTAATAAAATGTATGAGGACAGCCATACAACTCAAAGATGATGTTTGCACAGCTTCCAATTCCACTGTGAAAATATACCCCCTGCGAAATAGAAATAGGCACTTCATCTTTAAAAATGAAGCACTCTTTTGTTCTTCAGTCATCATCAACAGTTGGCTTGATTGTCACTCCTCTTCTGATTTGACCCCAGCCAATTAAACTGCAAAAAGAAAAACAGTTTGTATTACTTTTAATAGTAGTCAGAAACATCCAGGATAAATCAACATCCTTCTGTCATTCTTACGCCTTCAGTTCTCACATTTTGCATTTCTCCACTTCTCTCCCACCCAAAATATCCTACAAAAACGTAAGACTGGTTAGTGGAAATACAGATTAAAAAAGTGAGGGACAGGGAACATTTGTATGTTTGTAGTAAGTTAAGGATGTCTCTTTGAGCAGTAAACTAAAATTCTGAAAATGTTTTAACTTATGTTGTACTGGTGGACTGTAAATCTACTCACAGCTTGATCTCTCTCACCTGTGCCTGCAGTGCTGCGTTACTTTCAAATAGAAACGAGAATGTTAAAATTCAGACAAGATGACAGTAAGATTATAAATAAAGCTGTAACTCTCAATGAACATGTAACCTATAAAAGGTAACTCAACTCTCAGGTAAGTTGTGCTATTTATATATAGTAATATTAAGGCCCCTTTTATAGGCCACTGTTGCCTTAGAAAAATACGCTTGTAAAAAGAAATTAAGATTATGTCAATTTCCACAACCAGCAGGCAGTCCATTTATTAAGACAACTGTCTTTAAAACATTTCTGAATTCTGGCATGGAGATACACAGAAACAACATGTGCATCTCTATTTAATTTGCTGAGCAGTAGAGCCTGTCTCTGGACATCAGAAAAGGAACTGAAGTATATTAGTTCCTCACTTGCCACTTTTTAGGACCATATCCATAGGTCGTAACTACTCCACATCCGAATTCACTGTTCCTTGGAATCACTAGTGTATCCTGTTTCCTTGGCCATTTGCTGTTAAAACCTCTATGCTTCTATATATTTACTTTCTATTTTATACCTCCTGTTCATCTCTTGCTTTCTCACTTTATTCCATGTTTTCAGTACTCCATTGCTTCAGGCTACAAGTTCATTTTCACAGTACCAACTGTATATTGTCTTTACTCCAACTGGATTTTATTTTGCTGCTTTTCCCAGTTTGCCTCCTTCCCTTTTTCTCAACTATGTTTCCTTATGTTGTCCCTTTGACCTTTTATTCAGCACAGAAGGCAACTTTTTAACAACAGGATCTTCATAGTAGGCTGCCACTACTTGTTCACCCCATAACCAAGAGACAAGTGGGCTTTTTGGCAAAATATGGTCACGGTTTTCAAGTGGGAAGTAATCTACAGAAACCACAAAACTCACATTAAAATTTACACAGGCTGTCAGCTCAAAGAAAGCATCATTTCCAATATAGCTTCTCCTCTTCCTTCTGCTTCCCCTGACTTAATTTGTGTCCTGTCTTTTTTTGTCCCCACCCCCCTTCAAAAGATGTTATATTTTAATTGGGTTTTTTTCAGGGAATAATCTCTTCCTTAATTTGTCAGCTAGCTCCGAGACAGCAAGCACTGAATTCTCATCTATGCTCTCCTGTTGACGTGGAAAAGAAACACACACCCATGGATATTTAAAGCTTGGATCTTTTTCATATGGTAGGGACTGCTTGTATGAATGGATACATTCCCTTATGCTTTCCCCTCATACTACAAGGGCTGCGCAGGGTCAATAAATGTAAATATCCTTAACGTTCTTATGATACTCATGTAGTCTTACGGAGCACATAATAGGTACAGTATGCATAACCATCTAACGAGAAGTAGGGCACCAAGCTTAACATGAATCATCAACCAATTCTGCCCATCTTTTTCAGCCTCAGATGCTTCTGTCCAGTCAGCCATTTTTATAATTGGAATTTGAATTGGTCAATCCAGTTGATGCTTTTTTCATTCTTTTCAAAGTATTTGAACCTCAGAACATCCCTCCTCCATTCCCCTGCTATTACCTCAAAGTGGCACTAGAAGTCACATACAGCTCCACAGGTTACAGATCACTGACTTGGGTGTGCATAAAGACAGGCTTTGCCTTAGCGTAACTAGAATTTTCAAAGCGTGCTGCCAAGATAGCCTCCTGTTGGCTCACTTACAGCATGGCTGTAATCTGGCAACAAACCGCAGATGTTTCCCTGTCTGTTAGGTAATAGATACATACCCATTACAACGCTTCTTTTAGAAGAGGCTAGAAATGAAAAGAAGCATCCCACAATAGCAGTGTCAACGTGTTAGGAGAATCCAGAAGAATTTTAAAAACAGACATATCTAGAGCAAAATCAGATCTGTGGGGGTTTTCTGGGGTTTTTTTTTGCTAACATTAAAACAGCTGGATACTCTACCAATTTAGCACCAACTTACCGCCAGTGTTTCTCAACTCTTCGACTCAGGGCAATTTTCTCTCCCACTTCTGTGCATACTGGGTTAGTTAGCACAATCTTCCCCAAATCAGCCTTTACTGCACTGACTCTCCCTCCAGTAGATAGGGATCCTATGTTTACCATTAAAACTTCATTCTTTGATAATTTTTGCACCTGAAGTAAAACATACAAAACTTTGAAACATAAGCTTTAGTATTAAAAAAAACCCCAATAAATAACATACTACAAGTAATATTAAGTATCTCCTGTTAACTAGATGCCACAAAGAAAAGATATAGCTGACAAACAAAAAAGCCTATTAAATACACACACACACACATTCTCTCTTATGAAAAAAGGCTGAGAGAGCTGGGACTCTTTAGTCTGGAGAAGGGAAGGTTGAGGGGAGACCTTATCAATACTTATAAGTATCTAAAGGGTGGTTTGAAGGAGGAGGGAGCCAGACTCTTTTCAGTG